>CAJQUN010000240.1:0-600000 GCA_907163345.1 Haberlea rhodopensis | reverse complement strand
ATCCAATCAGTCAGTGAATAAGAGAAATGTCTAAGATTTTTAATCCAAAACCAACTCCGAAATCGGATTAATTCCAAACTATCATCACTCCCCTCCTCAGTAGATCTGAAAACTATTTTGTTTCTTGCCAGCCATATTGTCCATATAACCGTCTGCCAAATTGTCATCCATTCTTTAAGTCCCCTGTTCTGATTCCATAATCCAATATGGTGATTCATGTGAGTTTGAGTTTCCTGATGAAGCACCACTGAGAAACCGAGCCATTTGTAACATTGCATCCATATCATATAAGATTCCCCACAACCGAAAAACAAATGCATTGTTGATTCCTCGGCAGAATTGCAAAAAACACAGAGATTGAGCGGATCGCCCGTTAAAATGTTCCTTTTCCTCAGGTTAACTTTTGTTGGAACGCGATCTCTCAAAATCCTCCATATCAAAGTAATCACTCTGTTCGGGGCAAAACTCTTCCAAATATGCTCATAAGCTTCCGACATCACCAAAGTAGAAGAATCTGGGGACACCGATTCTTGTAGTAAAGAATAAGCCGAAGCCACCGTGAAATGTTTAGAGATATCATGACGCCACTCCCAGCCATCCTCCTTGTCCTGGATCCTGGTAACCCTGTCAATGCAGTCCAAAAAATCCTTAAATATCTCTTCCTCTCTCAAGAACAAACCCCGACGCCAATCCCAAACCCACTGCCAAACACCCTCCCTCCAAATTCCCATCTGACTGACTGATAATCCATGAGATCTAGCTATCGAAGCTAATCTAGGAAATTGCATTCTTAGGCTCTCCGTGCCCACCCAAACATCTTTCCAAAAGTTCGTGTTAAAACCGTTACCCACAATTTTAACCATACCTTGAACAAACCACTTATTATTGGCATTAAATAATGTCTTCCTAATATCACTCCACCAAAAAGAATGAAATTTTTTGTCCCTTGGAGACTCAGATATCATTCCCTCCCAAGAAATAGGACCGTATTTTGAATTGATGATTCTGTACCATAAAGAAGCAGATCCTCTTAAGATGTCCCAACCCCATTTACCCAGAAGAGCCATATTGAATTGTTCTAAATTTCTTACTCCCAAACCACCTTTAGATCTTGATTTACATACATCATTCCATTTCACCCATGCTATCTTCCTGATCCCCTCCTTTCCCCCCCAAAGAAAAGCAGTTTGTAATGATTTTAATTTTGTCAGTATAGACTTCGGGGCACGGAAGAAAGTGAAATGATAAATCGGCATTGAAGAGAGCACGGCATTGAGCAGAATCATTCGGCCCCCACGAGATAAACTTTTATCCTCCCAAACAGCCAACCTCTTTCTGAATTTGTCTACCACCGGTTCCCATATAATACTTCTTCTCGAATTCATCCCAATAGGCAAACCAAGGTATTTGAATGGTGTATTCCCCACATGACAGTTCAGGAATTTAGCCAAATCTTCTATGATTCTGTCATCCACGTTAACTCCAATAAGCTTGCTTTTGTGAAAATTTATTTTGAGACCTGAAATCAATTCATAATTTCTCAAAATGGCCTTGAAAGATACTGCGTTCTCCTTCGTCGCATCGCCCACTAATAATGTATCATCCGCATACTGAAGATGTGAGATCGGAACTTCTTCTCTTCCAACCTTAATCGGTGAAATTAGGTTCAAATTAACTGCCTTGGCTATCATTCTGCTCATAGCTTCAGCAACTAAAACAAACAGGAATGGGGATAGAGGATCACCCTGGCGGAGTCCACGCTGTAAATCAAATTCCGACGTCGTACTCCCATTTATCAAAATAGAGGCTTTAGCAGTAGATACGCATTCCATGATCCACCCTCTCCATTTAACATCGAAGTTCATTATTTCCATCACCTGATCCAGAAACCTCCAATTAACCGAGTCGTAAGCTTTCTCAAAATCCACCTTGAAATCATTCCTTTGCCATTCTTTTTTTTTAATTCATCAATTAGTTCACTGATCACCAGCACTCCATCTAGGATATGTCTGTTCCCCACAAATGCTGATTGTGATTCTGAGATGACCTTATCTAGCACTCTGCTAAGTCTGGAAGCCAGAAGTTTTGCCAAGACTTTATAGACACACCCAATTAGAGCGATAGGCCGAAATTCCCTAATAATAGTTGGATTATCTTTCTTAGGTATTAATACCAAGAAAGAAGGATTGATTCCTCTAACAAGCTTCCCGTGCTTATAGAAATCATCAAAAAAGCTCAAGAAGTCATCTTTTAAAATGGGCCAGAATTTTTTGATAAATCCCATATTGTACCCATCCGGACCTGGACTCTTTGAGCTATCACAATTCCATACTGCCCCTTTAATCTCTTCTTCTGAAAAGTTCGCTGTCAAAAGAAGATTGTCTGATTCCCCCACTCGATGGAATTGAATATCGTGAATCTTCGGACGATCCCAAACTTACTGGCTGAATAAATTCAGGAAATGGTTCCGAATTCCATCCTTGATATCCTGCACCGTATCAGTCCATTGACCATCAACATTCAGCCCCACAATTTCGTTCCTCTTCCTTCTGCGATTAACAAACTTATGAAAAAAGCATGAATTTACATCCCCATTTTGTATCCATCGGATTCTCGCTTTTTGAAATAACAGAGTGTCTTTCACACGAATCTGATTTCTAAGATTATTGAATTCCAGCCTATGTGAGTTCGCTTCATCTGCTGTTAAATCCCTTTGATCCAATATCATATCCCATTCTTGAATTTTCTCTTTAATGGTATGGATATTGTTCTCTAAAGTTTGAGTTTGTTGCAGATTATTGCTTCTAATAACTTCTCATGTTTAAGTGGGTTAATATTAACAGCGTGACAACAACTCGTTCTCGTGTAGAGACTTCAATTCCACGCAAGCATGGTCCTGCCATTGCAGGTTATGACAAAGTATGACCTTTAGTTGCTCTCCAAAATGTTGTCTGAGAAATATGCAAATTTTATTTCCTGGGATTATGGCACTTGAGTTCTTACTGATATATGCTTGTTTTGACAGGCATTGAACAAGTTTTTCGACAATGTTTTACTGGTAAAAACGAGTCATTACCTGTTTTCTTTATGTGTTTTCATGTCTATTTCAGAAAAATTTCTAATCTGATCAACAATTATGTGCTCGTTTTAGGGATTCCTTAAACATGTTGATTTCAACGTTGTTCGCTGTGCTGTCATTGCAAGTCCCGGATTTACTAAGGTAGCTCTTCTCCTATTAATAAGCATATCAAAGAGTTAGAAATTTTTGGTTTTGGCTCGATTCGTAATAAAAATATTTATTTCATAGTAATAACAGAATAATGGTTTTGAGATCAATTCCATGCATGTTCAGGATCAATTTCATCGACACTTAATGTTGGAGGCGGAAAGGAGGTCGCTTAGATCAGTCATTGAGAATAAATCACGCATAGTTCTTGTGCATTCTACTTCTGGATACAAGTACAACCATCTCTCTCTTTTACTCCGTTTTCTTGTATTGTTGTTGTCTTGTTACCTTATTTATAACAAGTTGGGATTGTATCTAATCTGAACTCTGCTCATTGGTTTCTCCTGTATCAGTGTGGTAGCATTAATGAAGATATGATATTTATTCTTGGAACAAGAGTTGAAGGAAATATTCTCGTCTATTTTATTCAATACTCTCGTACAAATTTATGCAGATTATGCAGCAGCTATTTAAGAAACCTCTAATCAAACAAATCCCTAATTGGTATATACAAATCTTGCTAATATTCTTTCCTTTATCATCTAAGCTAACTAAGTAATAATATCATAAAATATAATTACAATATATGGTGTACATATATCGTGTACGCCCAAATTAACCCCACTCATGATAAAATATGTAGTAGCGTGAGTAGGGATCAATCTCACGAGGAGGTGTGATTTTTTGTGTGAAGAAACCAAAAACAATAAAATTAAGATGGGATTGTGCAAATTGGTTATCAATAAAGAAATTAGAAGCAATTTATGAAATAACTATTGAAAGCGATTCTTAGTATCGGTGGACTTTACACTTGGATATTATTATCTGGTATATCGATTCTCAAAAGATTCAATTTTAATTAAATATTCATCATTGGAAATTCAATTCATATCTCACCTTATTCTTAGTTAAATAGCCCACACGTTCTAATTTAACCCTAATCCATCAATCAATCCAAATACACATGATTAAGATTAAAATCAACGATAGCATTCAAAACTAGTGAGAATGATAAATCTAAACAACATAAAAACCAGCAATAGATTGTATTGCAAGTTATTATAGGTTGTCAATCTAATAATCAAACAATCAATCGTATTATTGAAATTCATCAAAAAACCGTTGATACTCGATAAAATTGATAATTAAAAACGTAAATCTCACGAAAATCAATAAATCTAATGTAATTTCTTCAATCAAGAATTAAAAGTTTAGCTAAGCATAATTAAATAAACAACTAAAAATTATCCTAAGAAACATTAAATAAAAGCAAGGAAGAACAACTAATCGGATTGTCACTAGTCGAGGTTGTCAATCCCGCCTTCGTGTCGAGTTCCTTGTAGCCGTCTTCAAAATATTGAGAGAAAATATAAAACTAAGTCTAAATAAATTATTTAATGAATAATAATCTAAAACTCCCAAAAAAATGGGGTGATGGCTGATGAAATAGGTCAAGATCCTTTTAAAGATGGAAAGAATCAAGTTTCCATAATTTTCAGGACACTGGGCTTACAGTCGCGATTTTATTTTTCAACTTTCGATCTTTGACGATCGATCAGGTCTTCTTTAGCAATTGATCGCGGCTTCTGAATTTTCGTTGCTCGAGTTTCGTCCATAGCCGATCGATCGACTCTTCTCCAAACGATCGATCGAGATATCATTTGCTCTTTTAACTCTTTTTCGTCGCTTTAGCTTGATTTCTTTATATTTTCCTATATTCACCAAATATGTGATTAGGAACTATAAACATAAATTTAACCATTGAAACATGCTTAATCTTTGACAATTAATTCCATTGAATGTGTATATTTCTAGACACATCAATATAACTTCAATGATGTGCACCAAATCTCCAACACTCTCCCTCAAGCTTAGGAATATATATTTCGCATTCCAATCGTGAATAGAAGACTTTCATGATTTGGCTTGGGTAGACTCTTTGTCAAGATGTCAGCCTCTTGTGCCTGAATATAAATATAACACATGATACCTCCTATTTCGTTTTTGATATAACTTTGATCAATCCTTACATGTTTCATTTGATCATGTTGAACTGGATTATTAACAATACTAATGGCAGATTTGCTATCACTATACAAGTTGGTAGGTGAGCAAACTATGATTCTTAAATCCTGCATTAGTCTTTCCAGCCATATAATATCACACATCTCTCGTGCAATAGCTTGAAATTCAGCTTCTGCGCTACTGCTAGCCACGACTGTTTGTTTCTTACTTCTCCATGTGACCAAGTTACCGACAACTTGGTGGAATATCTAGAAGCTGACGTACAATCTTCACTCCCATCCCAGTCTGCATCAACATATCCTTCAATACTACGATTTTCACTATTAAAAAACATGAGTCCTCTACATGGGGTTCCTTGAGATATCTACCTTAGGATATAATTTACAGCTTCTCGATGTCTCTGAGTTGGTGAATGTATGTATTGACTAACAACAGTCACAACATAGGCAATGTCAGGACGAGTAAAAGATAAATAAATTAATCTACCAATTAGATTGATATTTTCCTATCTCTTTGTAAGGTTCTTCATCCTTGATTCCCCTCTTCCAATTTTTTCAGTGGGGTTCCTGTAGATTTGCATCACAATTTCCCGGTTTCGCTTACTAAGTCGAGAGTGTATTTTCTTTGAGGAATAAAAATACATTCTTTACTTCTAGCTATCTGTGGGGTATTCCCACCTTAACAGTGATTAATAGACATAAGGACTAATCATGCATTAATAACATCTTAAGGCTCTGGTTGTTACATGAGCTAACAGGATTACAGGCCAAAATAAAAGACTTCAAAAATAATTCATTACATTCCCAAAAGAATGTTAATATTTAGATTTATACTACTCCTAGAGTAGATACTAATCGTGACTTGAATCCTATACATTCCTGTGTTCCTCGTAGCTCACTGCCTCAACCCGACCCCTTAGTCCTTTAGCCCAAAAGCGTACCTACAGGGACAACACATCATAAGCATATACAATCTTACTGAACATCATAGTAAATGCATGAAATATTGGTTAAGTAAATATGCTGGTTATTCATTAACTTCTTATCGTTGTCCCTGATTCATAATCATGCATATGGGCATCTTACCCTGTGGCATCTTACCACATTATAAACATCGCATGGCCTCTTACCATGTGGGGCATCTTACCCGGTGGCATCTTACCACATTATAACATCGCATGGCCTCTTACCATGTGGGGCATCTTACCCCGTGGCATCTTACCACATTATAACATCGCATGGCCTCTTACCATGTGGGGCATCTTACCCCGTGGCATCTTACCACAAATAACATCGTATGGCCTCTTACCATATGGGGCATCTTACCACAATTAACATCGTATGGATATATATATAAACATCTCATCAACATCGTAGACATCTTATAAACATCGTAAACATCTTATAAACAGCATCATTTCATCATGAATACTCATGCAATAAAAGCATAGTCGTAGTGTAAAGATGTGTTTTACCGTCCGATGCCCGTACGTCTTTTACGTACCTTTTCAAAAGGAGGAGGAGTCAACAGATTTATCTCCTTGATTGTGCTGGTACCTGGGATGGCTCTACCCAACCACATAATACAATATTAGGCACCGATACGAGAATCGAAATCAATTTACAACAAAAAGGAACATAAAATTTTATAACACATGAACAGTAACTACCGATCGATCGGTCTCCCTCACCGATCGATCGCTAACTGTTCATCATTTTCTTCTTTTAGCTACGGCATTTGCGCCGATCGATCGGTGTTCATCACCGATCGATCGGTCGTTCTCATACATGCGAGATTTTCCAGAAATCTCGAACACCTCATTTCATACCCTTCAAACTACTTCATAACACACGTAAAATGCCTGAACGAGCATATAAATAGCTTCATTACACTTCCATGCATGTATTCAAATTAAAGTTCCACACAAAACTTAAACCGACATGCATTAAAATTGCCCAACTTTATCAGTGCTCATCCACTCTTTCCAAAAACAGGGCATCATAATTTTTTACCCAGATTTTCGAGCACTACTTTTCATAACAAGAATTCTAACACATAAACCATGCAACATGTTCAAACAAATATGCTAGGGGCTTCATAAAACTTCTATGTAAGCAATTAAATTCAAGGTTTCATAAGACTTAAGCTAGCATGCATCATAACATCCTCATAAATTTTGAGCTCATCCAAACTTACAGAAAAACAGGGCATGTTCATCCTTGCCCAGATTTTCGAGCATAAAGTTTCACAACAAGAAATCTATCACATAAATCATGTAAAATGCTCGAACTATCATGCTAGTAGTTACATAACACTATCATGCAAGCACTCATACCAAGGTTTCACCCAAACCTTTACTAGCATACATGAAAATCACCCAAACCAAACCCAAACTTAACCAAAAACAGAGCACCAAGTCTTACCCCCTTTTTCTCCTCCTTTGGTATGAATTAATGTACACCTTATCCCAAGGTTTTCCCTCCTCTTTCTGCAGCACCTCAGGGGCGATTTTTAGAGAAAAAGGGGAAGGAAAGATGAAGAGAAGGGAGGTGATTGTGGTAGGTGATTGAAGGGTATGATGAAGCATGGGCTTGTCAAGTGGGGGGGGGGGGAGGGGTGGTGGCTGGTTATTGGGGGTAGTGGGTGGCATGGGGTGTGGTGTTTAATTGTGTCCCGGTATTTAGTACGATGTATTAAAATATCCTCACTCGATATTTTATAACTTTTTTACTACATCAATACAACAATTAAAAACACCTAACATGCTCCATAAACCATATCATCATATCATAATTATAACCCCCAATTAAAGTACCACAACCCTCTTAAACACATCGATAGTCATCATCGTAGCACATAATCATATAACATTTCGGGGGTATTACACTATCTTAATACCATGAAAATATCTCAGGAATCCCAAGTCTTTAACTATGACTTCCTTTCTCAATCTCTTCTTGAGTTGATGAATTATGTCACTATCATCTTGATGTAATTATGATATCATCCACATACATAATAAGAATGACATGTTTTTTCCATTCTCACGTTCCTTAATGAAGATAGTATAATCTGCCTTCCCTTGAGTGAAACCCAGTCGAGTGAGAGTTGAGCTAAACTTGGTGAACCATGCATGAGGGGATCATTTTAATCGATATAAAGCCTTTTCAATTTGCAAACTTTTCCTTCTTTACTTTTTGATTGAAAACAAGTGGAATTTTCATGTACTCTTCTTCGTCAAGGTTATCATTTAAAAGGGCATTCTTCACATTGAGTTGGTGTAACTCCCAATCTAGATTTGCAGCAGGGACAATAGAACACGTCTTGAATTGAGTTTTGCCACAACAACAAATGTTTCTTCGTAATCAATTCCGTATCTATTTGAATCCTTGTGCAACCAAACGAGCTTTATACCTTTCTATCTCTCGATCAACCCGGTACTTCATAGTAGCACCCATTTACTTCTATCCAACATTTTTCCTTCTGGTAGATCAACTATCTCCTAGGTTCCATTCTCATGTAAGGCTTTCATTTCTTCATGCACAACTTTCTCCCATTTTGGATCTTTTAAAGCAACATCAATATTTTTGGAATTTCTACACTGTCAACCTTTGGTTTAAAGTTCTTAAAACCAGCAGACAACTTTGTGCAGGTTAGATAATTTGAGATAGGATGCTGAGTGCACCCCTTTCTTAGAGCTATTGGAAGGTTCAACTCATTTCTCACCTCAGGAGCCAATTCTCAGTATGATTGGTCATGCTGAGAAATTTTCTATCGTCGAGAGTATGTTTGAAGAGGTTTCTTCGAGGCTAACCCTTCGCTTGATTCTTCCCTTTGATTGTGAACCTGAGAAGGACTGAGAATACACAAAGGAGCGATATTTTGAGTTAGGTGTTCTAGTGATGGTTTGGTTGGATGGCATACATCTTGTGATATAGGAAGAAATATAGTAGGATTCCAGTGACTCTCTTGGTCTGGTTGACTACTATTGTGATAGAAAAATTCATTTTCAAAGAAGGTTACATCCCGAGAGATAAAAACGTTTTTGGGTAGGAGAGTAGTATTTGTATCCTTTTTGGGTTGGACATACACCGTATACCCGAAAACCTTTGGTGACAAGTAGCTGAACAGGTTGACCTTAGGAAAACATTCAGTCAAAACATTTAGGAGGTTCTACACTTAAGTGTTTTTTAGGTAGACAGTTAATTAGGTAGGTACATGTAAAAGTGGCCTCCCCAATAGGAACTTAGAGCAGAACTATTGAACATGATTGATCTAGCCACTTCCAACAAAAGACGATTTTTTCTTTAGGCCACACCATTTTGCTTTGGTGTATCAACACAAGAGGTGGTATATCCCATTTCCCCCAAATATTAGCTAAACTCACTCGAAAAATATTCCAAACCATTATCCGTACAAAGAACAAAACATGGATATTAGATTGGAAAATATTCAAGAAACTTATGAAATTGTTAAACCAATATAGAGTTTCAGATTTATCCCCCATTAACTAAGCCCAACACATCCTCTTATGATCATCGATGAAAGTGACAAACCATTGAGTTCTGGTTAAATTGGCTATTCGGGATGGACCCAAATAATCATTTCGTATTAGCTGAAATGGTTTTGAGGGTTTGTATTCATGGAGTGGGTAGCTAACTCTGAAATGCTTTGGAAGGACACAATGCTCACATTGAAATAAATTTTGTTATTCATTGATAAAAAGATGTGGGTACAAAATTTTCATGTAGGGAAAACTAGGATGTCTTAAATGTTGGTGCCATAACACTACATCAAAGTTGGAAACTACTAACATTACATTTGGCGACTTGGCTGAATGGTGGTTCTTTGCCCCTGAAAGGTAATAGGTCTCTTTTCTCAGCAATTCCAATCACCTCCGAAAGAACGGTCCTAAAATACAGAAGGAGAAGCAAAGAAATCACAACACAATTTAAATCCTTTGTTGGTTACCCACTGACAAGAGATTACATGTCAACTTAGGTACAAAGAACACTGATTTGAGTTCCATATTCAACAAACAATTGTGCCCTTCCCTATAGCAGGTGATACTTTACCATCTGCTACCAACACATCATTTGTGTTGTTGCATTCATGATAAGTATAAAAAATGCCCAATGATCCAATCATATGATTAGAAGCCCCTGTATCTACAATCCAACAACATTTTTTTTATCCCGCCCAAACCATTCCCAGCCGTCACAAAATCGTTTCGGCACGGCAAAATCATCGGACCACTTCGAAGCACAACATCTACCGAAACCCTAAACCCTACCCAACCCGTTACGAGTGTGAGCTCCCCAACCCAAACCTCGCGAAGGGTAAGGAAGTTAAGCAGCATGGCATGGGCACATCGACTGCCTTCCAGCTTTCGAACAGGATGCATAGTAAAGGGATTTCAGACTACATGCATCGCATTGCAGAGATTTCATCCCCGTTCTTCTTCACAAACTTTCCAGAAGACTGGTACCCAACAGAAATGTGGAGAACGTTTCAAAAAATTGGTCGGGTATGTGATGTTTTCATTCCACAAAAACGAAACAGACATGGGAAAAAGTTTGGATCTGTCCGTTTTCGAGGAAATGCTGATGTGAGGAAGATTGAGGCGGCACTTAATAGCATCCAGTTGGGAACATTCCAACTTCAGGCAAATCTTAGTAGGTTTGGACGAGAATCATCTAAACCCAGTGGTGCAGCGATATATAACATTCCGAATAGGAGAATTACCACAGACAAAACTTATGCACAGGTGTTGAATGAGCAATTTAGGGCTAAACAGCCCGAAACCATGATGAGGGACAAGAAAAAATGGCCAGGCTTGTGTTTCGAGACGACAAAAGTGGAATCGCAATGGCTGGAAGGATGTTTAATTGGCACATTGCATGATTCTGAGAAACTGAATGAGGCTCAACAGGATCTCAAACATAATGGTTTTGGATCATTGAGACTTATCCCAATGGGTTGTTCACAGGTGATGATCTATGATGAGAACAAGGAAAAGTTAACTGAGTTAATCAAGGAAGATAAGGATTGGTTGGGAATATGGTTTAGAGATATAAGACATTGGCATAAGGCTTTGCAAGTCCACGACCGAGAGGTGTGGATTAACTGTCTTGGCATTCCACTTCATGCGTGGAATGACAGATTTTTTAATCTACTAGCATTCCGGTTGGGCTCCATGATAAAAATCAGTGAGGATACTATGAATAGAACTAAACTTGATTGTGCCAGATTACTCATTGCCACTTCATTCAAGAGATATCCCAAACCCCAAGGTCATACCGTATGGAGCCATTGTTTCCAATGGCGTCTTTCTTTCCAGCCGCTCAACTGTTCGAGCTTGGTTCCGATTCTACAAAGGTAGAATCTAAGGAATTCATTAATAAGGTCACTCAGGTTGATATAGATGGAAGGATATATTCAATCAGAATACTAGAAGAGGGGATTGATTGGCCTACAGTGGAGAGGTTGATAGCAAAAGTGCGTTATGGGACTGTGACAGAACAAAAAGTCCGGGGCCTGATGGCTTCAATTTTCGATTTATCAAGTACTTTTGGGAGCTCTTCAAGGATGATTTCATGATTTTCTTTCAACAGTTTCACACATATGGAAAGTTGATTAAGGGTGGAAATCCGTCCTTTATTGTGCTTATTCCAAAGAAAGAGAACCCTAATAAGTTGGAGGAATTTCGACCAATTGCACTCATTGGATGTCTACAAAGTTCTATCTAAAGTACTTGCGAACCGCCTGAGTAAAGTTCTTGACAGGATTGTTTCTCAATCCCAGTCAGCGTTTATTGGTCAAAGACATATTCTGGATGGGATTTCGATTGTTAACGAGTTGGTGGATGAGATGAAGAAGAACAAGAAAAAGGGGATGATTTTCAAGGTGGATTTCGAGAAAGCCTACGATTCGGTGGATTGGAAATTTCTTCAACATGTCATGACCTTGATGAACTTTGATGTTAAATGGACAAATTGGATAATGGAATGCATCTCGAGTGCCACAACGTCAGTTTCGATTAATGGGAGCCCCACAAAGGAATTCCAGCTACAGAGAGGATTAAGACAAGGAGATCCATTATCTCCTTTTTTGTTTGTAATCGTGGTGGAATCCCTCAGTAGACTGGTTGAAAAGGCGATACAGGTTCAGTTATTATCACCTTTATATGTGGGAAGAGATAGAATAATGCTATCGCATCTTCAATTTGCAGATGATACATTGTTTGTCGGTGAGGCGACAGAGAACAATGCCATAACTTTCAAGGCAATTTTAAGCAATTTTGAAATGTTATATGGGTTGCGAATCAATTTTCATAAAAGTCAATTAATGGGAATTAATGCGGATGAGGATCCGATGGTCAACTTAGCAGCAATTTTGAAGTGTAAGGTGGGGAAGTTACCGTGTAAATATTTGGGGTTACCAATTGGTGTGAACTCAAAGAACAAAAGTATTTGGGATCCGGTGATTGATAAATACAGAAAAAGATTGGCCTCATGGGAAGATAAAAGCCTGTCTTTGGGAGGACGGTTGATTCTGCTCAATGCTGTGCTAACTTCCTTACCAATTTACTATTTATCCTTTCATCGAGCTTCGAAGAGCATACTTGCCAAACTTCAGTCTATTCAGACTGTTTTTTTATGAGGGGGCGGGGACAGTTGCCGGAAAGTAGCCAGGGTCAAGTGGACAGAAATATGCAAATCAAAGGCGAAGGGGGGGGGGGGGGGGGGTTTAGGGGTACGAAATTTGGATCACTTCAATTAAAGGAATCATTTCCTAGGTTAGCGTTGCTAGCACGGAGTAAAGATGTTCTTATAGCTCATATGGGGGTTTGGGTGGATGGGAAGTGGGAGTGGCGTTGGGATTGGAGAAGAGAGTTATTGGACAGGGAAAATGTTTTACTTCATGATTTAGTTTCTTTGTTGGACAGGTTTCTTTTGACACAGGGACATGAGGATTTGTGGATTTGGAACTTGGACTCATCCAACCGATATTCCGTTCAATCAGCATATGCTACCATTTTGGAGGACACACCAATTGATGCAAATTTGTCAGAGACCTATGCTTCGATTTGGAACTCTTTTGCACCCTCCAAAGTTGCTGCTTTTACATGGAAGGTGATTCGAGACCGAATATCAACAAGATCAAATCTCCGTAAAAGAAACATTCTCACGGGAGCTGAAGCTGCGTATTGCGCGATCTGCCACTTAACAGAGGAAACAACTCAACACTTGTTTTTCTGCTGTACGGAGTCGTATGACTTATGGATGAGATATCGTTGGCTATGATTCTCTACAGTGTTGTCTTCAGAGTCAGTGTCGCATCAATTACATCACAAAGGGTTATGGGGCAAAAACAAGGGCAGGAAGGCTTGGATGACAGTATGGAGCACAGTGGTTTGGACTATATGGCTTCATCGAAACAATTTGTGTTTCCAAGGAAGAGAAAACAAGGAGGAAGATTTATTGGAAGTTATCATTTACAGATCATGATTCTGGATTAGCCATAGAGGAAAGCATAATTTTTTGTACTCTTTTGTCGATTGGAGACAGGAACCGTTATTATGTTTGCTAGCACTTTAGCTTTCTAGGCTACCACTTGGTTCTAGCTATTTTCGTTTTCGCTACATCTTGTAGTGACTTTCTTGTGCCTTTGGCAAGGTTTAATATATTAAATACTATTTGTCTGATAAAAAAAAAACGTTTTTTTTATTATTTTGATAGCAAACTGTGATGAAGTGCAACTATCCTGGCCATAGCTGCAGTTGGATCCTTTGAGAGTTCAATTTTGTTGTGAATCTGTCGCAGCACATCCATATCTTCGCTTGAAAATTTGAAACCTACGGACTGCAGTCGTGCTTGGATTGGATTCAGCCATATGGGCTGATTTTGGCTACTTTCGTAGCTTACTTGGCTTCCAATCAGGAGGTTTGCCATGTAAATTCCAACAGTTGTCAGTTGTCACGGTATGATTTGGTTTGTTACAATATTCACATCGAATCCGTTCATGGGACCATCTCTTTTATTTGCAACCAGGGCCGAGCCTCGAGCATCCAATGAGATCGCCTCTTGTCGGAATGGATTCATCATCACACATTTCCTGCTTTCTTCTCGTCTTACTTCAGCAAAGGATTGACATCAGCAAAGGATTGACAAAGAGTCGGGAAGGGCTTCACACCGAGCAGCCTTCCATGCAGCCAAAGCCAAAGTCAGCCCATGCAAAAAATCAAATGTTTTTTTGTATTTTTCTGCATCAATAGGGCATGCCCATCAAATTTCGTTAGAGATCAATTTCCTGCCCCCCACAATGGCAATATTCAGTAGCCACGAGTTCTCCATGTTTGGTGTTGTGAATTCTTGGCAGAAAATCAAATCCGAAGTCAGCCCATGCAAAAAATCAAATGTGCGCTCTATTTCAAGCATTTTTTGTATTTTTCTGCATCAATAGGGCACTGCCCATCAAATTTCGTTAGAGATCAATTTCCTGCCCCCCAACAATTCCATTAAGGAATTGCAATATTCAGTAGCCACGAGTTCTCCATGTTTGGTGTTGTGAATTCTTGGCAGAATATCAAAATATTGAGAGTTGTTTTCAAGACAGGAATAAATTTCCTGGACTGCATCCCAAATTTCTTACTGTCCGGTAGAATAAATATTTCATTCGATACTTGGTTCCATAGAGTTTATGAGCCATGCCATGACAATCAAATTTTCTGCCAACCAAGTTTTATAATCAGCCGCTGTTGTCAAAGGGGTTGTTATTGCTCCTGTCAAGTACCCATTTTCCTCTCCCTTTGATGACAAGAATAACAGTCGGAAACCATTCTCGAAATACAGTCCATCTAGTTTATGGCGTATAATTTTCAGAAAGTGGTTGTCAAATGAAGGATTTGGAGTGGATTTGGACACAGGTGCTTGAGGGACTTGGTTTCCAACAGTAGAAGATTCTGCGGCAGCCATTTTTGTTGTCTGTTTTACAGGAAAACGAAGCAAGAACGAGGCACCAGTATCTGTGTCTCTGATACCATGAAACAGTAGTTGAATGAAATATTCTTGTCTATTTTATTAAATACTCTCGTACAAAATTTATACAGGTTATGTAGCAGGTATTTAAGGAAACTTCCAAGCAAACACATCCCTAATTGATATGTGCAAATCCTGCTAATATTCTTTCCTTTATCATCTAAGCTAACTAAGGAATAATACAATCAAATATAATTACAATATATCTTCAATGGTCTGCACCAAATCTCCAACAATTAATTTGTTAAATGTCTCTTTTTTATCCTTCTTCACCGCAAATAACAAGGATGAAATAATATAATAGAAGATGGAAATGAGGGAAGGGCACTGAACTTGTGAAGGGCACTGAACTTGTGAAGGGCGCTGAACTTTTGTAATTTCCATATGATGGATACTCCAACTACTGATGGCCCATTGTACCAAGTGTTTGAAAATTTGTGCATTGTGAATATGGACGTGAATGTGAAATGAGACGAAAAATAAATTATTAGATCTTTTATTCAAAATAACCTCCAAACATCCTCTAGGTTGACTTTTCAATGTATTGAATCAACATTGGGAGTTAATTGAATCTCTTGTGTTGGGAGAATTCTACTGGCCTTGTGATGTTTTTTCTCTTCAGTATTATAACTCATTATTATAATTTATTATATTTGAAAAATTACAGGCATAGTTTGAGGGAGGTTTTGGATGCTCCAAATGTCATGAATATGATCAAAGACACAAAAGCTGCACAAGAGGTAACAATATGCCTAGTTCACTCAGTTGCTATCATCTACGGTCGAAAATATTGGGTTGGTTTGTGTATTTTGTGTTATTAACTTTTTCTTGTTGGATTTATTATTTATTTTATTTTAATGCAGGTCCGGGCACTCAAAGATTTCTTTGCCATGCTCTCAAATGTCCGTTCTCCCTTTATCTATGTTCACAATTTGCTTGTATTTCTGCTGTGTTTTTTTTGTCTGAATTCACAATATATGGGTCTGCATGCTTCCCTGATTATCTTATTATTTAGCAAAGTCAAATTATAATTGGCATGGTTTATTTTAGTTAATATGTTGTGACATTGGATAGGATTCTGCTCGAGCTTGTTATGGACCGAAACACGTTGAAGTTGCCCATGAGCGACTAGCTGTCCAGACGCTTCTCATTACGGATGAACTCTTTAGGTTAGTAATTTTAGTATCTCTTTAAGACCTCCTCTCTCAGTAATCGAATGGAAAGGAAGTATGATTAGAATTTTGTTTCTGATTACTGAACTTGTTGCCTTCATCATATTTTTGTGGCATCAATTAATCTGCCCTTGCATATTCCATGTGCCAAGCATGTTTTTAGAATGGTATACAATGATTATGGGGTATTTCTGTAAGTTCCATGATCCACCCTTGTATATTGAGTTTGTATTGAAATAAAAGCCGTGTAACAAAAAAAGTAATATATGTAGTAAAACATGGATAAAGATTTTTCGAGTAATGGATAAGGTTTGACCTCTGTTTGAATCCATACCAGAAATGGATGGTGTATTGTACCATTTTTTCACTATATTGAAACCATGTAAAAAATTGTACAATCGTGCTATTTATTCACTTTTGTTTCCCCAGGAATTCTGATATACCGACGCGGCGAGGGTATGTGAACTTGGTCGAGTCGGTCAAAAACTCGGGCGGAACTGCTCACATCTTCTCGTCTATGCATGTCTCAGGAGAACGTAAGTACATACATCTATATGTTATTCTCATGAACTCCCCTGTATCCTTGTGCTCAATTGTTTTAAAAAAAACTTATTTATTCTTCCTATTTCACAGCATGTTGCTTAATAATGATTAAATATTAACAAACCTTTTTATGTCTTGAGGTTCAGAACTGACACAGCTTACTGGTATCGCGGCAATACTTCGTTTTCCTTTGCCGGACTTGGAAGACATAGAAATGTGAATGATGGTTGAAGATAGCGATCTGTATCATAGTATTATTATTATTATTTAAATATTTACTGATAACGTATGCGAAGGTTGCAATAAATTTGAGGTACTCTGGTTTGAAGTAGAATCGTGTTTCCTCGTTTTTTACACCACTGTTTTAGCTTTAGGTGTATACGATTTATATTTTAATATTGAGTTTAAATTTTTTCAAATAAGTAACTAAACAAAAAGAAAGCCACTCTAATCAATATTTCACATGCTCTGAGAAAGATATACATCTTTTCTTTTATTTACGTATTCATGGTATTCTTTATATATACATTGTTCTTAGCATGACAAATAACCAACCCGCCACATAGATGGGTTCGGCCATGATTTTTAGCCCGTCTATAGGAGAGCCTAAACGGGCCCTGAGTTGCTTCGCTCAAAACACTAATCTCGACCTAACCCTCACCCAACCATATGCTGAAATACCAACCTATTCTGCACTCACCCAACCATATGCTGAAATACCAACCTATTCTGCATCGCGATGGCCAGCCTAAACTAGCAGTCGTCTTGTGTGAGAACCTCCCTCAACCTTGCCTTCGAGCACTTCACCCAATCCCATCGCTCACATGTACTCATAGCCCAACCCTCTCACCGCCTCGCGCCCACAGCGCAACCCCTATCCGCCACAAAAACCCATTGACCAGGAAAGCCGCATGGTAGCGCTTATCGTGTACGTCCAAATTAACCCTTCTTCAGTTAATGACAAAAATATGCAGTAGTAGAAGTAGGGATCGATCTCACAGGGAAGGTAAATTTATTTTGTGTCAAAAGCGAATAGTAATAAGGGGGTTTTAGGATGAATGACTACTACTAAGCAAATTCTAAAATTAAACTAATTCACGAGATGACTAAGATGATTAAACTTATGAGAGTGAAGCGATTCTTGGTTTCCAGGTAACCGTACTTTTGGAAAATTATCTTTTAGTCATCAAATCAAAACATTCGAATTCTTTCAATTATCTATCGATTGGAAATTCAATTCCAACTCATCTTATTCGTAGTCAAAGAGAAAACATCATTCAATTCAACCCTTACCAAATCTCTAATCACCACTACAGTCGTTAATGATTAAATCAATGATAGTTTTCAAAACTAATGAGTTTGATAAATCTAATCAATGAAAACTACAGCCGTTAAAATTGATTACTCAACCGTTTCTCCTAAGAATTCAACAACACCTACAGCCGGTTAATTATTGATCTTAGTTGTTTCTTAACAAACTATCGATTATGCAATTGAATATTAGGTGATCGGTCTAATACACAAACACAACAATCATGGAATTCGAAATTTGAGAAACGAATTGAAATCGAAATATAATTCAACAATCAAACCAAATTCTCATAAAAGGTTCAATTCCAAAAGCAGGTATCCCTTCAACCAAGAATCGAAGAGTTTTAGCCTAGCATAATTAAATCTAAAAACAATAAAAATTCAATGGAAAACATTAAATAAATAAAGGAAAAGAAATTACTAATATAAATCACGATTCCGGCTTGTCGATTCCGGTTCAGTTCTTCGTTGTTCTTGAAGAAAACTTGAAAACAAATTAATCTAAAAGCTCCAAAATATTCTAAAGTATGAAAAACTATGAAAAACTGCTGCTAATGAGGCTTGTCTTCGAGTTTTAGGGTATGGAAGTGATAAATATGGGATACAATCTTTTAAACATGGTAAAAGACTCAATTTCCAAATTTCCGGACTCTTCGGCGATCGATCGCCTTGAATGTGGCGATCGATCGCTGCATTATTTTTTTTCGGAAAAATCATTGAGGCGATCGATCGCTATAAAGTGGCGATCGATCGCCGAGCTCCAGTAGACTTTGGCGATCGATCGCCACTTCTTCGCGATCGATCGCTGACTCTTCAAATTTGATGAAAATGTTTCTGTCCATAGGCGATCGATTTCCTCTTCCGGGGGATCGATTGCCATCTCCAAAATTACGTTTTTGCCCTTTTCTTGATCAACTTTGAGTCCTTGTCATGTCCATGTCTCTTCTTGGTCTTTACACATCGTTTTTAGCTCGTTTTCTTCGATTGTACCTATAATTACACAAATATACGATTAGGTAGCATACGTATCAATTTATCCATCAAAACCTACCAAATCGTAGACAATTAAGCACTAAAGATGTGTCTATTTCTAGTCACATCAAACTCCCCCATACTTACTCTTTACTCGACCTCGAGTAAACAAATAAAACTACAATATTTTTGGTTGGCTCATAGATTCATAACAAAGCAACTTGTCCTCATTTTAACGCCTCAACAATTTTAACATGCATAATAATGAACGGCGGTGAAAAGTTAACAGTGGAACAAGTTCAATCCCTAAACATTTCGCACCCAACGAAGTAGTGAACGTGTGTGTGTGGTCATAAACAAGTGTTGTGTACAAATTATAGATCCAAAATATGCAAGGCCATAATAGTTCAAGTCATACACTAACACAAGTATAAGCTCACTTGCACACTCTTCTCCACTATCTTAGCTACTTTGCAAACACAAATCAAGTAGGTCTTTATTAGCTTGTAGCTTGACCTAGGTATTGGCTTATGAAAGAAAGGGTAAGGATATTCAAACAAGAGAGTATGATGAAATGCACACTAAAAGCTTCTCTTCTTGTATGAATTTTTCAACTATGTTCTTTTTCACAAGGTTTATTTCAACACTTTTCTTCTTTTGTGCCTTGGCTCCCCTTGGAGTCATATTTTTATCTATATTTTTTTTTCAAGGCATCTCTTTTTCTTTCATGCATCCATTCTTTTGACAATTAAGCTCACAAAAATACTTCAATGATTCTCAAATGCATTTGAATGAAATACATCATACTCCCTTAAAAGGTATGGATTAAAATCACATTTAGGCTTAAAGGGTAGGATGATAAGCTAGTCAAGAAATGTTGAATGGGGGTCTTTAGTATGCTTAGCATACTACCATTCTTTTACATTTAAGGCTCAAAATAGGTACTAGAGAATGATTTTGTTTACATGGTAGGCTTGAAAGGCTCAAACGCATCAAAGATTGCCTATATCACTTTCATGTTTGCAAGTAGTCTAGACATACGCCTCAAAGAGCATGTAGTTAAGTTCTAGCATGTATTAAGACTTCTTAAGACTATTACAAATTTCACACAATCTTCACTAAGCTATGCACACTTCACAAGCCATGACAATAATGTGCTCAAAATATTCAACTTACTAAGTCAAAGTACACTTTGCATTAGAGTTCAAAGTGTTCCAAAGTTAACGATTCACCTATGTTCAAAAGCATGCATGATATCAATTAGGTTTCATCATGGGCTAGTGATTCTAAGCATGTTTTCATCACTAACTATAAGCTCAAAATTTTAAATTTTTCGATTTTTTTTTTTTGTATTTTGCAATAAGAAAAACAATAACACACTACTAATCCCTCCCCCATACTTAAATCTTACATTGTCCCCAATGTAAGGCAAAAAGACAAGAGAAAAGAAAAGTTTAACTAAAAAGCAATAAAATAAAAGGGTAAAAGGGAAACTAACTCCCCTTGGGTTGCCTCCCAAGCAGCGCCTCTGTTTAACGTCGGTGGCCCGACGCTATCCCATCCTCAGTCGCAGGTAGGTGGGTCTTCTAGAGCCACCTTGATGTCTATTCGTCCTCCGTCTTCATCTTGGACACCTTCATAATAGTGCTTCAATCGGTGACCATTCACTGTGAATGTCTTCGTAGTGTCCAAACTCTGAATCTCAACTGCACCATATGAAGACACATTAGTAACTACATAAGGACCATGCCACCTGGAACGAAGCTTACCTGGAAATAGACGAAGGCGGGAATGGTAAAGGAGAACTTTCTGACCAACTTCAAAATGCCTCCTAGAGATCATCTTGTCGTGAAAATCCTTTGTCTTCTCCTTGTAACATCTGGCATTTTCATATGCCTCAGTTCGAATCTCCTCGAGCTCTTGCAATTGCAGCTTCCTATGCACTCCACTGTCATCATAGTTCATGTTGAAGTTCTTCACTGCCCAGTACGCTTTGTGCTCCAACTCTACAGGAAGATGATACGGTTTACCAAAA
The DNA here is from genome assembly GCA_907163345.1 of Haberlea rhodopensis. Taxonomy (NCBI): domain Eukaryota; kingdom Viridiplantae; phylum Streptophyta; class Magnoliopsida; order Lamiales; family Gesneriaceae; genus Haberlea; species Haberlea rhodopensis. The sequence continues at coordinate 578,676 of CAJQUN010000240.1, read as the reverse complement.
ATCAGTCTATACGGGGAAATACCTATCGGGGTCTTGTATGCGGTCCTGTAGGCCCATAGTGCATCATCAAGTCTCAAGCTCCAATCTTTCCGTGTCGGGTTGACGGTTTTCTCCAATATGGCTTTGATTTCTCGGTTGGAGACCTCAGCTTGGCCATTTGTTTGTGGATGATAGGCAGTGGAGACCTTGTGAGTTACGTGGTATTTCTTGAATAGACTTTCCACTGTCCGATTGCAGAAGTGTGTCCCTCGATCACTGATGATGGCTCGTGGGATTCCAAATCTAGAGAAAATGTTATGCTTGATAAAATCTGCAACAACCTTGGAATCGTCAGTCCGGGTAGCTATAGCTTCCACCCATTTCGATACATAATCAACAGCAAGCAGTATATAGATATGACCAAAAGACATAGGAAAAAGTCCCATAAAGTCGATGCCCCACACATCAAAAATTTCAGAAATGAGAATGGGTTGTTGGGGCATCTCCTTTCTTTGGGAGAGATTACCTGTCAGTTGACATTGTGCACAGGTCTTGCAGAAAAGATATGAGTCACGAAATAGTGTGGGCCAAAAGAACCCACATTCCAGTACCTTTCTCGATGTCCTCTTTGCTCCAAAATGTCCACCACACGCATATGAGTGGCAGAATGTTAGAATGGCATTTACCTCTGTCTCGGGCATCGTCGAATGATTTGGTCCGCACAGTTCTTCCATAAGTAAGGATCATCCCATACGTAGTACTTGGCGTCACTACGAATCTTGGCTCGTTGGGATCTAGAGAGTTCATGTGGTAGCACATTAGAAGCTAAAAAATTCACAAGATGAGCGTACCATGGTAAATTGTCGTGTATGGCGAAAAGGTGCTCATCCGGAAACTCCTCCTTCAAACACAGCTCATCGACCAAATGTGGTAGGCGGCTTAAGTGGTCCGCCACTTTGTTCTCGCTGCCCTTCTTATCTTTGATTTGGATGTCGAATTCACTCAAGAGCAAAATCCATCTTATTAACCTTGGTTTTGCCTCCTTCTTCGTCATCAGGTAGCGAAGAGCTGCATGATCAGAATAAACAATCACTTTAGTACCAAGTAAATAAGATCTAAATTTTTCAAGAGCAAAAACAACTGCTAATAGCTCCTTCTCAGTAGTAGAGTAGTTGCGTTGGACGTCATTCAAGGTTTTGGATGCGTAGTAGATGGCATGTGAAGCATTGCCCTCTTTTTGTCCCAAGACAGCACCAACCGCATAATCACTTGCATCGCACATGATCTCGAAAGGCTTGTTCCAGTCGGGTGGTTGGATAATAGGGGTAGAAGTCAATGACTTCTTCAGTGTATCAAAAGCGCTCTTGCCTTCGTTAGTCATCTCAAATGGGACATCCTTTTGTAGTAGATTACACAAAGGTGTAGCTATCTTGACAAAGTCTTTGATGTACCTCCTGTAAAAACCTGCATGACCAAGAAACGAGCGCACATCCCGAACACAAGTAGGATAAGGTAAAGATTGCATGACATCAATTTTTGCTTTATCGACCTCTATACCATTGGCAGACACAACATGACCTAGCACGATACCTTGTTCGACCATAAAATGACATTTTTCAGAATTTAAAACAAGGTTAGTTTCAATGCACTTTTTCAAAACCAGTGTAAGGCTAGATAAGCAATCCTTGAATGAGTTACCGTAAACAGTAAAATCATCCATGAATACCTCTAAGATATGTTCAACAAGCTCGGAAAAGATACTGACCATACACCGTTGAAAAGTAGCTGGGGCATTGCGGAGGCCAAAGGGCATGCGACGGTAAGCGAATGTGCCGAACGAACATGTGAAGGTGGTCTTTTCTTGGTCCTCCGGAGCGATTGCAATCTGAAAATAACCCGAGTAACCGTCAAGAAAACAGTAAAATGAATGGCATGCTAACCTCTCAAGCATCTGATCAATAAAAGGTAGAGGGAAGTGGTCCTTTCGAGTCACAGCGTTGAGCTTCCGGTAGTCAATGCACACACGCCAGCCATTTTGAATGCGTGTGGGTATAAGTTCATCGTCTTTGTTCTTGATCACAGTAATACCGGTCTTCTTAGGAACCACTTGTACCAGACTAACCCATTGGCTATCAGATATAGGATATATCACGCCAACTGATAAGAGCTTCAGAATCTCCTCCTTCACCACATCCATCATGGGTGGGTTCAGCTTCCTTTGTGGTTGGCATGTGGGGCTTCCTCCTTCCTCTAGTAAAATCCGGTGCATGCATGTGGAGGGACTGATTCCCTTTATGTCTGCAATGGTCCAACCTATAGCAGTCTTGTGCTCCTTGAGCACATGAATCAGGTCCTTCTCTTGATCATCCCCCAACTTGCTGGAGATTATCACTGGTAGTGTGTTACCTTCACCAAGGAATACGTACTTGAGATGAGTTGGCAGCGGCTTAAGCTCGATTTTGGGTGCCTGCAAAACAGATGGGGGAATCCTGGTATTAGAAACAGGTAATGATATAAAAGAAACAGTACCTGACTGAGATAGCTCAGGTGTATCATCCAGTGCGTCAACGGTGTGCTTCACTTCGTCCATGAGGGGTGGTGCTTCGTCTTCCTTCTCCATGTCCGTGGTAAGAGTGCTTTCCAGTTCATCTTTCCCTGTATTCTCAAAAACTTCCTGGGACAGGTAATCAATAACATCAACAGAGTACACAGTATCATCATTATTGCAAGGATATTTCATGGCATCATAGATGTTAAATGTAACAATCTCACCATCAAATTCCATAGTGAGGGTACCACTATGCACATCTATCTTAGTCTTAGATGATTTGAGAAACGGTCTTCCTAACAATATAAGACTACTCTTATCACCATTTTCCATGTCAAGGATATAAAAATCAGCAGGGAAGACTAGTTCATTTACTTGCACCAACACTTCTTCAATCAAAACCCTAGGATATGCACCAGATCTATCCGCTAATTGAATTACCACTCCAGTAGGACTCAAGGGACCAAGTTGTAAAGAAGCATATATAGAATATGGCATAACATTAATTGATGCTCCTAAATCTAACATGGCTTTTTCAAGTCGAGTGGTACCAATGGTGCATGGAATAGAGAACATACCTGGATCCTTACACTTGGCAGGATTTTCCTCTGTATCACCGCTGAAACGTTTTCACCTAATTCAACCTTCTGGGGTCCCTTCAATCGATGACTCCTCTTGGCAGTACACAATTCCTTTAGAAACTTCGCATAGCGAGGTACTTGTTGAATGGCGTCCAGCAATGGGATGTTTATCTCACATCTTCGGAAGGTCTCATACAAGCCTTTGAGTCCAGCGTCCTTCCTGTTATCTTTCAAGGCTTGGGGAAAAGGGGGTGGTACTTTATACTCAGAAAAAGAAGGGGGCTTACCTTTTGGTGCCTCGTGTGCTATCCCGGTCTTTCCTCCAACTTCCTTTTCTTTTTTCTTCCTCACCCTTTGATGGTTCATTCTCTATCTCATCTGATACCTCCAATTCCTTCCCACTCCTAGTTGTGACTGCATTGACATTTTCTCTCGGATTCACCACTGTTTGGGATGGTAGTGTGGTTGATCCGGTTGCTTCGACTCTATTAAGTGCAGTGGCTATTTGACCCACTTGGGTATTCAAGGTTTGAATGATCGATCTTGTTTCCTGTTGAAATTTAGTAACAATGTGCAAGATCTTGAATTATAACCTCTAACCTGTCAGTAGTAGAAGGATAATTGGGTTGTTGTTGGGCCCTCTGAAAAGGTGGTCTGTATGGCGGAGGGTGTTGTTGTGGCGCTTGAGGAGGAACGTGATTTATCGATTGCGGTCCATAACTCAAGTTAGGGTGGTCTCTCCATCCTGGATTGTATGTGTTGGAGTAAGGGTCATGTCTTCGTTGGGGCTGTCCCGGAAATCCCCCTGCTGCATGCACTTGCTCAGCTGATGTCTCTTGAAGTGATGGACATGCATCAGTGGTATGACTCATCTCCAAACATATACCACAAGGTTTTACCTTTCCCACATTGCCACCTAACATACCACGCACAAGAAACGTCAAATCTATCAGTTGTTGTTCAAGGCTGGAAACAATTACCTCCCCTTGTTTCCTTTGTGCTGGTTCCTGTCGAAAGTTGCCAAACTGCTGTGAGTTGGCCGCCATGTTGGCTATCAAGCTCCGCGCATCATCCGGTGTTTTATCGACAAAGGCTCCCCCACTTGCAGCATCGACTAAGTTCCTGTCACTAGACAATAAACCTTCATAAAAGTATTGAATGAGTAAGTGTGCACTTATCTGGTGTTGTGGGCAACTTGCACACAACTTTTGAAGTGTTCCCAATACTCATGCAATGTTTCTCCACTGAATTGTCTAATAGAGTAGATCTCCTTGCGTATGTTAGCCGCTCTTGATGCTGGAAAGTACTTCTCCAAAAATGTCCTTTGGAGGTCCGTCCATGTTGTGATGGATCCTGGTGGCAGGTAGAATAGCCAGTCTTTCGCTGCGTCCTTTAGAGAAAAAGGGAAAGCCCTTAACTTGATCTGATCTTCAGTAATTCCCGTCGGTTTCATAGTGGTGCAAACCACATGAAACTCCATCAGATGCTTGTGGGGATCCTCTCCTGCGAGTCCATGAAAAGAAGGCAACAAATGTATGAGCCCCGATTTAAGTTCAAAACTTACATTAGTTGCGAAAGCAGGAAAAGTTATGCAGAGAGGTTGTTGGTCCAAATCTGGATTGGCCAGTTGGCGTAGACTTTGGTTTGCAGCCATATCGTTCCTTTCCTCCGCTTCTTGTCTCTGAGTATCTCTCCTTCTTTGGTGCAGCGTCCTCTCGATTTCTGGATCGTAATATGAATTATCCTTGTAATCAAACGATCCGCCTGTACTCATCAACAAACCTCAGTAGTAATGCGGGAAAACAAATATCAAAAACGAAATAACAAAAAATCGACACTAATAAATATTGCCTTCCCCGGCAACGGCGCCAAAATTTGGTAGCGCTTATCGTGTACGCCCAAATTAACCCTTCTTCAGTTAATGACAAAAATATGCAGTAGTGGAAGTAGGGACCGATCTCACAGGGAAGATAAATTTATTTTGTGCCAAAAGCGAATAGTAACAAGGGGGTTTTAGGATGAATGACTACTACTTAGCAAATTCTAAAATTAAACTAATTCACGAGATTACTAAGATGATTAAACTTATGAGAGTGAAGCGATTCTTGGTTTCCAGGTAACCGTACTTTTGGAAAATTATCTTTTAGTCATCAAATCAAAACATTCGAATTCTTTCAATTATCTATCGATTGGAAATTCAATTCCAACTCATCTTAAGAGAAAACAGCATTCAATTCAACCCTTACCAAATCTCTAATCACCACTACAGCCGTTAATGATTAAATCAATGATAGTTTTCAAAACTAATGAGTTTGATAAACCTAATCAATGAAAACTACAGCCGTTAAAATTGATTACTCAACCGTTTCTCCTAAGAATTCAACAACACCTACAGCCGGTTAATTATTGATCTTAGTTGTTTCTTAACAAACTATCGATTATGCAATTGAATATTAGGTGATCGGTCTAATACACAAACACAACAATCATGGAATTCGAAATTTGAGAAACGAATTGAAATCGAAATATAATTCAACAATCAAACCAAATTCTCATAAAAGGTTCAATTCCAAAAGCAGGTATCCCTTCAACCAAGAATCGAAGAGTTTTAGCCTAGCATAATTAAATCTAAAAACAATAAAATTCAATGGAAAACATTAAATAAATAAAGGAAAAGAAATTACTAATATAAATCACGATTCCGGCTTGTCGATTCCGGTTCCGTTCTTCGTTGTTCTTGAAGAAAACTTGAAAACAAATTAATCTAAAAGCTCCAAAATATTCTAAAGTATGAAAAACTATGAAAAACTGCTGCTAATGAGGCTTGTCTTCGAGTTTTAGGGTATGGAAGTGATAAATATGGGATACAATCTTTTAAACATGGTGAAAGACTCAATTTCCAAATTTCCGGACTCTTCGGCGATCGATCGCCTTGAATGTGGCGATCGATCGCTGCATTATTTTTTTCGGAAAAATCATTGAGGCGATCGATCGCTATAAAGTGGCGATCGATCGCCGAGCTCCAGTAGACTTTGGCGATCGATCGCCACTTCTTCGCGATCGATCGCTGACTCTTCAAATTTGATGAAAATTTTTCTGTCCATAGGCGATAGATTTCCACTTCTGGGGGATCGATTGCCATCTCCAAAATTACGTTTTTGCCCTTTTCTTGATCAACTTTGAGTCCTTGTCATGTCCATGTCTCTTCTTGGTCTTTACAAATCGTTTTTAGCTCGTTTTCTTCGATTGTACCTGTAAGGACCCCCTTAGCCCTTAACCCCTGATTAGTGTATTAACCACTATGTGTGGCACATGCTTTCAATAAAAGGTCAATCGGGAAGCTCAGATGATACTTTACCATTGAATGTCAATTACAAAATTTCCTTTAATACTCAATGTTATAAGATCATCATCCTAACAATAAAAGACTCATATGTTTGCCCTTTACCAACCCCTTGGTGCCACTTTTCACATTGTGAACTTTTATAAAAATTTGGGCAGAGTCTCCCCATAAATAGAGCTATCCCAAAAAAAAAAGCACAACACATCACATAATTCCCGGCCAGGGAAAACATAATACTCCTCAAAATGCAGTAATATCAAGTAAATTCCCAGCCAGGGAAGACACCACACATAAGATAACAAAAGTGGGTTTCAACACCCACATAATACACCAATGACTCTCATATCATCAGCAATTCTACCCTTAATTGCATGCAACATAGAATGAAAGAGAGAAAGGCTCATGCCTTCATATACAACCCATATACAAGTATAACCGTGCTCACATGCGAGCATCATGAATATGTATAAAATCCTCAGTTGTATATAAGTACTCTATATGATACCGTGCTCCATCAAGCCCTGGTACCACGATCCTGGGAGTACATCCAATCAACAGCTCGAGCTCAACTCCAAAGCCATCGATGTACCTGTTCACCTGCCCCAACAGAGACAGCCCCCAACGGGGTGAGCATACCAATACACAAAATCCCATAATCACAATAATGAAATTCATAATTTACAACAAAGGTAAATACAAATGAATTTAAATGATACTCCCTGGATGACAACCTCATCCGGGATTCCGTGTACTGTCCCTGTCCTCACAATCATCAAACTCATCAAATCTCAAAAATCAGTAAATCAACACATTGATTAACTCATCGCATGCCTAATCCTCGAATATCAACAGATAGTGATTGTAAATTCATTAAACATGCAATTATAGATATCTCAATATCTAATACTGATTTCACAACCTCGCTATCAATCACAGATAGCTCAAATGCCGAGCATTTGTTTTACCAATCCTTCATTATACATAGACATCTCAAATGTCTTATAATGAATACATGATTCTAAGAACCTAGACATCTCAATGTCTCATAATAGATACATGATTCTACAACCCTAGACATCTCAAGTGTCTTATAATAGATACATGATTCTACAACCCTAGACATCTCAAGTGTCTTATAATAGATACATATAAGCCCAGTACCCCTTATATCATGTAAGAGTCATCCTACTCTAGTGTCACGCACGCTACAAGCGGCGATATCAAGATTTGGGTCATTCCTTGGCTATATCAACATATATATATATAATCCTCATGCGCGATTATTCAATGAAATCAAATTTCATTATGCATTCACAAATGCCCTAATATATAGAAATGCTCGTACGTCGCACGTACCTTAAATCTCCGAAGTCCGAGCCAAACCTTGCTCGAGTTCCATGCCCCGAGGAATGATGTGCTAACACGATAAATAATTCACAATTATTTACGAACATGTAACCCATGCTCAAGCACACCCATAACCCTCAAAATATTGTCAACACACGACAATTAACCTTTTAAAAGACCCGGGGCAGGGTACATGCAGGGAGGGAAATAAATGAGACAATATCGAAATTTGTTCAAGAATACCCTACAAAAATCGAACATTACTCTCACAATTTCGAACCCAATTAAATACCATAATTCATCTAAAATGTGAATTAAGCTATCCAAGCAAGAATCAACACCCCATGCCAAAAACCCCCAATTTTCGAACTCAACCCCCTTAAATTCGAACCCAAACAAGCCCTTAAATTCGAACCCTTATAATTCTTCAAATTCGAACACAATAATGGCAGGGAAATACACGAAAATGACGAAGAAGGGGTAAGGGAGGTTACCCATACGAAGATCGGGAAGAAACCGGACGAAAATCGAAGAACCCTAACTTTTGGGGATCGACGCATTCCTGCCAAATCCGCCTTCAAAACGCGACGAAACCTCGAATTGACGGAGGGGAAAGCTGCGCCTCGACGAGACGAAGCCGGTGGTAGGTCGCATGCGCCGAACGGCGGCCGGACGGCGGCGGGCGCACCGCTTTTGCGCGCGGCGGCTGTGCAGACGGGAAAAGGGGCGCGAGCGGGGAGAGAGAAAAATGAGGGGCTGAAATGAAATTTCTTTTTAAAATTTTGGGTTCAATTGGTATTTATAGCAAAAATACCCCAAAAAATTAATAGCCCCACCATTACATCGTGATTCATTAAAAATCATCTGTTTTCAAAAACTCTCTCTCTAACTCCAAAACCCCCTACCGGTGCTCACACAGCACCCGAGATCCCGAGACACATAAAAAACCAAACTCTTAGGTTTTTCACCCAAATGAGAATACAATCTCAACCTCTGGATCCAACGATCCCAACTACCCAAATAAACGAGCCCAGAAGGCCCAACACCTCGATTAAACTCCAAATCGCCACGTAAAACCACTTTAGGGATTATTAACACTACGGGATTAACACATATAATCCCTGGTCATCACAATATCCCCCACTTAAAAGAATTTCGTCCTCGAAATTGCACCGGTATATCACATAACACCTAGGCTACACAACAACATGAAGCCATAACCTCGATTCTTGACCATATCAGAATCGTATTAATAAACGCGAGGATACTTACCTCTCATCAAACTCTGAAACAGAGCGACATACCAAAACCAACCTATCACCCAAGAGGCAAAACGTACCTCGATGCGGGTCGTCCCAAAAGTCAGTCTCTCATGACTGCAAAACAACCTATACTTACGACTGTAGGTCGGACAGTCATCCTTAGTTCTAATACAACTAGTAAGAACGCATCCTGAAAGACACCTCAACCGTGAGAACGTTGACCTCGTGTCAAACTCTGGAGTGGAATAGACTTCCAAATCCATCATAAAGTCAAAGAGCGTCAGCACAACTCAACGCAAAAAAATCCAAAAGCAGTTAGTCAACTGAAACTGCGAGGATTCGAATCGCTCCCGATTCCATCGTAGATATCATTCGAAGACATCTCTATCATGACTCACGATGTCTAACATACATCGTTACGAGGGAAACACTAGTATACATACCAAACCTGGTTTCCACTCTCAAACCTCCTCCATCGAAGGAGCAGTCGCATCATTGCAACTCAATTGGGCAACTCACGGCCACAGATTCACACAAAAGACATCTCACAAGATGTCCACCTCCGGATGTTCCAAGGATCACGTCCTGATCATAAATAACAACCGAGACTCCACAGAGTTTAAAATTCTGAAAGAACATGCAATAAACCCATTGCATCCTCAACACTTGTGTCGACAGCGACACCCAACCAATCCGAATTCCTGCCATCCCTTGATAATCCTAGGATTTAACAATCCAAACTTGGGAAGGCTATCGCATAACTCGGAGGGAAACACCAATAATGAAATACCTTAACCCTCACAAGATAATCCCTCCTCAAGGGAAGTCAACTAATCTTCACGATTATCCCTCATAATTATCGTGTCATGGAGATTCCCAATCTCAAGGTGTTCCATATCTCTCATCAGAGATTTAACCATCCTAAGATAGCATAACTCTATGCTTGATAGAAAGGAAATCAACAACTGGTATCCGTATACTCACCGGTATACCTGCCTAAGTATTGACATCGCATGCATACTCAATGCACTTGGCTCGGGTATCTGCAACATACCCCTAAGCCCCAAACACAACCGTCAATCCTGAGTCATTCCCATCCAAAGGAGAATGAAAATCGACGATCAATAACACGGCGTGATTCTCAAAATCAACACCACATGCACCAACTCACCGAATCTTTCAAAGATTCCCTAATAGGTATAATACTACCTCCTTCCTCACAAGGGAAGTGCCATCGAACTCGAGATCCACTAGTCTCGAACCACTGTTCGGAAAAACCGGATACAATAACACCCATTGTATCCCTAATACACGGGTTCCCTTAGATTGAGTCAATAAAGACCTGATGACTCTCTTGTTGGTACTCCAACATCCTGAGCTGTCCCAGACAAGTCTCCAAGATTAAACATAAACGTATACACGTTTCAGTGAGGCATGCACAACCTCAGCCTCAACCTCAAATGACATGGTGACTACTAGAGTCCACCACAATCCACATCGTATCACCTTACGATTTGCCAACTTGGTTCCAACGAGCAGTATAACGGCTCTAGCAAGCCCCTCATGGTGCTGCCCACACACGGCAGACAAACTGGTCGCTGCCTCTCTAGGTTCACCTCAAACCTACCAATAAGACGGACGTTTCCACATGGTATATCATACTATGGGAAGAAAACTCAATAGAGTAGTGGGTCTTTATCCAACATTCCTCGAATGCCGATACACCCTGGACACTCCAATGTCCCTATGTACTTAACGTAACCTGATCCTACTCCCTTAGGACCCATCCTACACCCTCAAGGGTGGTGTGACCATGTCTACCACATGTCACATCGACAGAAAGCGAGTACTTTCCTCCATGATTACTCCTGTCGTCAAATCACATGGCCAAAAGCCATTCCAACGAGCATATCTCAAGGGTATCACCACTCGTAATATGATCACCCCAAACGTAAGCTGCGGTACAATCACATGTACAGCGCATCCATCCATTCCTCGAGCAACCCGCTCGGTATAAGGGTCACGTTAATCGGTGCCGCACACACCACCTTGTGCTCGGTACTGGCACCCAAGGCATACCATTGAATACGTATACTCAACGCATCGATCATCGTAACGATGATGCATGTCTAATAAGACATCTCCTACACCATCGTCATCGTCATCCTGTGACGACACATGCCAACTCATGGCATCTAAGACATTGTCAACTAGTGACGATACATGTACATCAGCGTATGTCATCCACTATCATGCTAGTAAAATAGTCATAATAAAACATGTATATCAATGCATGCCAGCTACAATAAAGCTAATAAAATAGCAATATCTCATACCTCATCGCTAACAATATAGCGTCATACCTGTCTCCGTCGCTCAATAATAGTGCGTAATCAGCACCCATCGCTCGAAGGCGGCAAAATCCTGTGCTGAGTACATAGCGGCAAAATCCCTCGCTATAGAATCGACGGCATGACACCTCGTCATATAATAAATGGCATGAAACCTCGCTATACACCTGAGCATGAATCATCGTCCACATAGTAGCGGAAAGAGGCATCGCTATCAATACACCTGGCGGAATGAACCATCGCCTATCAATATAGCGGAATGAACCATCGCTATATACCTGGCGGAATGAACCATCGCCAATCAATATAGCGGAATGAACCATCGCTATAAATCGTGTCCTCATAGAGAAATGAATACAAATCGTCACAAGAAATTATGGTTCCTCCTTCCTTTTCCACGTAAGCAGAATTCTCGCTCCTTATGGAAATCCACGTAAGCGGAATTTTTCCTCGCTTCCTATGGAATCCATGTCAGCAGAATTCTTGCTTCTTATGGAATTGAGTCACTTATCAGTAGTGCATTTCAATGCTTCCTACTACTCCACATAAGCGGAATTTTTCCTCGCTTCATATGGACCTTAGCATAAGCATTGAAATCCTCACTAGGATAACCTGGACTCGTGAAATATCAATAGTGCATTTCAATGCTTCTTACTACTCCATATAAGCGGAATTCTTCCTCGCTCATATGGACCTTAGTGTAAGCATTGAAATCCTCACTTTATATTTCACAATATACATATGCAAAACGATGCGTATCAACATGTATCATATCATAATGCACTATCTTATGCATACCTTGATTTACCTTGTGTTAAATGACTAAACACATTGTGACATCCCCGAAATGGTTAATTGCTATTTGGCTTTAATTGTGTTTACATGATTAATTATGTGGTAATTGATTATGTGTTGGAATTTATTTACCTTATGGAATGCATGGTCATGTGGTAAGGGGTGACCCGGGATTGCATTTTAGGGTGCATGTGGTGCATGCTGGGTAAATATTATTGGAAGCATGATTTATTTGCATTGGTTAGCAATTAATTGGAAATCATGTGTTTAATTGATATTTGGTGCATTTTGAGTAAATGCTTTGAAAAATATCATGTTGGGGTGTTTTATACACCATGGGTTTATTTTGGTATGCATTTGATTTAATAAACTCATTTTTTATACCCAACCCCACCCCATCCACTCTTACTCACTTTACCAAATCATTTCCAACACCCAAACCCTTCTCCTCTTCACATTTTCGTTTTTGAGGCCAAGGGTGAAGAGAAGTGCTTGCAAACTTTGATTTGTGGAAGATTGTTGGGTGATTTAAGGTCCCCTAGAGGTATGGATACCTCATGTTTAATTTTGTAAAGATTTGTTTTAGTTTGGGTTGGTTTTGAAGGGTTTAAAATGGGTTTGTGTTGGGTGTTGTGGTTTTGGTAATATTTTGGTTGGATGTGGTATATTTGAGTTTAAGTTGATGTTTATAGTTGGTTTTGAGTTGTGGGGTTTGGTTGATATTGGTGTATGTGGGTGTTTTTGAGTGGGGGTTGAAGATGGGTGAATAGTGCCCAAACCCCGCATGCCCACAACTCGGTGATCGATCGGCGTTTTTCTCGCGATCGATCGCGAGCAGCAAGGCTGAGGCAGTAAGCCTCAGCGATCGATCGCGAGATGCGCGCGATCGATCGGCGAGGCCGCGATCGATCGGCGCTAGCTCCGCGATCGATCGCGGATTGTTGAAAATTGTTGGGCGAGGCAGTGTGATCTCGCGATCGATCGGGGCTTGATGGCGATCGATCGCGAGATGCCAAAAATGATGTTTTTGGTTATTTTTGTGGGATTTTTGGTATTGGACTATTATTGGGTTCTAATATTGGTATTTGTGAATATGTAGAACCAACCCAGGTGGCAACGCAGCCAAGGAATTGAGGTCCAACCACATTCCACATTTTGGAAAGGTACGTAGTGGACGTACGGGCACCCAACGGTAACATGTATTTTATATACTCATTGTTTATGCATTATGGATGCGAGTATATATGTGGTATTGCATTGTGGATGCATATACATGTTGATTTATGCCATATGAGGTATTGCATTGTGGATGCATATACATGGTAATTTATGCATATTGATGATAGGTGCATATTATGATTATTGGATACACATCCCATGAGTCGTGGTCATCCTTTGATGATTTTAATGCTTGCCGCTTTTTGTATTGGTTCCGCTAAATGTGAAGCGAGGGGTGGGAGCGCCGCATGTCACATTTGAGCGTGGTTGTCATATGGGGCGAGGAAAGGGTATTTGCCGCTCTCTGTGAAGCGAGGGGTGGGAGCGCCGCATGTCCATTGTAGCGAGGTTATCCTATGCCGCCCATATGAATATAAGCGAGGGGCATTAAAATACACTGTGATGGACAGACTAGGGAATGGTGACCAATATGTGGTACAGTTGAGATGGTATATGATGTCATGACATGTTTTGGCCATTAAAAATAATCTGTTGATTATACTCATGAGTTGTGGTACAGGGACAACCAAACGGGAAGCGTTTGAAATGCACGGGGAAACAGGAAGTGTTTCATTTTGATTATGCATTTACGCTTTATCTTCATATTGTGTTGAATATGAATGATTATTATTGCTCATGTTTGGGGGTTGTCCTTGTAGGTACCTTTTTGGCATGATAGCAAGCTTGAACGGGTTGAGGTGGTGAGCTTGTGAAGCATTCTTTTGAGGATTAAAGGACAGGATTATTTTGGATAGTATCTACTCTAGGAGTAGTATAAAACTATAGATGAACATTCATTGATTGGAATGTAATTAATCCTTTTAGTGGTCCTTATTTTTGGCATGTAATGCTTAAGCTCATAGACTCAACATGTTCTTTATGCTCTGATTGATTTACTTTAGCTCTATTATGCCTTGATTCCGCACTTAAGGATTAGGGTCCTTACATTAGTGGTATCAGAGCAGTGGTTAGAGAACCCGGGAACGAGTGAAGGGTAGCCTTAGCATGTTTGGCTAGGTGCTTACATTTGAAGCATGTTTATTCATGTGGTGCATATTGGTGTATATTTGGTTATACTAACATGCTTATATCACTCCTGTTATCTAACGACATGATATATATTGCTTTGGATTGTTGTTAACATTTGTGTTACAGCATGGCTGCTAATGAGGAAGTTGGCGACGTTGGTAGTGTGAATGCGAGTATTGGACAGGCTAATCCTCTACCTCCACCGGCTGTAGGGATGGAACCAGTAGTTCAGTTATTGCTACCGGGTGAGATTAGCTTGACTCAGTTTCTGTCTTATCATCCGCCCCGGTTTGAGGGGACAGAGTCCGGAGAAGAGGCTGAAGAGTGGTTAGAAAGACTTGAGCAGATCTTTGTATCGGCTCCTTGTGCTGTGACGGCTTGGCTGAGGCTAGCGGAGTTTCAATTAGCCAAGAAACCTCTGATGTGGTGGAGGAGCACAGTAATGGAAATGAGAGCACTGGGTGCTGTGATTGACTGGACGCTCTTCATGACCAGGTTCTTGAACCGATACTTCTCCGCAGCAGCAAGACAGACAAAGGAGGATGAATTTACAAGTCTGAGGCAGGGGAACATGACAGTGGCAGACTATGCCACACAGTACTCATCACTACTGAGGTATGTCCCCCATATTGCCTCTGATGGACGTGCCAAGATGAGAAATTTCATGAAAGGACTACGACCGGAGCTCTATGACCGGGTTATCATCAATAACCCAACTTCTTTTGATGATGCTCTCACAAGAGCGGAGCTTGCTGAGCTAGGAGTGGGAGCTTATGCCATGCCACCACCGGTACCGCAACAGAGGCAGACTAGTGACAGTTTGAGGCCTCGGGGTGAGCCATTTAAACCCCGTGGTGCCTCTTCATATTCGCAGTATGGTGGAAAGAAATACTTTGGCCAGAAACAGGATGGCAAGAAGGGAAATTGGTCCGCCAGTCGAGGATCTTCACAGGGGGATAGGCCGGGAGAGCCGAGGTGCAACAATTGTGGAGGGCCACATTCTTCAAACAAGTGTCCTGCATGTTATGTCTGTGGCAAGATGGGCCACATTGCTCGGTATTGTCCCACCAGGGGAGGCCAGTCAGAGTATCAGGGCAACAGGCCAAGGTTTGAGGACAGGACAGTGCAGCAGAGGCAGCAGTTTGGGCCTCGTCCATCGGGAGGTCGGACAGTGGGACCACCCCAGGGACAAGTATATGCACTGACCAGGGAGCAGGCTCAGGCAGCTCCAGAGGAGGTGATTGCCGGTACGTGTCATTTATTTACGTACCCTGCTTTTGTTTTGATAGATACAGGTGCCTCCCATTCCTTTGTGTCTGTGGGATTTGTGGAAAGACACCATATGCGCACGTCTTCTTTGCCCACACCTCTATTGGTCTCGACACCCACTGGAAGAAATGTTGTTGCTGATCAGTTTATGGCAGACTGCCTCATTTATTTTGAGGGCAACGAGTTGAGATCAGACTTGATTGTGCTGGGTATGTCAGACTTCGACTGCATCTTGGGTATTGATGTTCTGAACAAATATCAGGCAGTGGTAGATTGCCGACAGAGAACAGTGAAGTTCAGACCTGAGTTGGGCAGTCAGTGGACTTTCTTTGGCAACGGGTCTCGTGCGAAGATTCCGTTGATTTCAGCGATCAAGATGTCTCAGCTGTTGGAACGTGGGCACACGGGCTATCTTATTTATGCCGTGGACACGTCTGGAAAGAGTAAAGAACTGAGGGTTGAGGATGTATCAGTTGTGGCAGAATTTGCTGATGTATTTCCAGAAGAGATCCCAGGATTTCCACCGGCCAGGGAAGTTGAATTTGGGATCGAGTTGTTGCCAGGGACATCCGCTATCTCTCGTGCACCTTATAGGATGGCACCGGCGGAGTTGAGGGAGTTGAAAGAGAAGTTGCAGGATCTCCTTGACAAGGGTTATATACGCCCGAGCGTGTCGCCATGGGGCGCACCAGTTCTCTTTGTGAAGAAGAAGGACGGTTCGATGCGGTTGTGCATCGATTACCGGCAACTGAACAAGGCTACAGTGAAGAACAAGTATCCTCTCCCAAGGATAGACGACTTGTTTGATCAGTTGCAAGGTACCAGGGTGTATAGCAAGATTGATTTGAGGTCCGGGTATCATCAGATTCGGGTCAGAGAGGATGATGTGCAGAAGACAGCGTTCCGGACTCGATACGGGCATTATGAGTTCTTAGTAATGCCGTTCGGTGTGACGAACGCCCCGGCCGTCTTTATGAGTCTGATGAACAGAGTGTTTCAGCCGTATCTTGATCAGTTCGTCATCGTGTTTATTGACGACATTCTTATCTACTCCCGGAGTGAGGAAGATCATGTGAAACACTTGAGGACAGTGCTTCAGATTCTCAGAGAGCATCAGTTGTATGCTAAGCTCAGTAAATGCGAGTTTTGGCTGAGCAGTGTAGTGTTTCTGGGGCATGTCATTTCGAGCAGCGGGATATCAGTGGACCCGAAGAAGATTGAGGCTGTGATGGAGTGGGCTGCCCCCACTTCTGTACCTGAGATCCGTAGTTTCCTTGGTTTGGCCGGGTATTATCGGCGCTTCGTCGCGGGCTTTTCAAAGATTGCCAAGCCGCTGACTCAGTTGACTCAGAAGGGTGTGCCTTTCTTTTGGTCAGAAGCTTGTGAGGAGAGCTTCCAGGAGTTGAAGCACCGGTTGACGACGGCGCCAGTATTAGTGATTCCTACGGAGAACTCCAGATTTGTGTTGTATACTGATGCATCGCTTCAGGGCCTTGGGTGTGTTCTGATGCAAGATAAGCATGTGGTAGCTTATGCATCGAGGCAGTTGAAGCCGCATGAGACCAGATATCCAGTTCATGACTTGGAATTGGCGGCTATCATCTTCGCCCTGAAGATCTGGAGACATTATTTGTATGGTACTTCATTCACCATATACACGGATCACAAGAGCCTCAAATTTTTTATTCACTCAGGCAGAGCTGAACATGAGGCAGAGGAGATGGATGGACCTACTCAAGGACTATGATTGCGAGATTGAGTACCATCCGAGGAAAGCCAATTTGACAGCAGACGCTTTGAGCCGGAAAGTGAGGAGTTCTGCTGAGGAGTCATCCATTTGTCGGCTATTATGACCTCCTATTGTCATCTCGGCTATGATTTTGATATAGATGCATCACCAGTGTATGTCTCTACCTTATTAGCTGAGCCAGATATTTATGAGAACATCAGGAGAGCTCAGAGATCAGATGCTGAGGTTCAGAGATGGTTGTCTATAGTGCATCTTGGTCAGCCGACGAAGTTCAGAGTGGCCGACGACGGATCTTTGAGATTGGGTAACCGCTGGGTAGTTCCGAGTACGCCGGAGTTGCGTAAGGGGATCTTGGAACGAGCTCACAGTAGCAGACTTAGTATCCACCCAGGCGGGAAGAAGATGTACAGAGATCTGCGTGGTCAATTTTGGTGGAAGAGAATGAAGTCTGATGTCGTCGCTTTTGTGAAGAGGTGTCTGATCTGCCAGCAGGTTAAGGCAGAGAGGCAGAGACCTGGCGGCGAATTGAGGAGCTTGGAGATACCGAAGTGGAAGTGGGAGCACATTTCCATGGACTTCGTGACTCATTTGCCGAGGAGTGCTTCAGGCTTCGATGCTATTTGGGTGATTGTGGACAGATTGACCAAGGTAGCCCACTTTATCCCCTATAGCATGACCTTTACATTCTTGAGGATGGCGCAGTTGTATATTAGAGATGTGGTGAGATTGCATGGGATCCCCGTTTCTATTGTGTCAGATCGAGATCCGCGATTCACATCTCATTTTTGGGAAGGCCTTCAGTCAGCCTTGGGGACTGAGGTCAGATTGAGTACTGCTTATCATCCTCAGACGGATGGCCAGACCGAGCGCACGATTCAGACGCTCGAGGACATGTTGAGAGCTTGCGTTTTGGAGTTCGATGCCTCTTGGCAGGATTCAGTGCCTTTGGTAGAGTTTTCGTATAACAATAGCTACCAGGCAAGTATTCAGATGGCTCCGTTTGAAGCTCTTTATGGCAGACGATGTAGATCACCCTTATGTTGGGATGATTTGGACAGTAGATCAGTCGGAGGGCCTGAGTTGATCCGGGAAATGGAGGAGAAGATAAAGATTATAAGGCAGAAAATGAAAGCGGCCCAAGACAGACAGGCAGCTTATGCGAATAAACGGCGGAGACCGTTAGAGTTTCAGTTGGGAGATAAGGTCTTTTTGAAGATCTCGCCTTTCAGAGGCGTTGTGCGGTTTGGGATGCGCGGGAAACTGTCTCCGAGGTTGTGGGACCGTACGAGATTTTGCAGCGCATTGGCACATTGGCTTACCGACTGGCTTTGCCGCCTTCTTTATCTGGGATACATGATGTGTTTCATGTATCGATGCTGCGAAAGTATGAGCCGGATCCATCTCACGTGTTACAGCCTTCCGAAGTTCAGTTAGAATCAGATGTATCTTATGTGGAACGGCCTGTCAGAATTCTGGATCGAGCAGACCGTAGACTTCGGAATAAAGTGATACCGATGATCAGAGTTCAGTGGGATCGCAGGGGTGTCGAGGAGGCTACGTGGGAGACGGAGCAGCATATGGTGCAGCACTACCCGGAACTATTCTCTGGTATGAGTTCATGTTTAGTTTCTGTTGGGGGTAAGTGCATGTGATTTCGAGGACGAAATCTTATAAGTAGGGGAGTATTGTGACATCCCCGAAATGGTTAATTGCTATTTGGCTTTAATTGTGTTTACATGATTAATTATGTGGTAATTGATTATGTGTTGGAATTTATTTACCTTATGGAATGCATGGTCATGTGGTAAGGGGTGACCCGGGATTGCATTTTAGGGTGCATGTGGTGCATGCTGGGTAAATATTATTGGAAGCATGATTTATTTGCATTGGTTAGCAATTAATTGGAAATCATGTGTTTAATTGATATTTGGTGCATTTTGAGTAAATGCTTTGAAAAATATCATGTTGGGGTGTTTTATACACCATGGGTTTATTTTGGTATGCATTTGATTTAATAAACTCATTTTTTATACCCAACCCCACCCCATCCACTCTTACTCACTTTACCAAATCATTTCCAACACCCAAACCCTTCTCCTCTTCACATTTTCGTTTTTGAGGCCAAGGGTGAAGAGAAGTGCTTGCAAACTTTGACTTGTGGAAGATTGTTGGGTGATTTAAGGTCCCCTAGAGGTATGGATACCTCATGTTTAATTTTGTAAAGATTTGTTTTAGTTTGGGTTGGTTTTGAAGGGTTTAAAATGGGTTTGTGTTGGGTGTTGTGGTTTTGGTAATATTTTGGTTGGATGTGGTATATTTGAGTTTAAGTTGATGTTTATAGTTGGTTTTGAGTTGTGGGGTTTGGTTGATATTGGTGTATGTGGGTGTTTTTGAGTGGGGGGTTGAAGATGGGTGAATAGTGCCCAAACCCAGCATGCCCACAGCTCGGCGATCGATCGGCGTTTTTCTCGCGATCGATCGCGAGCAGCAAGGCTGAGGCAGTAAGCCTCTGCGATCGATCGCGAGATGCGCGCGATCGATCGGCGAGGCCGCGATCGATCGGCGCTAGCTCCGCGATCGATCGCGGATTGTTGAAAATTGTTGGGCGAGGCAGTGTGATCTCGCGATCGATCGGGGCTTGATGGCGATCGATCGCGAGATGCCAAAAATGATGTTTTTGGTTATTTTTGTGGGATTTTTGGTATTGGACTATTATTGGGTTCTAATATTGGTATTTGTGAATATGTATAACCAACCCAGGTGGCAACGCAGCCAAGGAATTGAGGTCCAACCACATTCCACATTTTGGAAAGGTACGTAGTGGACGTACGGGCACCCAACGGTAACATGTATTTTATATACTCATTGTTTATGCATTATGGATGCGAGTATATATGTGGTATTGCATTGTGGATGCATATACATGTTGATTTATGCCATATGAGGTATTGCATTGTGGATGCATATACATGGTAATTTATGCATATTGATGATAGGTGCATATTATGATTATTGGATGCACATCCCATGAGTCGTGGTCATCCTTTGATGATTTTAATGCTTGCCGCTTTTTGTATTGGTTCCGCTAAATGTGAAGCGAGGGGTGGGAGCGCCGCATGTCACATTTGAGCGTGGTTGTCATATGGGGCGAGGAAAGGGTATTTGCCGCTCTCTGTGAAGCGAGGGGTGGGAGCGCCGCATGTCCATTGTAGCGAGGTTATCCTATGCCGCCCATATGAATATAAGCGAGGGGCATTAAAATACACTGTGATGGACAGACTAGGGAATGGTGACCAATATGTGGTACCGTTGAGATGGTATATGATGTCATGACATGTTTTGGCCATTAAAAATAATCTGTTGATTATACTCATGAGTTGTGGTACAGGGACAACCAAACGGGAAGCGTTTGAAATGCACGGGGAAACAGGAAGTGTTTCATTTTGATTATGCATTTACGCTTTATCTTCATATTGTGTTGAATATGAATGATTATTATTGCTCATGTTTGGGGGTTGTCCTTGTAGGTACCTTTTTGGCATGATAGCAAGCTTGAACGGGTTGAGGTGGTGAGCTTGTGAAGCATTCTTTTGAGGATTAAAGGACAGGATTATTTTGGATAGTATCTGTAAGGACCCAAGCCCTTAAACCTTAATTAGTGTATTAACCACTATGTGTGGCACATGCTTTCAATAAAAAGCCGATCGGGAAGCTCAGATGATACTTTATCATTGCATGGCAATTACAAAAAAATTCCTTTAACACTCAATGTTAAGGTCATCAGCCTAACAACGAAATAGACTCCCAAAGTTCGCCCAATATCATCCCTTTTTGCCACTTTTCACATTGTGGACTTTTATAAAACTTTGGGCAGAGTCTCCCCATAAATAGAGCTATCCCGAAATAAAAGCACAACACAGTACATAATTCCCGGCCAGGGAAAGCATAATACTCAACAGAAAGCAGTAATACCAAGTAAATTCCCAGCCAGGGAAGACACCACACATATCACGACATAAATGGGTCTCAACACCCACATAATACACTAACGACTCTCATATCATTAGCAATTCTACCACAATTGCATGCAACATATAATGAAAGAGAGAAAGGCTCATGCCTTTATATACAACCCATATACAAGAATATTCGTGCTCACATGCGAGCATCATAAATGTGTATATAAATCTCGGGTGTATATAAGTACTCTATACGATACCGTGCTCCATCAAGCCCTGGTACCATGATCCTGTGAGTACATCCAATCAACAGCTCGAGCCCAGCTCCACAGCCATCGATGCACCTGTTCACCTGCCCCAACAGAGACAGCCCCCAACAGGGTGAGCATACCAATACACAAAATCTCATAATCACAATAATGAAATTCATAATTTACAACACAAGTAAATGTTAATGAATTTTAAATGATACTCCCTGGATGGCAACATCCTCATCCGGGATTCTGTGTACTGTCCCTGTTCTCACAATCATCAAACTCATCAAATCTCATAAATCAGTAAATCAACACATTGATTTAACCCATTGCATGCCTAGTTCTCGAATATCAATAATTATGATTCCAAGTTCATCATTCATGCAAAAGTAGATATCTCACTATCTAACACTGATTTCATAGCCTCGCTATTAATCATAAATAAATTAAATGCCTAGCATTTATTTTACCAATTCTTCATTATACCTAGACATCTCAAATGTCTTATAATGAATACATGATCCCGCGATCATTCTCAGGCATCTCAAATGCCCTACAATGGTCATATAAACCCAGTACCCCATATATCATGTAAGAGTCATCCTACTCTAGGGTCACGCACGCTACAAGCGGCGATATCAAGATTTGGGTCATTCCTTGGCTATATCAACATATATATATATAATCCTCATGCGCGATTATTCAATGAAATCACAGTTCATTATGCATTCACAAATGCCCAAATATATAGAAATGCTCGTACGTCGCACGTACCTTAAATCTCCGAAGTCCGAGCCAAACCTTGCTCGAGTTCCATGCTCCGAGGAATGATGTGCTAACACGATAAATTAATTCACGATTAATTACGAGCATGCAACTCATGCTCAAGCACACCCATAACCCTCTAAAATATTGTCAACACAAGACAATAAACCAATATCGAAAATCGCTCAAGAATACCCCACAAATTCTCGAACCTTCACAACACAAATCGAACCCATTAAATACCATAATTCATCTCACATATGAATTAATCAATCCATAGCATGAGTAATCATCCCACATGCCAAAAACCCCCAAATTTTCGAATTTCAAGCCCTAAATTCGAACTCAATTAAGCATCAACAATACATCTACTCATGTAATAAATGACCCATAACAAGAATCGTCACAACCCTGCCAAAACCCCCAAATTCGAACCCATTTCATGCACACATCCGAAATTCGAACCAACCCTCACGAATCGAGCTGACATTTCGAACCAATCCAACACAAAATAGCAGGGAAATACACAAAAGCATGAAAAAGGGGGTTAGGAAGGTTACCCAAACGAAATCGGAAGAAATCGGACGAAAAATCGAAGAACCCTAGAAATTGGGGATCGGCGCTTCCAGCCAAAATTCGACTTCAAATCGCGATGAAACTTCAAATTGACAGAGGGGAAAGCTGCGCCTCGACGAGACGAAGCCGGTGATAGGTCGCACGCGGCGAACGGCGGCCGGACGGCGGCGGACGAAGCGCCTGAAGCGGCGAGGGCAGGGGCTGACGGGAAAATCGCGCGGACGGGAAAGAGAGAGGAAGGAGAGGGCTGAAATGAAATTATTTCGGAAATTTTGGGTTCAAATGGTATTTATAGCAAAAATACCCCGAAAAAATAATAGCCCCACAAATACATCATGATTCCTTAAAAATCATCTGTTTTCAAAAACTCTCTCTCTAACACCAAAACCCCCTACCGGTGCTCACACAGCACCCGAGATCCCGAGACACATTAAAAACCCAACTCTTAGGTTTTACACCGTAATGTGAATACAATCTCAACCTCTGGATCCAACGATCCCAACTACCCAATTAAACGAGTCCAACTCCTCGATTAAATTCCAAATCGCCACGTAAAACCACTTTAGGGATTATTAACACTACGGGATTAACACCTATAATCCCTGGTCATCACATTATCCCCCACTAAAAGAATTTCGTCCTCGAAATTAGCACTGGTGTATCACATAACACCCAGGCTACACAACAACATGAAGCCAGAACCTCGATTCTTGACCATATCAGAATCGTATAAATAAACGTAAGGGTACCTACCTCGCATCAACTTTGAAACAAGGCGACTTACCAATACCAACATATCACCCAAGAGGTAAAACGTACCTCGATGCGGGTCATCCAAAAGTCAGTCCCTCATGACTGCAACACAACCGATACTTACGACTGTAGATCGGACAGTCACCTTAGTTCTAACACAACTAGTAAGAACGCAACCTGAATGACACCTCAACCGTGAAAAACGTCGACCTCGTGTCAAATTCTGGAGTGGAATAGACTTCCAAATCCATCATAACGTCAAAGAGCGTCAGCACAACTCAACGCTAATAATCCAAAAGCAGTTAATCAACTGAAACTGCAAGGATTCGAATCGCTCCCGATTCTATCGTAGATATCATCCAATGATATCTTTACTATGACTCACGATGTCTAACATACATCATTACGAGGAAAACACTAGCATTCCACGGTATACACATACCAAACCTGGTCCCCACTATACAGACCACCTCCATCCAAGGAGCAGTTGCACCCTCTGCAACTCGGATCGGGCAACTCACGGCCACCGATCCACACAAAAGACATCTCACAAGATGTTCACCTCCGGATATCCCAAGAACCACATCCTGGTCGAAATAAACAATCGAGACTCCACAGAGTTTCAAATTCTGAAAGGACATGCAATAACCCATTGCATCCTCAACACTTGGGTCGTCAGCGACACCCAACAAATCCAAAATTCCTGCCATCCCTTGATAATCCTAGGATTTAACAATCCAAACTTGGAAAGGCTATCGAAAACTCGAAATAAAATACCAATAAGGAAATACCTTAACCCACACAAGATAATTCCTCCTCAAGGGAAGTCAACTAACTTCACGATTATTCCTCATAATCATCGTGCCATGTAGATTTCCAATCTCAAGGTTTTCCATATCTCTCATCAGAGATTTAACCATCCTAAAAAAAAAATAGCATAACTCTATGCTAGACAAAAGGAAATCAATAACTGGCATCCGTATACTCATCGGTATACCTGCCTAAGCACGAACACCTCATGCATACTCAATGCACTATGCTCGGGTATCTGCAACATACTCCTAAGCCCCAAACACAACCGTCAATTCTAAGTCATTTCCATCCAATGGAGAATGAAAATCGACGATTAATAACACGGCGTGATTCTCAAAATCAACACCACATGCACCAACTTACCGAATCTTTCAAGATTCCCAAATAGGTATAATACTACATCCTTCCTCACAAGGGAAGTGCCATCGAACTCGAGATCCACTAGTCTCGAACCACCATTCGGAAAACTGGATACAATAACACCCATTGTATCCCAAATACACTGTTTCCCTTAGATTGAGTCAATAACGACCTGATGACTCTCTTGTTGGTACTCCAACATCATGAGCTGTCCCAGACAAGTCTCACCAAGATTAAACATAAACGTATACACGTTTCAGTGAGGCATGCACAACCTCAGCCTCAACCTCAAATGACATGGTGACTACTAGAGTCCACCACAAACCCCATCGTATCACCTTACGATTGTCAAACTTGGTTCCAACGAGCAGTATGACGGTTCTAGCAAGCCCATCATGGTGCTACACACACGCGGCAGACAACCTAGTCTCTGCCTCTTTAGGTTTACCTCAAACCTACCAACAAGACGGACGTTTCCGTACGGCACACCATACCGTGGGAAGAAAATCAATAGAGTAGTGGGTCTGCACCCAACGTTCCTCTTATGCCGATACACCCTGGACACTCCAATGTCCCTATGTACGTAACAAAACCTGATCCTACTCCCTTAGGACCCATCCAACACCCTCAAGGGTGGTGTGACCATGTCCACCACATGTCACATCGACAGAAAGCGAGTAATTTCCTCCATGATTACTCCTGTCGTCAAATCACATGGCCAAGAGCCATTCCAACGAGCATACCTCAAGGGTATCACAACTCGTAAAATGATCATCCCAAACGTAAGCTGCGGTACAATCACATGTACAGCGCAACCAACCATTCCTCGAGCAACCCGCTCGGTATAAGGGTCACGTCAATCGGTGCCGCACACACCACCTTGTGCTCGGTACTGGCACCCAAGGCATACCACTGAATACGTATGCTCAACGCATCGATCATCGTAACGATGATGCATGTCTAATAAGACATCTCCTACACCATCGTCATCGTCATCCTGTGACGATACATGCCAACTCATGGCATCTAAGGCATTGTCAACTAGTGACGATACATGTCATCCACCATCATGCTAGTAAGATAGGCATAATAAAACATGTATATCAACGCATGCCAGATACAATAGAGCCAATAGAATAGCAATATCTCATACCTCATCGCTAACAATATAGCGGCATACCTGTCTCCGTCGCTCAATAATAGTACAAAATCAGCACCCATCGCTCGAAGGCGGCAAAATCCTGTGCTGAGTACATAGCGGCACAATCCCTCGCTGTAGAATCGATGGCATGGCACCTCGTCATATAATAAGTGGCATGAAACCTCGCTACACACCTGAGCATGAATCATCGTCCACATAATAGCGGAAAGAGGCATCGCTATCTATATATACGACGGCACGAATCATCACCAATAATCAGAAAGAGGTGAATCATCATCATCGACACAGCGGAACACACCACCGCTATCATCCGTGTCCGGCGGTATAAACCATCGCAAATCAATATAGCGGAATGAACCGTCGCTATAAATACACCTGGCGGAATGAACCATCGCCAATCAATATAGCGGAATGAATCATCGCTATCAATACACCTGGCGGAATGAACCATCGCCAATACATATAAATCGACACAGCGGGACACATCACCGCTATCATCCGCGTCATCACAATGAAATGAATATAATCGACACAGCGGGACACATCACCGCTATCATCCGTGTCATCACAATGAAATGAATATAATCGACACAGCGGGACACATCACCGCTATCATCCGTGTCATCACAATGAAATGAATATAATCGACACAGCGGGACACATCACCGCTATCATCCGTGTCATCACAATGAAATGAATATAATCGACACAGCGGGACACATCACCGCTATCATCCGTGTCATCACAATGAAATGAATATAATCGACACAGCGGGATACATCACCGCTATCATCCGTGTCATCACAAAGGAATGAATCATCATCCTAACAAGCGGCATCTCATCCTCGCTTCTTCATACAAGCGGTATCTCATCCTCGCTTCGTATGGTATACCCCGCCTCAATGTGCAAGCGAGCCTCCCCCCTCCCGCTCCACATTTAGCGGTATAAACATAAGTATAAAAATTCTCACTGTGATAAGTAAGACTCCTGGAATGTATAATCATCATTCCTTTTTATACTCCATATTTCCTGTAACCTGCAACCATCATGGTTAGCAACAATAGCCATATACGCTATGCATCACACATCCAATGCATATTTGCAACCACTTGCAAGTCAATACGTATACCAAGACATGTTACCTCGGAAATATCCCTTTACCTGATTCTCTCACAATAATCAGATTCCTTGGCACGTAACATACGGAGTGCCAGACATTACCACTAATGTCATCATATCGCGTCGCACACGATTCCTGCAATCACACTGATTAGCAACACCACTTTTCATATCAGAAAAAGCACATAAACAACTAGTTGTGTCATACAACATTAATGCCATCATGCATAAGTATGTGCTATCAATAACTTCTTAGGCCCTTAACAGCCCCAATGAGCAACCACTGCTCTGATACCACTAATGTAAGGACCCAAGCCCTTAAACCTTAATTAGTGTATTAACCACTATGTGTGGCACATGCTTTCAATAAAAAGCCGATCGGGAAGCTCAGATGATACTTTATCATTGCATGGCAATTACAAAAAAATTCCTTTAACACTCAATGTTAAGGTCATCAGCCTAACAACGAAATAGACTCCCAAAGTTCGCCCAATATCATCCCTTTTTGCCACTTTTCACATTGTGGACTTTTATAAAACTTTGGGCAGAGTCTCCCCATAAATAGAGCTATCCCGAAATAAAAGCACAACACAGTACATAATTCCCGGCCAGGGAAAGCATAATACTCAACAGAAAGCAGTAATACCAAGTAAATTCCCAGCCAGGGAAGACACCACACATATCACGACTTAAATGGGTCTCAACACCCACATAATACACTAACGACTCTCATATCATTAGCAATTCTACCACAATTGCATGCAACATATAATGAAAGAGAGAAAGGCTCATGCCTTTATATACAACCCATATACAAGAATATTCGTGCTCACATGCGAGCATCATAAATGTGTATATAAATCTCGGGTGTATATAAGTACTCTATACGATACCGTGCTCCATCAAGCCCTGGTACCATGATCCTGTGAGTACATCCAATCAACAGCTCGAGCCCAGCTCCACAGCCATCGATGCACCTGTTCACCTGCCCCAACAGAGACAGCCCCCAACAGGGTGAGCATACCAATACACAAAATCTCATAATCACAATAATGAAATTCATAATTTACAACACAAGTAAATGTTAATGAATTTTAAATGATACTCCCTGGATGGCAACATCCTCATCCGGGATTCTGTGTACTGTCCCTGTTCTCACAATCATCAAACTCATCAAATCTCATAAATCAGTAAATCAACACATTGATTTAACCCATTGCATGCCTAGTTCTCGAATATCAATAATTATGATTCCAAGTTCATCATTCATGCAAAAGTAGATATCTCACTATCTAACACTGATTTCATAGCCTCGCTATTAATCATAAATAAATTAAATGCCTAGCATTTATTTTACCAATTCTTCATTATACCTAGACATCTCAAATGTCTTATAATGAATACATGATCCCGCGATCATTCTCAGGCATCTCAAATGCCCTACAATGGTCATATAAACCCAGTACCCCATATATCATGTAAGAGTCATCCTACTCTAGGGTCACGCACGCTACAAGCGGCGATATCAAGATTTGGGTCATTCCTTGGCTATATCAACATATATATATATAATCCTCATGCGCGATTATTCAATGAAATCACAGTTCATTATGCATTCACAAATGCCCAAATATATAGAAATGCTCGTACGTCGCACGTACCTTAAATCTCCGAAGTCCGAGCCAAACCTTGCTCGAGTTCCATGCTCCGAGGAATGATGTGCTAACACGATAAATTAATTCACGATTAATTACGAGCATGCAACTCATGCTCAAGCACACCCATAACCCTCTAAAATATTGTCAACACAAGACAATAAACCAATATCGAAAATCGCTCAAGAATACCCCACAAATTCTCGAACCTTCACAACACAAATCGAACCCATTAAATACCATAATTCATCTCACATATGAATTAATCAATCCATAGCATGAGTAATCATCCCACATGCCAAAAACCCCCAAATTTTCGAATTTCAAGCCCTAAATTCGAACTCAATTAAGCATCAACAATACATCTACTCATGTAATAAATGACCCATAACAAGAATCGTCACAACCCTGCCAAAACCCCCAAATTCGAACCCATTTCATGCACACATCCGAAATTCGAACCAACCCTCACGAATCGAGCTGACATTTCGAACCAATCCAACACAAAATAGCAGGGAAATACACAAAAGCATGAAAAAGGGGGTTAGGAAGGTTACCCAAACGAAATCGGAAGAAATCGGACGAAAAATCGAAGAACCCTAGAAATTGGGGATCGGCGCTTCCAGCCAAAATTCGACTTCAAATCGCGATGAAACTTCAAATTGACAGAGGGGAAAGCTGCGCCTCGACGAGACGAAGCCGGTGATAGGTCGCACGCGGCGAACGGCGGCCGGACGGCGGCGGACGAAGCGCCTGAAGCGGCGAGGGCAGGGGCTGACGGGAAAATCGCGCGGACGGGAAAGAGAGAGGAAGGAGAGGGCTGAAATGAAATTATTTCGGAAATTTTGGGTTCAAATGGTATTTATAGCAAAAATACCCCGAAAAAATAATAGCCCCACAAATACATCATGATTCCTTAAAAATCATCTGTTTTCAAAAACTCTCTCTCTAACACCAAAACCCCCTACCGGTGCTCACACAGCACCCGAGATCCCGAGACACATTAAAAACCCAACTCTTAGGTTTTACACCGTAATGTGAATACAATCTCAACCTCTGGATCCAACGATCCCAACTACCCAATTAAACGAGTCCAACTCCTCGATTAAATTCCAAATCGCCACGTAAAACCACTTTAGGGATTATTAACACTACGGGATTAACACCTATAATCCCTGGTCATCACAGTATCTACTCTAGGAGTAGTATAAAACTATAGATGAACATTCATTGATTGGAATGTAATTAATCCTTTTAGTGGTCCTTATTTTTGGCATGTAATGCTTAAGCTCATAGACTCAACATGTTCTTTATGCTCTGATTGATTTACTTTAGCTCTATTATGCCTTGATTCCGCACTTAAGGATTAGGGTCCTTACACACATAATACATGTTGCCCTTGGGATGCCCGTACATATGTATAATCATCATTCCTTTTTATACTCCATATTTCCTGTAACCTGCAACCATCAGGGTTAACAGCAATAGCCATATACGCTATGCATCAACATTCAATACATAACAAAAACACATTATAAGAATGTATGGTTCATAAATAAATGTCATGACATCCTTCCTCCTTAAATCCTTATTTCAATCCTGAGCCCTTATCATTAGTACATTTTAATGCTTCTTGCTACTCCATGTAAGCGGAATCCTTCCTCGCTTCCAATGGACCTTAGCGTAAGCAATTAAAATCCTTACTAAGATAACCTTGACTCCTGAGCCCTTATCATTAGTACATTTTAATGCTTCTTGCTACTCCATGTAAGCGGAATGCTTCCTCGCTTCCAATGGACCTTAGCGTAAGCCATTAAAATCCTTACTAAGATAACCTTGACTCGTGAAATACACCTCATATATTTCACAACATACATATGCAAAAACAATGCATAATAACATGTATCATAACCTTAATGCACCACATTGCATTCATCATGTGTCAACAAGACAACATAAAGTACATGTTACCCTCGGAAATATCCCTTTACCCTGATTTTCTTAAAACCAGCTTCCTTGGCACATAACACACGGAGTGCCAGACATCCCTATTAATGCCATCCTATCGTGTTCCACACGATTCCTGCAACCACAATGGTTAGCAATACCACTTTTCATATCATAATAGCACATAAACAATTTGTTATGTCATACAACATTAATGCCATCATGCATAAATATGTGCTATCAATAACTTCCTAGGCCCTTAACAGCCCCAATGAGCAACCACTGCTCTGATACCACTAATGTAAGGACCCCCTTAGCCCTTAACCCCTGATTAGTGTATTAACCACTATGTGTGGCACATGCTTTCAATAAAAGGTCAATCGGGAAGCTCAGATGATACTTTACCATTGAATGTCAATTACAAAATTTCCTTTAATACTCAATGTTATAAGATCATGAAATGAAGTACTCAGGAAATCTGGAAATAAAATGTGTTGCCCTGTTTCCGAAAAGATGATCGAGTACTTGTGTAAATGGTCGTCGTTTATGCTTATGGGCTTATGTTTGGGGTGTAATTTTGGTATGAATACACTCAGGGCAGTGTGTTGTAACTAATAGCATGTTGTTTTGGGCATGTTGTATGTCTTACATGTTGGATTTAAGGGTGTGATTTCAGGTGTTCGAGAATTATGGGTTGGCATTTCTCGAACAGAGCATCTCGATCGATCGATATTTCATCTCGATCGATCGATCGGGGCAGAACCTTGGTTCTAATTTTAGGCGTCTTCTCGATCGACCGGGAAGAGGGGCCGATCGATCGAGAGACCCAGAATGTTGAAAAATATAATTTGTTATATTTTGTTAAAGTTTTGATATTGGATTGTAATGAGACATCTAATATTGTGTTGTACACTGGTGTAGAGCCTTCACAGGTAGCTACACAGCGCAGGGGATAGAGTCCTGCAACACACCACATTTTGGAAAGGTACGTAAGCGACGTACGGGCATCCCAACGGTAACATGTACTTATGTTTGTCTGTGTGACGCATGATGAATGCAATGTGATGCATTAAGATTATGATACATGTTATTATGCATTGTGTTGCATATTATGCATTGTTGTTGCATATTGTGATGTGGGATAAAGAGGTGTATTCCACGAGTCAGGGCGATCACAGTTAAGGTTTTAATGCTTATGCTTTACCGCTGCGCATGTGGAGCGGGTGGGGGGAGGCTCGCTGTCACATGGAGGTGAGGTATACCATACTAAGCGAGGAAGAGATACCGCTAGTATGATGAAGCGTGTATGCGATACCGCTTGTTTGAGATTAAGAAAGCATTAAAATAACTGATGATGACTGACTCAAGAAAAATAGGAAATGTCATGACATTCATTTGTAAAGCCATACATTCATATAATGTGTTTTATTATGAACTATGGTACAGGGACAACCATTGGGCGTTATAAATGCAGGAAATACAGGAAGTGCTTGTATTTAGGATTGTGCATTTATGCCTTACTTTCATATTATGTTGAATATGAATTGTTGTATGCTCACGTGTTGGGGGTTGTCTTTGTAGGTGCTTTTGTTGACGAGAACCAGGGTCGGGGTTGATTTGCTGAGCTGTAAGGAGTGCTACAGGATTAGCATGATTAGAGAAATTCTGTATAGCTTCTACTGGGTAGAGTAAGACTATAGTGTAGTGCCTTTGTAGGAATTGTGTTATTCCTTTTTGAAATATTTTGGTACTGTAATCTCTAAAGCTCAGGTTAATCAACACGATACGTTACTCTGATATATTCACATGAATGTTTAGTTCTCTAAATTGCACCTTAGTGACTTGATGTGATAACGGGGTCTCACATTTAGTGGTATCAGAGCAGTGGTTAGATAACCAGGAAAGAGTGAAGGGTAGCCTTTAGAGACAAGTTGGCTAGGTATTCATTTGGGCATGCTTATGCATGTGATGCATATGGTTGTATAAGTGTTATACTAACATGCTTTGAATATGATACTCTTGTTATCTAACGGCTTATATTATGAACTGCTTTTGGTATTTTGTTAACTTTTGTGTTACAGCATGGCTGAGATTAATCCGGAGAACCCCAATGAGGAGATAGGGGATATGGACAGTAGGAATGCCAGTATTGCTCCGCCGAATCCTCTACCACCACCTGCTGTGGGCGTGGAGCCCAGTGTGCAGATGTTACTGCCAGGGGAGCTCAGTTTGAAGCAGTTTCTGAGTTTCCATCCGCCCATGTTTGAGGGGATTGAGTCTGGTGAAGTAGCTGAGGAGTGGTTAGAACGTATAGAGCAGATACTTGTGACTGCACCCTGTGCACGTACGGCCTGGCTAAGGTTAGCCGAGTTTCAGATGGCTAAGAAGCCTGCTATGTGGTGGAAGACCACGGTGATGGAGCTGAGAGCTCTAGGTGTGGCAGTTGACTGGACTGTATTCCGGACCTGGTTCCTTAACCGGTATTTCTCTGCAGCTGCCAGACAGTTAAAGGAAGACGAGTTCAATGCCTTGAAGCAGGGTAGCATGACAGTGTCGGACTATGCTATGCAGTATTCCTCACTGCTGAGGTATGTACCTCATATTGCTGTCAGCAGCCATGCAAAGATGAGGAACTTTCTGAAGGGATTAAGGCCAGAACTATTTGATAGGGTTATCTCCAACAACCCCAGTTCATTTGATGACTCCCTGACACGGGCAGAGTTAGCGGAGATTGCGGTGGACGCGTACAAGGATGTTGTACCCCCTTCTGTACCACCACAGAGGCCTGCTACTGATAGTCTGAGGCCTCGAGGGGATCAGTTCAAGGCTCGTGGAGCCTCATCATCTTCCAAATTTAGTGGGAAGAAGTCTCAGGGTCAGAAACAAAACAATAAGGGACCCACACAGGGGAGCAAGACTGTGGGAAGCAAGTGTAACAACTGTGGGGGATGGCATTTGTCACGGGACTGTCCGGGTTGCTATGTCTGTGGCAAGGTGGGCCACTTTACTCGAGGTTGCCCCAATCGGGCAGGTCAGACAGTCTCAGGGCCGAATAGGCCGATATTTGATGCGGGGAGGGCACCACAGAGACAGCAGTTTGCACCACGACCACAGGGAGGTCAGACGGCAGGACCGCCGCAGGGACAGGTGTATGCGCTGACCAAGGAGCAGGTTGAGGCAGCCCCAGAGGAGGTCATTGCTGGTACGTGCCATTTATTTACGTACCCTGCACTTATATTGATAGATACAGGTGCTTCCCATTCTTTTGTATCTACTGCTTTTGTGGAGGGACAACCGTTTGTGCTCGTCTCTGTTACCCACGCCTCTTATGGTCTCGACACCCACGGGGAAGCATGTGATTGCGGATCGGCTATTGTCTGATTGCCTCATTTATTTTGAGGGCAATGATCTGAGGCCGATCTGATTCAGTTAGAGATGGCAGACTTTGACTGTATTATCGGCATTGATGTGTTGAGCAGATACCGAGCTGTGGTAGACTGCCGACAGAGGATTGTACGTTTTCTGTCTGATCAGGGGTTTCAGTGGACCTTTTATGGGGACGGCTCTCGTCCAAAGATTCCGGTAATATCAGCGATTAAGATGTCGCGGTTATTGGAACGCGGCCACACGGGCTACCTTATCTATGCAGTGGATGCATCAGACGAGAGGAAGTAAGAGCTGAGGACATTCTGGTTGTGGCAGAGTTCATTGATGTGTTCCCAGATGAGATTCCGGGATTTTCCGCCTGTCAGGGATGTGGAATTTGCTATTGAGCTGCTGCCAGGGACTTCTGCTATATCCCGTGCTCCTTACAGGATGGCCACCGGCAGTGCTGAGGGAACTGAAAGTACAGTTACAGGAGCTCCTCGACAAGGGATACATTCGTCCTAGTGTATCGCCTTGGGGTGCACCAGTCTTGTTCGTGAAAAAGAAGGATGGATCAATACGTCTGTGCATTGACTATAGGCAATTGAACAAGGTCACAGTGAAGAACAGATATCCACTTCCGAGGATTGATGATCTGTTCGACCAACTTCAGGGTACAGAGGTGTACTCCAAGATAGACTTGAGGTCAGGCTATCATCAAGTGCGGGTTAGAGCTGGTGATGTCCAAAAGACGGCTTTTAGAACTCGGTATGGGCACTATGAGTTCTTGGTGATGCCATTCGGGGTGACGAATGCCCCTGCTACTTTTATGAGCTTGATGAACAGGGTATTACAGGAGTACCTCGATCAGTTTGTAATCGTGTTCATTGATGACATCCTGGTCTATTCAAAGAATGAGGAGGATCATGCC
The DNA here is from genome assembly GCA_907163345.1 of Haberlea rhodopensis. NCBI lineage: Eukaryota > Viridiplantae > Streptophyta > Magnoliopsida > Lamiales > Gesneriaceae > Haberlea > Haberlea rhodopensis. The sequence continues at coordinate 543,543 of CAJQUN010000240.1, read as the reverse complement.
AATCATCTGAGGATAGTGCTCCAGATCCTCAGGGATCATCAGTTGTACGCCAAACTCAGCAAGTGTGAGTTTTGGCTGAGCAGTGTTGCATTCTTGGGTCATATCATATCACGAGAGGGGATATCAGTAGACCCGAGGAAGATAGAGGCAGTTATGGACTGGTCTGCCCCTACTTCAGTCAGTGAGATTCGAAGTTTTCTTGGTCTGGCTGGCTATTATCGACGTTTCGTCAAGGGTTTCTCGAAGGTCGCCAAGCCACTTACACAGCTGACTCAGAAGGGAGTCCCATTCTGTTGGACAGAGGCTTGTGAGCAGAGTTTCAGGGAATTAAAGCACAGACTGACTACTGCACCAGTTCTAGTGATTCCCAAGGAGAACAAAGGATTTGTTATTTATACCGACGCATCGCTACAGGGATTAGGGTGCGTACTGATGCAGGACAGACATGTAGTGGCTTATGCTTCGAGACAGTTGAAGCCACACGAGACGAGGTATCCAGTCCATGATCTGGAGTTGGCAGCTATAGTGTTCGCCTTGAAGATATGGCGACACTACTTATACGGTACCTCTTTTACCATCTTCACTGATCACAAGAGCCTAAAGTTTTTGTTTACACAGGCTGAGTTGAACATGAGGCAGAGGAGATGGATGGACCTGCTGAAGGATTATGATTGTGAAATCCTATACCATCCCGGGAAAGCAAATCTGACAGCCGACGCCCTGAGTCGGAAAGTGCGGAGCACTGCAGAGGATGCCATGTGTTTATCAGCTATGTTGGGCTCCTACTGCCATTTGGGATTTGATTATGACGTATCTTCTTCACCAGTACAGGTTTTGACCTTGCTAGCGAAGCCTGTTATTTTTTATCACATCAGAAAGGCTCAGGGGACCGATGTAGAGGTTCAGAGATGGATGTTAGTGGTTCATTCAGGTCAGCCATCGAGATTCAGAGTGGCTGAGGACGGTTCTCTGAGACTTGGTGATAGATGGGTGGTTCCAGATGCACCTGAGTTGCGTCAGGGTTTATTACGGCGAGCTCATTGCAGTAGGATGAGTGTCCACCCAGGCGGGAAGAAGATGTATAAGGATCTGCGTAGCCAGTTCTGGTGGAGACATATGAAACAAGATGTCACCTCATTTGTCAAGCGTTGTCTGATTTGTCAGCAGGTGAAGGCTGAGAGGCAGAGGCCTGGAGGTGAACTAAGGAGTTTGGAGATACCCGAGTGGAAGTGGCAGCACGTGTCTATGGATTTCGTGACCCACTTACCAAGGACTGTTTCGGGTTTTGATGCCATCTGGGTAGTCGTGGATAGACTTACTAAAGTGGCTCACTTCATTCCCTACTGTATGACATATACGCACTTGAGGATGGCACAATTATATGTCAGAGATGTGGTGAGACTACACGGGATCCCAGTTTCGATAGTGTCCGATCGAGATCCGCGGTTCACATCTCACTTTTGGGAGGGTCTGCAGAAAGCTCTAGGTACAGAGTTGAGGCTGAGCACAGCCTATCACCCTCAGATGGACGGACAGACCGAGCGTACGATACAGACGCTCGAGGATATGTTGAGAGCTTGTGTGCTAGAGTTCGACATATCATGGCAGGACTCGATAGCCTTGGTGGAGTTCTCTTACAACAACAGCTACCAGGCAAGTATACAGATGGCTCCTTTCGAGGCCCTCTATGGTAGGCGTTGTAGGTCACCCTTGTGTTGGGATGACTTGGACCGTAAGTCGGTTGGAGGACCAGAGTTGGTTCAGGAAATGGAAGAGAAAGTTAAGGTCATCAAGAGAAAGATGAAGGCAGCTCAGGACAGACAGGCAGCATATGCCAATCAGCGGCGTAGGCCGTTGGAGTTTCAGTTGGGCGACAGAGTTTTTCTGAAGATCTCACCTTTCCGAGGCGTAGTACGGTTTGGTATGCGGGGGAAGTTGTCTCCTAGATACGTGGGGCCGTATGAGATCTTACAGCGTGTTGGTACTCTGGCGTACCGTTTGGCGTTACCGCCTTCTCTGTCTGGTATACACGACGTATTTCATGTGTCTATGCTGAGGAAGTATGAGCCGGATCCTTCGCATGTGTTGCAGCCTTCAGAGGTGCAGATTGAGTCCGATGTTTCTTATGTTGAGCGGCCTATCAGGATTTTGGATAGGGCAGACCGCAGACTTCGGAACAAGGTTATTCCTATGATCAAGGTTCAGTGGGATCGTAGGGGTGTCGAGGAGGCCACGTGGGAGACAGAGCGACACATGGTGCAGCACTATCCAGAGCTGTTTTCTGGTATGCTTTTATGTATTGGTTACTTCATGTTGGTAAGCATGTTTGATTTCGGGGACGAAATCCTATAAGTAGGGGAGTATTGTGATATCCTGAAATGATTATTGTGATGTTAATCATTTGAGTTAAATTATGATGATTTGGGTATTAATTCATGGGTTTGGATTAGTATTATTGGGGAGTTTCATTTCAGGGCGCATGTGATATATGTTGAGAATTTGGGGGTCGTGGCTTGTTTATTTGGGGTGTGTGTTGTTTGTTTTGGGTAAAGCATGTTAACGGGAATTGAAGTATTTTATTGAGAAAATACTATAAATATCATGTGAGGATATTTTTATACATCGTGCTAAATACCGGGACCAAAACATAACACATCATACCACCCAACACCCAACCACCCCCCAACCCATGCCAATCACACTGTGCCCAGGCTGACTTCCCATCCCACTTAGCTCAATCATTTGACCACTCTCAGCCATCCCAAATCTCGACCTTTCTCTCCCAATTCCTCACCAGCACTTGCTAAGCAATAATCTGAGGAGCTTGCCCCTTTTCATCGCCTGGAAAGCCTTCAAAAATCGGAGCAAAGTAGGGTGAGAAACCATGCTCTGTTTTGTTTTTAAACTTGTTTGAGTACATGTTTTTAGGTGGCGAGATAACGGCATGTTAGATTAGGTTTCTTGAAACCTTTGATTTAAATGCTTTTATGGTGTTATTGTGAGGCTCTCTGTATTTTTCCTTGAGCATGTTGCATGTTTTATGTTGAGGATATAAGCATGTAAAGAAGGGTGTTCGGAAATCTGGGTAGGTGTATGCCCTGTTTTTCTGGGAAAATATGGTTAGGGAGTGATTTTGAGGAGGTGGTATCATGCATGTTAGAAGGGTTTGTGGTGAACCTTCGATTTGAGTTTATGCATGGTAGTTTTGTAAAGCCCTTGGCATGTTTGTTCGAGCATACTTTATGTTATATGTGATAGTTATTATAGCATGAAATGAAGTACTCAGGAAATCTGGAAATAAAATGTGTTGCCCTGTTTCCGAAAAGATGATCGAGTACTTGTGTAAATGGTCGTCGTTTATGCTTATGGGCTTATGTTTGGGGTGTAATTTTGGTATGAATACACTCAGGGCAGTGTGTTGTAACTAATAGCATGTTGTTTTGGGCATGTTGTATGTCTTACATGTTGGATTTAAGGGTGTGATTTCAGGTGTTCGAGAATTCTGGGTTGGCATTTCTCGAACAGAGCATCTCGATCGATCGATATTTCATCTCGATCGATCGATCGGGGCAGAACCTTGGTTCTAATTTTAGGCGTCTTCTCGATCGATCGGGAAGAGGGGCCGATCGATCGAGAGACCCAGAATGTTGAAAAATATAATTTGTTATATTTTGTTAAAGTTTTGATATTGGATTGTGATGAGACATCTAATATTGTGTTGTACACTGGTGTAGAGCCTTCACAGGTAGCTACACAGCGCAGGGGATAGAGTCCTGCAACACACCACATTTTGGAAAGGTACGTAAGCGACGTACGGGCATCCCAACGGTAACATGTACTTATGTTTGTCTGTGTGACGCATGATGAATGCAATGTGATGCATTAAGATTATGATACATGTTATTATGCATTGTGTTGCATATTATGCATTGTTGTTGCATATTGTGATGTGGGATAAAGAGGTGTATTCCACGAGTCAGGGCGATCACAGTTAAGGTTTTAATGCTTATGCTTTACCGCTGCGCATGTGGAGCGGGTGGGGGGAGGCTCGCTGGCACATGGAGGCGAGGTATACCATACTAAGCGAGGAAGAGATACGGCTAGTATGATGAAGCGTGTATGCGATACCGCTTGTTTGAGATTAAGAAAGCATTAAAATAACTGATGATGACTGACTCAAGAAAAAGAGGAAATGTCATGACATTCATTTGTAAAGCCATACATTCATATAATGTGTTTTATTATGAACTATGGTACAGGGACAACCATTGGGCGTTATAAATGCAGGAAATACAGGAAGTGCTTGTATTTAGGATTGTGCATTTATGCCTTACTTTCATATTATGTTGAATATGAATTGTTGTATGCTCACGTGTTGGGGGTTGTCTTTGTAGGTGCTTTTGTTGACGAGAACCAGGGTCGGGGTTGATTTGCTGAGCTGTAAGGAGTGCTACAGGATTAGCATGATTAGAGAAATTTTGTATAGCTTCTACTGGGTAGAGTAAGACTATAGTGTAGTGCCTTTGTAGGAATTGTGTTATTCCTTTTTGAAATATTTTGGTACTGTAATCTCTAAAGCTCAGGTTAATCAACACGATACGTTACTCTGATATATTCACATGAATGTTTAGTTCTCTAAATTGCACCTTAGTGACTTGATGTGATAACGGGGTCTCACATGTTTAATCTAAACACATAGGACAAATGGATTAAGTTACATGGTGAATATTATCACAGGCCATAGGTTATGTCGAGTCAATGGCATTCTTGTAACTTGGGTAGCCTTGATGTGTTGCTAGATACCGCTCATTGCTTGTGACAAAAATTAGATTTTATGTCATTGCCAACGTTGCAAGATCCTAACGGGTCACACAAAAGATTAAATCGATAAAGGGTAGATAAATTCATTGGATGAATTAATTTGATTAAGAAGAGTCTTAATCATAAAATATTATATATGCATACATATAATATATCGGGCCATATATATATATATATTTATATATATATATATATATATATATATATATATATATATATATATATATATATATATAATAGGCTATAGATATAATTAAGAAAGTGGTTTTGGGCTTTTCGAAAGCCTGTGATTAAGCTAGCCGCTTCTTTAATGTATATATACATGGTCATTAGGTTATTACATGCAGAGGTTAATTGTGAATTAACACGAACCCTAAACCTAGCAGACCAATTGTTGACGCGGCCGTCATCTCGTTTCTTGGTGGCTCGTCACTTTCCGGTTGAAGATCAAGTCTAGCAACTTGTTCTTCAATCCCTTTTCGATTTGATCGTGGATGCCGTAGAGGCAAAACTTGAAAAGTTTGGCTACTGACTCGAGGACGTGTTGGACGTTTGCTTCGTGGATTCTGCTCAAACACGCTACAAGGGTAAGATTCTTTTCACCCCGATATGATTAACTTCGTATAGGTCCTCGGTTTGGAATCCAAAATTTTATTTCCACTGCGTATTGCATGTTGGATTCCTTACAGTGATATCAGAGCCATGTACAAAGCTCATATCGTGATTGCATGATAAATTGTTTTATCAAATTATGAGTTATTTCTTTCGTGCATTTTATAAACTGTAAAACATATATGATATTGGATACATGTATGCGCGCGACTGGGGTAGCAAGGCTGGCGAACGTAGCTCGATAGTTGTGCGAACGTAGCACGCGAGGCATGCGACAATATCTCGAAAGTCGAGTGAACAGGTTCGCAAGGCGGGCGACCGCACCAAAAGGGGGCGGGCGACCGCGCCCAAAAGGGGGCGGGAGACCGCCCCATGAGTGGGCGGGCGACCGCCCACAAGTAGGGGCGGGCGCGCCGCTCTCATGCGCGGGCTCCGAGATATTTGATGTCCGCGGGGTCCGAGACATTTGATGTCCGTGCGATAATTTCCGATATTTTATTTTACAGTTTTATAATCTTAGAATTAAAAATTTTAAATTGTTTAGAATTTAATTCATTTGTGTCCAAGCATGTTTTATGTGTCGTTTGATCATGGTGCATGGTTATAGCCCTATGACCTATTAGATAGGAATTTTGTGAATTGTTGTAATTTTAAATACGGCCTGCGTGTCGTGGATTCTCTATTTTTTTTTCTTTTCTGAATGTATTCCCTCCCCTATGCTGTGATGACCCGTTCCTAATCAAGTGTTTAATTAGCACACAATGATTATTTATGTGTAAACAACGGAAGATTTTTTTTTTTTTTTTTTTTTAAAAGTCCTGCCAACAAGTGGCTCTCAAAATTTCGGCATGACCTCCGCGCACGAGGGACATACCAGAAAAATGAAAAGCATAAAATAATATCCCAATGCAGTACATAATACCATAACATGCATCATAGGCATCCAGCACATAATCCTTACTCAAAATATTTACATAATACCATAGCATGCACAATAAGTCTCCAGCACACATTTTATACTCAAAATATTTACATAATACCATCAGTGACTGAACTGAAAATAAACTCAAATTACATAATTATACGATCCAGGACACACCCTGGTATAATTTAGCTATCATACGACTGGGAAAAAGGCAAAAGATACAACCTCAAGTAAGACTTCAACGAGTATTCCCTCTTCGGGATCCTGGTTACTGTAATACCTGCCATTGTCCACACACAAAGACAACAACAGCCCCCTACGGGGTGAGCCAAAGCCCAATATGAAACTATCAGGTATACAACATGCATCTATAAAATGTGATATGTGATGTAATGCAGTGCAATGTAATGCAATGCATGTAAGGTACAATAGATTCTATCTCAAGATACCAAATCGGAGTCCAAAGGAAGGTATCATCAAATCATCAAAGCTGCAGAGGGTGACAGTATACGTACATTGCGCTAGGAAAACTCATCCTATGTACGTTACTGCATCCAGCCCTCGTGTCTAGGTCCGGTCGCACCTGCACGTGACTACAGTTACTACCTATACTGCCTGTCATCGCCATGCTCGTCGTACCCGACACTCAGAGTAAATCAACTCAGTCATAATCAACATGGATATCAAAGAAATAGATAGCTCAATATGATATGTCCATGTATATGTCATGTATCAATGTATATCAATGTATATTATCAAAAATGATGTGTGTTAACAAAACATTTATTTTCATACATTGATATGTCAATTATGAATGCTATGAATGCTCCATCAGTCAATTTAACTCACATAGCCAAGTAATTCCACATAGCCAAGTAGCTTCACGTAATTCACGTAAGTTCAGCAAATCAAATATCAAATAATACAGATACCTGTCGTATGTTACCGACCGCAACATACCTAATCTTTCCTTCTAAAGGATGAATATCGTCCTTGAAGCTCGAGGAGTACCAATGTAGTGTGTTAATCTATCAATTTCATAAAACACCATTTCATTACTTCTTTATCACTACAACGACCTCAACATACTTATTTTATATTCTTTAACTTGAGGCGTCTAAACATATCTAAATTATGTAAGATAGAAGTATTTTGATTCTTGTATGCTCATTCTTACCATCTCTTGAATTCTAGAGTTATTAAGATGTCTAATCATCATTAACATCCTAAGAATGCATTTTATTTCATTGAACACAATTCACATGTTCTCATATTATAGTTTTCAATTATATCCTTCAATCTTATCCATCGCTTGGAAACTAAACTCATAGGATCTAAACTCTCAACCTCAAGTCCCAAAAAAAATGATGACAAAACCCAAATCCCCAACTATCATGCAATGTAAATCAAAACTAGCATGAAGTGGTTTAATCGATCAAGAGACCCAACATCAACTCAAAAGCTACAAATCTCCCCCAAACAGTCATAAAACCATCGAACCAATCCAATACTGACAAGGAAATTTCATGCAAGCCTCGCATACATGATTCATCAGCTTAAACATGACTAAAATGGGTTAAATGTGAATTAGAAAACAATTTAAGCATTTTCACTTCCAACTCTAAAAATCAATCGGCTTCCCTAGACATGCATCGGAAAAATCGAACCAGCATCCACAAAAATTTCAGGGACTAACATCAACATTTAAATTAAAGCCCCTTTTCGAAATTAAAAGCTGGAATTTCGAATTTACCATCGAGTGAACAGTAACCGCGGTTGCATGCACGTTTTCCGGCGACTCAGGGTGGCGGGAGGGTCAGAGACCGGAGGGGAAAAGTCGGTCTAGGTGAGGGGAAGGGATTAGACATGCATAATCAAAACAATTGAAGATCAAATCGAAGAAATCGAACGGAAAACTCAAGAACCCTAAAAATCGGTTTCGAACGTTTCAGAGAAAAATTCGGAAGATTCAGAAACTCTCACCGTGGATTCTTGGTGTGGAAATGACCGCCGGTGAGTTGGCTACATGGTGGTAGGTCGGACGCACCGGGAGGCGGCCGGACGGCGCCGGGCGCTGCTCTTTTACGCGCGGTGGTCAGACGCGAGCGCAGGATGCATGTGAAGGAGAAAGAATCGGGTCTGATATGTGTGTTGATACACGTTTTTGTATGTGAAAAATGGGCTGGCTATGTATTTATAACATTGTTTCCAGTCCAGTTATGTACATCGGAGTGTCATCGGTGTACTGATATATTAGATGTACAGACCACACTTGAGATTTATATCCACTAATATACTAACAAAATTAAATTCTTAATTTTAATCAAATATTTTAAATGTATTATCGGAATTATTTTACAAAGTCAAAAATATATCATGTACCGATTAAATTGTCAGTTGACATTTATATTGTCAATTTCACTTCTAATTAATTAATCACAAATTAATTATTAATAAATTCCCAAATTATATTTAATTAACCGTAATCAAAATATCGGGGCCTTACACTTCTCACCCACTTAAACAGATTTCGTCCTCGAAATCACAAACATAAATCCAGCTCAGTGCTGAAAACAGCATATGGATCAGAATACACGACAGGATATATTGAATACAATGGAACATGTATACATCCTTACGATCCAAAATACAAACAAGATGTTCAACACAAATGATCAAGTCCAAACCCATCAAGCTGAAAGACGTGATAACTTCAATTAATATATTCGCAACAAAGCAACGTGAAGCAAAATGCATCCTGAGTGACCAATAAGACTGGTGACAATGCCAATATACAAGCAAGATTCCAATTCATTCTCAGATCTTGTACAATCAACCCAACAAGGTGATAATTTTCTTCGCATGCCAAAACAATTAGTGTCTCGAAAGGAGAAATTTCCAAAAACATATGATCTCCCATCTGCAATTCTATGGGTCGTCTTCATTTAAAAGCATAAATTGCTTGCCAATCCTGGGCAGCCATCATCCGCTATCTGCACAACTGCACAACTGAATCTTATCATTCGTGGTGTTTCATTGTTTTCTTTCCAGGCTAGAGGCGATCTACAACGTATCTCCTAAAAGGTTTCAAACGATGTCAAACATTTGCTCGTTTGGTAGGTATAAATATAGGAACTTTGATCAATGGCACAACTTCATGCCCTTCAAAGTTAAAATCGTTCACCACATTACATAACATATGCTCGATAAACAACGTCATATTCGTATACGGATAAGTCTGCTCGTAAGGACAGAAAAGTGCAGACTTAGGAAGTAGATTAATACTGTTCAAAATAGCATCACAGTCTCTGGGTGATCGAGGAATACTGTCACAGCCGAGTTGTATTCATTCATTTGGTTTAAACCTGTTGACAACCTCAACATTTGACAATACACCCGTAACATCTTATCTCATATATCGACATCAGAACTGAGATCTCGGAGTCATAAATATCTTTCGCCTTTAGGGTAGATACTATCTTCACATGTATAAACTTCTCGACTAAGTACAGAGGCCAGATCAGAATTTTCAGGAACAACTTATGAATCATTAAGTCGTAGAAACTATCAATAGATATCTGAAAGCAAGATGGATGTTCTGCATATACGAGCTCTTAAGATTTCTGAGCTTGAACACCAATTCGTTAGGCTTATCTGATTTTAGAAATCAATGCCGGCTCAACTTGAAATGCTGAAACAATAATAGGATTTCTGGTATGATTGAAAAGCTAAAACAGATGTATAAATATCCATGGTTCTACGAACATAAGCTAGAATAGACTCGTAGACTTTACGAATTAGGACAATCATCGACATTCATTTGTCTAGGATGGTATTGAGCTTCACCGTCGTAATCCTTCAAAAGATTCATCAACCTGCGTTGCCTCGTATTCAGATCGGAATAAAAGAATATATATTTTAAGTTCTTGTGGTCCGAATAAAAACAATTTTTCCCCCGTATAATTAATGACGTCAAATTTTTAAAACAAAACATTTGTTACCAGTTCAAAATTATATACAGGGTCTCAAGAAAACAATTTCATACTCATCTGACCAAACACATTTTCAACTTTTCTATGTCAGTTGAGTAATAGGTTTAGCCATTTTTCGTAAACAAAACCTTTCGATAAATCGACATTTGGAATTCCGCTAAACCATAAAACATCGGACCTCATGAACATTGGTAGGTCTTAGCCCGTTTATCACTACTTTGAATCAACAGAAATGATACGTCGAGAAATGACGTGGCCCAAGAGTATCGCTTCGATCATCCAAAGTTTCGTTTAGATAGCTTGGCATACCGAATCATTTCCTGATAGGAAACTGAGATATCGATTACAGATCCGTTCTATTTTCTGTGGTGTCAGAATGAATGACAAAAACAAATTCGGTGGTTAATTCAAAGCATCAAAGTTACACTCGTCTGGTCAGAGAAATATCTGATATGTGATACTTTCATATTCTTCGCTATCGATAAGAAAGATAACCATCCTGTGCAATCCACATTCAGGCTGGATGGATTGATCAACATATTTCACGTAAGGAATCTGAGATATCTGTTTCGGATATTCAACACAGCCTATTTTCATCTCGAAGGACTTTACAATTCGATCAAGAATTAGTCAAAGGATTCAACTCATCAAGTCCAAGAAAATGTCAAGAATTTGAATATTCGTATGACATAATCATACGTCGAGCAACAAGATAGATTACAAGCAGCTTGTGTCTTTGGATTGACACCTGATACGATTCAGAATGCGGATCTTTTATTAGACGTACAAAATCGTCATAGGATAAATGACTCAGGTAAATCCTCCTTAACATAAGACAATCATTTTAGTTGTCTAAATTCAATACCGAGGCAAAGTCTCTATCGGTATGCTTACAAATCTCATTGGAAGTATCTTCGAAAGTTTCTTTTTTTTTTTTTTACCAGTTTAAAATTTTCTCAAAACTTTACCATCAGTGCACGGTTCTCAAAACTTTACCATCAGTGCACGGTTCTCAAAACTTTACCATCAGTGCACGGAGTCTAAACTAAGTTAATACTCAAGTCCATGCAAATTCTATTCTTTAATAGACCCAAATTATCACTTCAGTTAACCTGAGCTACCTAATAGTTCCGAGCACCAGTTCGTGTTCAACACTACTTTCGTGCGATCTCCAGATCTTGATCTGTACCACTTCTAGATTTTCAGAAAATTTAGCTTTACTTAGAAACTGATTCTATGGTACACTTATGCAGAGTTCGTATATGAACCTTTTAATTAATGGCTTCTAAATATAACGATCCATATTTGCGCGTCATTCATTTCCTGTTCCGGATGTACATCTTTTCATTCTCTTTTTATGTATGCTGATGAATCACAGCATTTCTTCATCTATATTATTAACAAATAACAGCTTGAGAGTTCAATCCTTTCTTCATCTCAGTCAATTTATAAGTATCCCAATATAGATGGAATTTCGACTTAAACATCATGTCCGAAAATTCTATCTCCTCAGATTAATCAATTAACATCGAACTACTTAATGACCAATAATCTACTGTAAGTTCGATCATACATCAAAATAGTCATATCATCATTAGGTTTCATTTCACCATTTTGAGTGTAAGGACCCCAAGCCCTTAACCCTTAATTAGTGTATTAACCACAATGTGTGGCACATGCTTTCAATAAAAAGTCAATCGGGAAGCTCAGATGATACTTTATCATTGCATGGCATTTATAAAAAAATTCCTTTAACACTCAATGTTATAAGGTCATCAGCCTAACAACGAAATAGACTCACAAAGTTCGCCCAATACCATCCCTTTTGCCACTTTTCACATTGTGGACTTTTATAAAAATTTGGGCAGAGTCTCCCCATAAATAGAGCTATCCCGAAATAAAAGCACAACACATAACATAATTCCCGGCCAGGGAAAACATAATACTCATCAGAAAGCAGTAATACCAAGTAAATTCCCAGCCAGGGAAGACACCACACATATGACGACATAAATGGGTCTCAACACCCACATAATACACCAACGACTCTCATATCATTAGCAATTCTACACAATTGCATGCAACATATAATGAAAGAGAGGAAGGCTCATGCCTTTATATACAACCCATATACAAGAATGTCCGTGCTCACATGCGAGCATCATAACTGTGTATATAAACCTTGGGTGTATATAAGTACTCTATACGATACCGTGCTCCATCAAGCCCTGGTACCACGATCCTGTGAGTACATCCAATCAACAGCTCGAGTTCAGCTCCACAGCCATCGATGCACCTGTTCACCTGCCCCAACAGAGACAGCCCCCAACGGGGTGAGCATACCAATACACAAAATCTCATAATCACAATAATGAAATTCATAATTTACAACACAAGTAAATATTAATGAATTTTAAATGATACTCCCTGGATGGCAACATCCTCATCCGGGAATTCCGTGTATTGTCCCTGTTCTCACAATCATCAAACTCATCAAATCTCAAAAATCAGTAAATCAACGCATTGATTAACTCATCGCATGCCTAATACTCGAATATCAACAGATAGTGGTTGCAACTCATTAAACATGCAAATATAGATATCTCATATCTAATACTGATTTCACAACCTCGCTATCAATCACAGATAGCTCAAATGCCTAACATTTATTTTACCAATTCTTCATTATACCTAGACATCTCAAATGTCTTATAATGAATACATGATCCCACGATCATTCTCAGGCATCTCAAATGCCCTACAATGGTCATATAAACCCAGTACCCCATATATCATGTAAGAGTCATCCTACTCTAGTGTCACGCACGCTACTAGCGGCGATATCAAGATTTGTGTCATTCCTTGGCTATATCAACATATATATATATATAATCCTCATGCGCGATTATTCAATGAAATCACAGTTCATTATGCATTCACAAATGCCCAAATATATAGAAATGCTCGTACGTCGCACGTACCTCAAATCTCCGAAGTCCGAGCCAAACCTTGCCCGAGTTCCATGCCCCGAGGAATGATGTGCTAACACGATATATAATTCACAATTATTTACGAACATGCAACCCACGCTCAAGCACACCCATAACCCTCAAAATATTGTCAACACACGACAATTAACCTTTTAAAAGACCCGGGGCAGGGTACAAGCAGGGAGGGGAACGAATGAGACAACAACGAAAATTGTTCAAGGATACCCAACAAAAATCGAACCTTAATCTCACAAATTCGAACCCAATTAAACACCAATATACCTCAAAAACATGCAATAATCGATCAATTGCAAGAAACAACACCCATGCCAAAAACCCCCAATTTTTCGAATTTCAAGCCCTAAATTCGAACTCAATTAAGCAACAACAATACATCTAAAACATGTAATAAACGACCCATAACAAGAATCGTCACACCCCTGCCAAAGATCACAATTTTCGAACCCACTTCACCCACACATCACAAAATTCGAACCAACCCTCACGAATTTAGGGAAAATCTCAAACCAATCCAACACAAAAAGCAGGGGAAAACATCACAAGCATGGAAAAAGAGGTAAAGGAGTTTACCCAATCGAAAAATCGGAAGAAATCGGACAAAATCCGATGAACCCTAGAAATTGGGGATCGGCGCTTCCAGCCAAAATTCGACTTCAAAACGCGACGAAACTTCGAATTGACGGAGGGGAAAGCTGCGCCTCGACGAGACGAAGCCGGTGATAGGTCGCACGCGCCGAACGACGGCCAGACGGCGGCGGGCGAAGCTCCTGAAGCGGCGGGGGAGCTGTAGCAGGCGGGAGGGCGCGCGGGAAGAGAGAGGAAAAAATAGGGGCTGAAATGAAATAATTTCTAAAATTTTGGGTTCAATTGGTATTTGTAGCAAAAATACCCCGAAAAATTAATAGCCCCACAAATACATCATGATTCATTAAAAATCATCTGTTTTCAAAAACTCTCTCTCTAACCCCAAAACCCCCCTACCGGTGCTCACATAGCACCCGAGATCCCGAGACACATTAAAAACCCAACTCTTAGGTTTTACACCGTAATGTGAATACAATCTCAACCTCTGGATCCAACGATCCCAACTACCCAAATAAACGAGCCCAGAAGGCCCAACACCTCGATTAAATTCCAAATCGCCACGTAAAACCACTTTAGGGATTATTAACACTACGGGATTAACACCTATAATCCCTGGTCATCACATTGAGTACATGGGAATTTATCTGAAGGACAAGACTTCCCAAAAGCTCTCGATCTATATCTCATATATTTGCATTTTCCAAACATCTCATGATGTTTCTATATAATTCATTCTTGGTGACTATCAATTCTATAGTTCATTTCATCAAAGCCAACATCTAACTATGTTTACATGCAACATATTGGTTAGTCCATTCTTTTTACTTTTTGTAAAAGAAATCATACTCAAATCTCATTTCAAAATATAGCCATATTTCATTCTGTTCCAACATCTCAATGCCAAAATCTAAATGGCTCTATGTCCTGGAGATATCTCAATCACATCCAAGGACTTTCATTCATCATTTATCTCACAACTCATTCAATCATGTTATTCTCAATAGGTTCCAGAGCAATCTCATTACTCAAAGACATCTTACTTATCAAAATTTCACAAAAGAGTTGAATGTCTCATTTGATATGCATATCCTTCATTTATTCAATCTAAATGCATTATTCATTCAATAATGATAGGTTTCGTAGGTGTTCGAGTGTAAGCTCTTTCCCTACTAAGTTTTATCAAACATAAACAGTACTGTATCGATATCGTGGTCAATATCAATACGACACGACTCAGCGTACTCAAGTATAAACCACATATCGACATCAACTATTTCACCACAAATCATGTAAGAGCAATTAAGTCAAATAAGTTTCAAACACATACGCACATGTTCATTCGTGCCTATTCAAAGTGTACACAAGACTCAAAAGTAGAGCATTCCCAGTTTATGCTCTGATACCAACTGTGATGACCCGTTCCTAATCAAGTGTTTAATTAGCACACAATGATTATTTATGTGTAAACAGCGGAAGATTTTTTTTTTTTTTTTTTTTAAAAGTCCTGCCAACAAGTGGCTCTCAAAATTTTGTCATGACCTCCGCGCACGAGGGACATACCAGAAAAATGAA
Source organism: Haberlea rhodopensis (assembly GCA_907163345.1). Lineage (NCBI taxonomy): Eukaryota > Viridiplantae > Streptophyta > Magnoliopsida > Lamiales > Gesneriaceae > Haberlea > Haberlea rhodopensis. Next base: position 528,025 of record CAJQUN010000240.1, on the reverse strand, counting down.
AAGCATAAAATAATATCCCAATGCAGTACATAATACCATAACATGCATCATAGGCATCCAGCACATAATCCTTACTCAAAATATTTACATAATACCATAGCATGCACAATAAGTCTCCAGTACACATTTTATACTCAAAATATTTACATAATACCATCAGTGACTGAACTGAAAATAAACTCAAATTACATAATTATACGATCCAGGACACACCCTGGTATAATTTAGCTATCCTACGACTGGGAAAAAGACAAAAGATACAACCACAAGTAAGACTTCAACGAGTATTCCCTCTTCGGGATCCTGGTTACTGTAATACCTGCCATTGTCCACACACAAAGACAACAACAGCCCCCTACGGGGTGAGCCAAAGCCCAATATGAAACTATCATGTAAATACAACATGCATCTATAAAATGTGATATGTGATGTAATGCAGTGCAATGTAATGCAATGCATGTAAGGTACAATAGATTCTATCTCAAGATACCAAATCGGAGTCCAAAGGAAGGTATCATCAAATCATCAAAGCTCGAGCAGAGGGTGACAGTATACGTACATTGCGCTAGGAAAACTCATCCTATGTACGTTACTGCATCCAGCCCTCGTGTCTAGGTCCGGTCGCACCTGCACGTGACTACATTTACTACCTATACTGCCTGTCATCGCCATGCTCGTCGTACCCGACACTCAGAGTAAATCAACTCAGTCATAATCAACATGGATATCAAAGAAATAGATAGCTCAATATGATATGTCCATGTATATGTCATGTATCAATGTATATCAATGTATATTATCAAAAATGATGTGTTTTAACAAAACATTTATTTTCATATATTGATATGTCAATTATGAATGCTATGAATGCTCCATCAGTCAATTTAACTCACATAGCCAAGTAATTCCACATAGCCAAGTAGCTTCAGGTAATTCACGTAAGTTCAGCAAATCAAATATCAAATAATACAGATACCTGTCGTATGTTACCGACCGCAACATACCTAATCTTTCCTTCTAAAGGATGAATATCGTCCTTGAAGCTCGAGGAGTACCAATGTAGTGTGTTAATCTATCAATTTCATAAAACACCATTTCATTACTTCTTTATCACTACAACGACCTCAACATACTTATTTTATATTCTTTAACTTGAGGCGTCTAAACATATATGTAAGATAGAATTATTTTGATTCTTGTATGCTCATTCTTACCATTTCTTGAATTCTAGAGTTATTAAGATGTCTAATCATCATTAACATCCTAAGAATGCATTTTATTTCATTGAACACAATTCACATGTTCTCATATTATAGTTTTCAATTATATCCTTCAATCTTATCCATCGCTTGGAAACTAAACTCATAAGATCTAAACTCTCAACCTCAAGTCCCAAAAAAAATGATGACAAAACCCAAATCCCCAACTATCATGCAATGTAAATCAAAACTAGCATGAAGTGGTTTAATCGATCAAGAGACCCAACATCAACTCAAAAGCTACAAATCTCCCCCAAACAGTCATAAAACCATCGAACCAATCCAATAATGACAAGGAAATTTCATGCAAGCCTCGCATACATGATTCATCAGCTTAAACATGACTAAAATGGGTTAAATGTGAATTAGAAAACAATTTAAGCATTTTCACTTCCAACTCTAAAAATCAATCGGCTTCCCTAGACATGCATCGGAAAAATCGAACCATCATCCACAAAAATTGCAGGGACTAACATCAACATTTAAATTAAAGCCCCTTTTCGAAATTAAAAGCTGGAATTTCGAATTTACCATCGAGTGAATAGTAACCGCGGTTGCATGCACGTTTTCCGGCGACTCAGGGCGGCGGGAGGGTCAGAGACCGGAGGGGAAAAGTCGGTCTAGGTGAGGGGAAGGGATTAGACATGCATAATCGAAACAATTGAAGATCAAATCGAAGAAATCGAACGGAAAACTCAAGAACCCTAAAAATCGGTTTCGAATGTTTCAGAGAAAAATTCGGAAGATTCAGAAACTCTCACCGTGGATTCTTGGTGTGGAAATGACCGCCGGTGAGTTGGCTACATGGTGGTAGGTCGGACGCACCGGGAGGTGGCCGGACGGCGCCGGGCGCAGCTCTTTTACGCGCGGTGGTCAGACGCGAGCGCAGGATGCATGTGAAGGAGAAAGAATCGGGTCTGATATGTGTGTTGATACATATTTTTGTATGTGAAAAATGGGCTGGCTATGTATTTATAACATTGTTTCCAGTCCAGTTATGTACATCGGAGTGTCATCGGTGTACTGATATATTAGATGTACAGACCACACTTGAGATTTATATCCACTAATATACTAACAAAATTAAATTCTTAATTTTAATCAAATATTTTAAATGTATTATCGGAATTATTTTACCAAGTCAAAAATATATCATGTACCGATTAAATTGTCAGTTGACATTTATATTGTCAATTTCACTTCTAATTAATTAATCACAAATTAATTATTAATAAATTCTCAAATTATATTTAATTAACCGTAATCAAAATATCGGGGCCTTACATATGCTCACCCTCGAATGTAACTCGAGGAATTCTCTATATCATGTAATAGTTATATTGTATAGTTAGAATCGTATTGATGGAGATCAATGAAGATGGACTATGGTGCCGGGACGAGGAGCTATTCACAAAAGGACCAAAGAGGTGCTTGGAGAAGTTACCCTTAGGTTGACCTTTTTGATTTTCTCATTGGCTTCAGAAATCTTTAGTTGGGGCTATAACCATGTCACGTTTATTTTATGTATGTATGTGATGCATGTTTATTGTTTTATTTAATATTGATGCTTAATATACATATATGTAGATATGTATATATGTATATGTACCAGACATATTTTCAATATTAATAAAATCATGAGATCTTTAAATCCCTCTAATAATATTAAGTCAATCAAGATGCCTTCCAATTAAAAATACTCGTCAAGACTTCGATTGAACATGTGTGGGTTTGCCAAAGCAAAGCACCGTGACAATCTTAGTAAGGCGCGATAGGATAAAAGTGATATCCGTGTTATTTTAAATTGGGTTCGACTTAACTAGCTGTAAGGACCCCCGTGCCCTTAATCCATTATTAGTGTATTAATCCATGCCATTAGTGCATACTATCATACATGTAGGGGAAAAACCACTTATCAACATAGCCAACCATGCATATAATAAAATTTCTTTACATTATTCAACATAATGACCAGTTCTCCCCAACCATGTTCACATAAATCTCATGCACCAATATAATACACTAACATGTTCTCAGTTCATTTAGCAATTCCATAAATAATTGCATGCTACTCATAAATGAAGAGAGAAAGGCCCTTGCCTTTTTATACATACCATATACACATAATAGTGCTCACATGCGAGCATCGAATAAGTATATGTGTATCAAATGTATAAAACGTCATGCTCAATACCGTCACTGGTACTTCGATCCCTGGAATCACCTCCATTGCATAGCTTGAGCTCAACTCCAAAGCCATCGATGTACCTAATCACCTGCCCCAACAGAGACAGCCCCCACATGGAGTGAGCATACCAATATGCCAAATCCAATAATCACAATAATACAATTCATAATTTACAACAATGTAAATGCTATGAAATACAAAATATGCTCCCTGGATGGTATCATCCTCATCCGAGATTCCCTGTACTGTCCCTGTTCTCAAAACAACTGAAACCATCAAATTCCCAAATGCCAGTTAATCATTATATTGATTAACAAATCTATTTGCTATATATCGATATCATAATCAATAATACCAATCATTAAACAATGATTACAGATATTCCAAATACCTCACTTATGGTTCCATAGTTCTATTCCCTTGCTCGCTCTACAATAGCGGCATTCATTCTCACGCATGCTCAACAACAGTGGCGTCATAACCGATGTTCGCTCAAAGGCGACAACATCCCAATCATTGCTCGCTCAAAAGCGGCACCATTTAAATCCCAATGCATATATATACATTGTAGCAAATACCATAAACCACGCATTTCAATATCCGTTTATTGCTAATACCATATATCATGCATTCCCATACACATTCATTGCAATACAGTGTACCAAGCACTCAACAATTGCAATTATATTAAAGGGCTATGCTCGTACGTCATACGTACCTTATGATTATGTAGTTCGAGTCCAACCTTGCCTGAGTCCCACGACCCGATGAGTTAAGTGCTAACATGCAAATAACTCTCAATTAAACATAGGCATGCAATCACGTGCCCAAGCACGTTCACAACTTCCAAACCTATCGTCTATCCATGACTATTACCAAAATAAAGGCCCCCTGGCTACCCATGCATAATACCCAAAATATTCCATTTCATATGTTTAAAAGATAGCCAAAAACTCAACCGAGAATTCCGTTTTATTAACTTTGGCTCCAACCAATCCATTTTAAAAGTATAACATTCACATTGGAATGTAGACATTGCCCCGGAAACGGGCCACTTAAACCTCGATTTCAAAATCCCGACATTTTTCAAAAATTTCCAAAAAAAACAAAACCTTACGGGCGGCGATCGATCGTCGCTTTTAGCGCGATCGAACGCCCCTGTCCAGTGGCCAAAATCGCGTTCTCGCGATCGATCGCCAACCCACACGATCGATCGCCAACCTGCTCGCGATCGATCGCCTAGACCATGCGATCGATCGCCTGCACTGTTCATCGTCACCCAAAAATGAACTTCTCGTCGCGATCGATCGCCACTCCTCAGCGATCGATCGCCACCTGCGATTTTTCGAAAAAATCGAGCTTCCATTGTGTTTTTCACACCCAAACTCAAAACCAATACCCCATACACCTTCAACACCTCAAATACACCCTTAAAACTCAATAAAAACTCCAACAACAAACTTTAAGATTTTTACCCAAAATCCACAAATCCAAATCTAACATTAATACTCAACCAAAATCAACAATACTACTACCAATCGAAGACAATGACGAGGGGGAGACTAATACCTGATTATCTTCGAGAAAAACCGGCTCCCGAGCCAAGCTACCAACGATGTTCTTCCAAGAGCAAAAGAGGGGAAATGGGGGGAAAGGGTTTGAGCGTGGAGAGAGGGGAGAGAGAGAAGGGCTCCGTGCCAAATGACGGAATATCGAGTCCACTTGGTATATATAGTACCAAAACTCGAAAATACCAATCCCTTAACAAATACATCATGATTCATTAAATATCATCTATTTTCAAAAATCATCTCTATAACCTCAATACCCATTACCAGCCCCAATACAAAGTACTCCGGACCCCAAATCCCACCAAAGACCAAATTCCAAGGTTATCACCACGATGAGAATACAATCTCATCCCTTAGATCCAACGACTCCAAATATCGGATTTAAAATCCCCAAGAGTCTCGAAACCGTAATTAATTCATAACTGCCACAAATAAAATCCATTAAGGACTATTACCACACCGGGATTAACACCATTAATCCCCGGGCATCACACTAGCGTTATCTCAATAGTATTGGGAACCTAGAGGCACGGGGTTGGGAAATAATTCATTAGATGAAATAGAACAAAGTGTTGTTCGACAACCATACAAGAGTTACATGTGATGTAATTGACAAAGCGTTGTCTACCTAAATAACTGAGTCTTGGGTGATTAGCCAAAACTAACTCAAGGTTAGGTGAAATATGGATCTTGGCCCACTAATAGTTTTGAGGGTTGATGTTTTTTTTAATTAAATAGTGGGAGTATCATTTAATATAAGACCTTATTAAATGATTAAAATCATAAACTTATTTTGCATATTTATATTGTAGATATCCATGGCATCAAACAATGTTACAAGTACACTTTCATTGCGATCGGTCCTTGAGAAGGACAAATTAAATGGGACAAATTTCCTAGACTGGTATAGGAATCTGAGGATTGTCCTCAAACAAGAGGAAAACAATATGTCCTTGAGGAACCCTTACCTGCTGAGGAACCACCCGTTACGGCCGCGAGGGCCGATAAGGATGCTTACAAGAAGTATAAAAATGACGCACTTGATGTTGGTTGTTTAATGCTAGCAACCATGAACTCTGAGCTTCAGAAGCAACATGAGGAAATGGATGTGTTCAATATGATTGAACATCTGAAGCAACTTTACCAACTACAAGCTAGACAAGAGAGGTATGCCGTCTCTAAAGCGTTGGTAGAAGGAACCCTTGTTGGATCTCATGTACTCAAGATGATTGGATACATAGAGAATCTTGAGAAACTAGGTTTTCCGTTGGACCAAGAGTTGGCCACAGACGTGATCTTGCAATCGTTGCCTGATAGCTACAGTCAATTTGTTCTGAATTACAATATGATTGAAATTGAGAAGACTCTACCGCAGTTACTTGGTATGTTGAGAACGTAAGAAGCAAACTCGGAGAAGTCTAAGCCCACAAACGTACTTCTTCTGAATAAGGGCAAGGGAAAGGCTAAAGCAAAAGGCATTAAAAGGAACAAGAAAGTCTTTGTCAAACCTAAGCCTCATGCTACTGTACTTAAGCCAAAGGGAGGAGTGGCTAAGGAAGGAAACTGCTTCCATTGCGGTGAGACCGGTCATTGGAAGAGAAACTGCAAGTTATATCTGGAAGATCTTAAGAAGACGAAGGGAACTGTGACTTCTACTTCAGGTATTTTTGTTATAGAAGTCAATTTATCTACTTCTTCATCATGGGTATTAGATACTGGATGTGGTTCTCACATTTGTGTTAATGTGCAGGATCTCAAAAGGAGTAGAGTTTTGGCTAAAGGCGAAGTTGACCTCCGAGTGGGAAATGGAGCAAGAGTTGCTGCATTAGCTATTGGAGATTATTCATTAACTTTGCCTTCTGGTTTAATATTAGATTTAAAAGACTGTTATTTTGTGCCATCGATTACTAGAAATATTATTTCAATTTCTTGTTTGGACAAGATTGGTTTTTCATTTATTATAAAGGACAAATGAACGAGAATCGCATATCAAAACTTCATAAGGATGGAGCTTTAGATTCATTTGATTTTGAATCATATGAAACATGTGAATCTTGTTTAATGGGCAAGATTACTAAAGCCACTTTCAAGGGACATGTTGAAAGGGCAAGTGATTTATTGAGTCTCATACATAGTGATGTATGTGGCCCAATAAGCACACAAGCTAGATGTGGTTTTCAATACTTCGTTACATGTGCTGATGTCTTCAGTAGATATGTGTATGTGCACCTAATGAAACACAAACATGAAACCTTTGAAAAGTTCAAGGATTTCAAGAATGAAGTACAAAACCAGCTTGGCAAAAGTATCAAAATCATTCGATCAGGTCGAGGAGGTGAATACTTAAACCAAGAGTTTCATGACTATCTAAAGGAGTGTGGGATAATCCCACAACTCACACCTCCATATACTTCACAATGGAATGACGTATCTGAAAGGAGGAATCAAACTTTGTTGGACATGGTTCGATCTATGATGAGTCATGCAGATCTTCCGATTTCCTTTTGGGGACATGCTTTAGAAACAGCAATGTTTATACTGAACCATGTTCCATCTAAATCAGTTGAAAAGACACCATATGAGATATGGACTAAGAAGCGTCCTATTATGTCTTTTATGAATTGGGGTTGTGAGGCTTACGTGAGACGTCACGCCTCCAATAAACTTGGACCCAAATCTGATAAGTGTTTATTTGTGGGGTATCCTAAGGAAACGAAAGGATACTATTTCTGTTATCCCACCGAGAACAAAGTAGTTGTTGCTCGGACATGTGTCTTTCTTGAAAGAGAATTTATTTCTAGAAGAACCAGTGGGAGACAAATAGAACTTAGTGAAGTACAACCACAAGAAAACACTGAACATGATATTGAGATGGAAACAGAGCAGTCACCAGAAGTTGTTGTGGATGAAATACCTGCTCGAGAGACACAAGCCCAGCGTAGGTCTGTAAGAGTACACCGGGAGCCACAGAGATATGGATTTCTTGTGACTCAACAAGGTGACTTACTACTCATTGATGAGGATGAGCCGTCATCCTATCAAGAAGCTATAATGGGCCCTGATTCTGAGAAATGGCAAGAGGCCATGAAATCTGAGATGGAATCCATGTATGTAAACCAAATATGGACTTTGGTTGACCCACCTGAAGGGGTAAAACCCATAGTGTGCAAATGGATTTTCAAGAAAAAGACCGACATGGATGGTAATGTACAAACCTTTAAAGGACGACTGATTGCTAAAGGTTTCAAACAAATTCATGGTATTGACTATGATGAAACCTTTTCACCAGTTGCCATGGTTAAATCCATTAGGATCTTACTTGCAATAGCTGCATTTCATGATTATGAAATCTGGCAGATGGATGTCAAAACAGCTTTCCTTAATGGAAATTTACTTGAGGATGTGTACATGACACAACTCGAAGGTTTTGTCGATCCAAAGGATGCTGGAAAGATATGCAAGCTACAACGATCCATTTATGGATTAAAGCAAGCTTCTCGGAGTTGGAATCTTCGTTCTGATGATGCAATCAAAGAGTTTGGTTTCATCAAGAACGTAGATGAACCTTGTGTCTACAAGAAGGTCAGTGGGAGCATAATTATCCTTCTAGTGTTGTATGTAGATGACATACTTCTCATTGGAAATTATATCCCTGCCTTGCAATCTGTAAAGATTTGGCTAGGGAATTGTTTTTCTATGAAAGACTTGGGTGAAGCCACCTACGTGTTAGGTATCAAGATCTATAGAGATAGATCAAGAAGATTACTTGGCCTAAGTCAAAGTACATACATAGATAAAGTGCTACAACGGTTTAGCATGCAAGAATCAAAGAAAGGATTCGTGCCTATGACACATGGAATATATCTCTCGAAGGATCAGTGTCCTTCAACACAAGATGAGAGACAACGCATGAGTAAGATTCCATACGCGTCAGCTATTGGATCTATCATGTATGCCATGATATATACTCATCCCGATGTCTCGTATGCTTTGAGCATGATGAGGAGTGTTAGGATCGGTCCGGAGTGTTTAGAGGGGGGGGGTGAATGAACACTCCTTACAAAATTTATCCCTTGTGATTTCTTTGTGATTAGTGAAAGAAATCTGTTACTTAATCAACTCTTTGAACAGAACAGACCACTAATAAGTAAGTGCGGAAACGGTCTGCTCTTGTGTAAGTAAGAACAGCTCGATGGCTAAGTGCAGAATGATAAGACACAGGATATGTTTCTGGAAGTTCGAAGGTGGTGTAATCCTTCTACGTCTCCCCTTCTTCCAATTAAGGAAGGTTTATACTAGAAGACTTTGATTTATACAATCCTGTTGTACAAACCCGATTCAGGCTGGATTTACCTCACTACCAGTCTGAAACTCCTAGTCACTCAACCTGCTCAGACACACTCTGTCTGACAGTTACAATATGTTGCTCACTTCTATTTTTCAATACACAATGCGCACAGTGATCCTACAATGATCAAATGTTACAAAGTAATTGCGCTTAAATAAATAACTTCAGCTCGAAAGCTTCTGAACTTTGTAAGCGTGTGCTGTTTTGCTTTCTTGTATATTTTTCAATTGATCAGCGTGAGTTGTAGAGTCAAGAGTCTTTTGCATCTGTTTGTTGCATCCTTTTATAGTTGAAGGTGGCAACGGCATTGTTTCTCTTAATGTGCAGCTATGACTCTTTTTAAACTCTGAGAAAGCTACAGTCTTCTTCTTCAGGATACTTGCCGTTCTGGTATATGCTTTCGGCGACTGTCAGGTAAGCTCTTCTTTGTCTTCTTACCTATTATGGCAATCTTCAGTCTTTGGTCCTTTGTAGCATTAATTGCAGCATTAAATGCTGCAAAAAATATCCGTTGATGATTCGGACTGAGAAGCCATCCTTTATGTATCCTTGACTGCTCTGATCTGATAAAGGTTGAGATCGATCTGAAGCATCGATCTATTCAGTCTGGAATCCATCGATCCGGTCTGATATGCAATATTCTTTATCAGTTTGCTCTGATATGTCCGATCGATCTGGTATGCCTAATTTCCATCGATCTGGTCTGAAATGCTTTGCCATCTTGCTCTGTTGAGTCCGATCGATCTGGTCAATCTGATTTCTATCGATCCGGTCTGAACTGTTTTGTCATCTTTAAAATCTCATCGATAAGGTCCGGAACTAACAAATTCCCCCTTTTTGATGATGACAAAACCTAGCTACTAAGTCTTTTTAACCAGTCTTGATAAGAACTCTGAAGCGAATGCTTTTCGGATCGATTACTTCTTTGTTCAAAATAAATGAACATTATTAAGTTTGATCGATTCAATCTTTTATTATTAAGCCTTTATTAAAGTTCAAAATAAATGAACAAGGACTTAATCAAAAGAGGATTTTATTGATCATCAAGAAGTCCTAAATACAGACAGTCTGATAAGTTAAAAGACTAAGACTGCTATCTTCTTGAGCTTGGAGGCGGCTTGAAGTCTGTCTTCTTTTCCCCCTTTTTGTCAGCAGCAATCTTTTGAAGGAATTCAACAACTTGGGCTAGCTGCGCGCTGATAGCGTCAAGACGAACGTCTTGAGCGCGGAGGGAGTTAGAAACAGATGCTCTGACTTCAGTGGCTAACTCGACCTGCTCTTTCCTCAGACTGTTCTTGTAGGAGGCTTGTTGAGAAAACAGATCGTTGATGCCGCGCTGGAGGCTTCCGATACTGGCAGTCATTTTCTCTTTGAAAGAATTAAAGTCCAAAGTTGTGACTCTTTGACTTTGATGAACTTCGAGAATTCGTTGAGTTAATGACAGACAGTTATCAGAAAAATGCTGGATAGTCCGTGCCAGGGATGGAGGTGCATCAGATAGCTGGCTGGGAGAGTGATCTGATGATGACATAGCATGATCAACTTCTTCAGCAATCGGCACGATTGAAGAAATGGCAGCTTGATGACTTTCGGATCGGATCAGAGCGACCAGATCCGAAGAAAAACTATGAATGAATGCCAAATCTTCATCTGATGGTCCCGGAGGAGAGTGGGGACTGGAAGGTTCCTCATCTTGGAGAGCTGCAACCACTGAAGATACCACCAAATCCGGATCGATGAGGTCTGGTACTTCAGTTGGTGCACATGCCTCAGCTGGACTGTTGTGAGCATGGGAGGCTGATGACTTCAATGGGATAGATGTTGTCGGAGAGTCCAACAGAACATTCATTGATTCATCATCTGTTGCAGACGGAGCATTAGGCAATGGCTGCTCCGCTGTCTGTTCTGGTACGAGTTCTGCAGGCTGGTCTTCTGTCTGTTTTGCTTCAGCAGAAGGAATAACCTCGATAAAGGGTTCTGCCAGAGTCTTGCTGACAGAAGGATGATCCGGGCTGGTGGCTGGAGTGGAGATACCTAGCATCTGTCGTTGAAAGCGGACAGCTAGGGATAGAGCATGAATGTCCATCTCAAGTTGAGCAATCACAGCCCCATCATCTCTGGCAGTAGGAGCAAGCGGATCGAAGTTCTTCTTTTTGGCAGTGAGAAGCAGATTGGCCAGTCTGAATCTGTGTTTTGCCGTAAATAGCTCTCTGCGCTGCACCGCAAGTCGAACATCATCAGTTTCTGTGCCTCTCAGAACCTCGTCTTCCATCTTCTTCAGTCTGTGCAACTTTCCGTAGAACATATCAATGTGGTGGACAGTCCGGTACTGGACATATTCATCAAAGACCACAAGGAGTTCAGCTAGCTTCTCATCAACATCCTCCATAGCGATGTCGATGGCAGTTTGTGCAGCAGATTTGGGTTTAGAAGAGATGGGTTCTGTGAGAATGGCTTTTCCCTTGCCGGTGGAGGAAGGGGACTTAATCCCTGATTGGGTATAGTCACCCAACTCAGTGATAACTATCCCTTTGACTACGGGATTGGCAGAGGGAATTCTAGGGGTGACTTTGGGTGCAGGGGTTGAGGCTTGAGAAGGCTGAGTGGGGGGTTGAGGTGCAGGGGTTGCTTTAGTGGGTGGCAGTATGGGTGGAGGTAGATGTCTGGTTGGTTTGGTAATCTGGGTTCGGGGCTTTTTGGGAAGTGGCTTGGTTGGGGATGAGTGAGCAGACTGGGTTTCTTCTGAGTCAGTCTGAATGGTCAGCTTCCGCTTGACCCGAGGTTTGCGCACATCAGCTTGTTCCTCGTCCTTCTCAATCTTGACTGAGACCAGAGTGGTAGGAGTAGGCGGAACACTCTTGGACTTCAGCAGTGCAAGCCCTTTGGAGTTGAGTACCTTAAAGGGGCGGAGAGCAGATGGCTTGCTCAGCTCGAGGCCTAAGGACTCCAAGAGCTTGCTGAGAGGAACAGCAAAGCATACGGCGTGCTTGGATGCAATCACCATTTCCAGCAGTACTCCAAACAAAATCATGGACCAGTTTATCTTCTGTCCAGATACAATAGCTGCCATGGCCCTGAACTTCTCGGCGGTTACAGCATCGAAGCTTCCTGCTTTACCCAAAAGTGGCTTGGCTACCACTTCGCACAGCACCTGGAAATGGAAGAGCATTTCCTTCTTCTTAAATGAGGGTTGCAACCGGTGGCCAGAAATAGAGATCTTCCCCTGAAGATCTAAGAGAGATGCTGGAGGAGTCTGTCCGAACTCTGTCAGGCCGGAACTGGGGAGGCCAAAGGTCTTGGCCATTGTTGTTGGCGAGATCTCGAAAGATTTGCCCTTGACAGTGGTAGAGATGGATGACTTCCGGGAGACGGCGTTGGCGAACAGCTCGCGGATTTCTGGTTCATAAACAACTGATCCGCACTCCAAAAAATTCCGTAAACCAGATGATTCCAGGGCTCTGAAAATGGACACCATCGCAGCATCTTCTCCCCTGTAGATGTCATCAAACTCAACGGAGAGTGAGTTATGAGTGATGGTAGCCATATGAAAGGAGTTTAAGGAAGGTGCGAAGAGTAAGAGAGTAAGAGAGTGAGAGAGTAGAAAGCGGTAAACTGTAAAAAGTGAAAAAGTTATGAAATGTTCAGCCCGCTAAATAGGAGAGAGAAGACACGTGTCTTTATCTCCAAGACTGAGAAATAAACTATTCAAAATGAACGGTCAGGATACAGAAAGATAAGGCGGTTAAAGTACAACTAGTTAAAAAGGTTAATCAGTCCGGGCTGTTTTGTTTTATTTTAAAAACAGATTATTGTCCAATCAGATCATAGGATAAAATCAGACTGACAAGGATCGGTCTGAAAGTTCGGACCGGTCTGTGTCTTTCTGAACATTGTATTATCGATCTGTAGTGACAAGAATCTTTAAGATCGAAAAGAATAAAAACATCTAAACTAATTAAGATAAGTCAATTAAACCAAGAATTTGACGGAAATAATTGAACTTAGCCTCAGGAAGTGGTTTGGTGAAGATGTCTGCTGCTTGCTGCTCTGTTGAAATGTGTTCGATCCGAATTTCCTTTTTGCCAACATGATCTCGAATAAAATGATGTCGAATATCAATGTGCTTTGTTCGAGAGTGCAAAACTGGATTATACGTTATAGCGATTGCACTTGTGTTGTCGCAAAATATCGGAGAGTCAACAGCTTGAATGCCGTAGTCTTTGAGCTGGTGTTGAATCCAGAGCATTTGAGCGCAACAGCTTCCAGCGGCTAGGTATTCTGCCTCAGCTGTGGATGTGGCAATAGATGTCTGCTTCTTACTGAACCAAGAGATCAATCTTTCACCTAGAAATTGACATGTTCCACTGGTGCTTTTACGATCGATCTTACACCCAGCGTAGTCTGCGTCTGAATATCCGATCAAGCTGAAGTTTGAATCTTTGGAGTACCAAAGACCAACGTTCTGAGATCCTTTTAAGTATTTCAGAATACGCTTGGCAGCAATGAAATGTGATTGCTTTGGTTCTGACTGAAATCTGGCGCACATACAGACTGAAAACATTATATCGGGCCGGCTCGCTGTAAGATATAATAGCGATCCGATGAGTCCTCTATACATGGTTACTTCAACTGCCGTTCCCCCTTCGTCCTTGTCTAACTTGATTGTTGGACTCATTGGAGTTGATGCAGTTGAGCATGTTTCCATTCCAAATCTCTTGAGGAGCTCTTTGGTATACTTGGTCTGATTGATGAAAATGCCATTGTTGAGCTGTTTTACTTGAAGACCCAGAAAGAATGACAATTCTCCCATCATGCTCATCTCGAACTGTCCCTGCATTAACTTAGAAAACTTCTCGCACAATTTGGGGTTAGTTGACCCAAAGATTATGTCATCAACATAAATCTGAACTAATAGGGTATGTTCCCCCTTAATGAATTTAAAGAGAGTTTTATCTACTGAACCGATCTGGAAGTCATGGTTCAGCAGAAATTGAGATAGAGTGTCATACCAGGCTCTTGGAGCTTGTTTCAGACCATACACTGCTTTATTCAGTAGATATACATGATTAGGATACGAATGGTTCTGAAATCCAGGTGGTTGCTCAATGTAGACTTCTTCCTGAAGCTTTCCATTAAGAAAGGCGCTCTTGACGTCCATCTGATATACTTTGAAGTCTTTAAAGGCAGCATATGCAAGAAAGATTCGGATTGCTTCAAGTCTGGCGACTGGTGCAAATGATTCATCGAAGTCGATTCCTTCTTCTTGTCTGAATCCCTGTGCCACCAGTCTTGCTTTGTTTCTAACCACAGTTCCATCGGCGTCTAGCTTATTTCTGAAAACCCATCTGGTTCCAATAACAGGCAGATCGCTTGGTCTGGGAGTTAGACTCCAAACTTGATTTTGTTCGAATTGATTAAGCTCTTCTTGCATTGCTTTAATCCAGTTGAAGTCAGTCAGAGCTTCATCGATCTTCTTGGGTTCCAGAGTTGAGATGAAAGCAGCATGAGTGAACTCATCCATCATCTGTCCTCTGGTTCTAATTGGTGCAGACGGACTACCAATCACTAGATTAGGTGGATGCTTCTTAGTCCATCGATAGCTTGACTCTGGATTGTCTGGTTCGGTCGGATGAATAGTAGCAGCATGATCTGCATCTACTTTAATATTTGAGTCAAGAGCATCTGGATCAGCTCGATCTGAAGAAGCTTCAATGGCCTGATCTGGTCTGTCTGGCACTTCTGGTTCTGGTGGATTGTCTCTTGACCTGTTAGCTACAATCTCATCATCACTGTTAGCTTCGAGATGGATATTTTCCATCTGATTTTGAATTGAATCCTTGTTGCCCTCAACACATAATGATTCATCAAAAACTATATGAACAGATTCTTCTACAGTTAAAGTTCGATTATTAAACACTCGATAAGCTTTGCTAATTGATGAATATCCTAAGAATATACCATTATCTGACTTAGCTTCAAATGCTGTAAGATGACTCTTACCATTGTTGTGAACGAAGCATTTACAGCCAAATACATGAAAGTGAGAAACAGATGGTCTGTTACCAGTCCATATTTCATATGGAGTGAGATTCAGCTTCTTGTTAATCATAGATCAGTTTTGAGTGTAGCAAGCAGTATTTACAGCTTCTGCCCAGAACTTTTGAGAGATTCCAGAATCAGCAAGCATTGTTCTTGCTGCTTCCTTGAGCGTTCTGTTTCTTCGTTCTGCAACTCCATTCTGTTGAGGAGTTCTGGCGGCTGAAAACTCATGCTTGATTCCATGATCTTCTAGAAAGGATTCAAGATTCTGATTTGAAAACTCAGTGCCTTTGTCACTTCGAATCCTGTCTATGCTGGATGATTTCTCGTTCTGAGTGCGTTTCAGCAGCTTGATCAACTTTGGACCGGTCTGATCTTTACTGCTCAAAAATATAGTCCATGTAAAGCGTGAGTAATCATCAATAACAACAAGAGTATACCGCATTCCCCCTAAACTTGTTATTGGTATAGGACCAAACAAGTCCATATGCAGTAATTCTAAACAGCGGGAGGAGGATTTGGCATTCTTGTTTTTGAAGGATGATCTGATCTGTTTGCCCATTTGGCAAGCTTCGCAGATCTTATCCTTGGCAAAGTCGATCTTGGGCAGACCGATAACTAAATCATGTTTACACAGGCTAGCAATGGTCTTAAAGTTGATATGATTCAAGCGCTTATGCCATAACCAGTGTTTATTATCATTGTTAGCGATGAAGCAAGTAGGATTATCAGGTTGAGCATGATTCCAGTTAATCTTATATGTGTTTCCATTCCTGAATCCTACGAGCATGGTTATACCGTCTGATGATTTAACAGTGCAAGTGTGTTTATGAAATTCTACAGCATAACCATTATCACAGAGTTGACTGATACTAATCAGATTATAGCACAGATTTTCAACTAACAGCACATCATTGATAATAATGTTACCATGGACAATCTTACCCTTGCCCACGGTCTTACCCTTTGAGTTATCTCCGAAGATGATCTTGGGTCCAGTGCATTCTGTGACTTCAGACAGCAGCTTGATGTTTCCAGTCATGTGACGAGAGCACCCGCTGTCCAAGTACCAATCTGATGCGAGATTCTTCTGTACCTGTCATCACACATATTTATTGTTGGTACCCAATCCTATTTGGGTCCAGAACGGATTAGCCCTTTGGGAACCCACACCTGTATCAGCTTTAGTGGCTTGTGTGTGTAGGGTGTGCTATGTGCTGGTCTGTCTCGATGTTGTGTGTGATAATGTGTGCGCTGTGAAAACCTTTGATTTTCATAAGGTAATCTATATCTTCGTTGAATCGGTTTTGAGTTATAGTAATTGTATTGTCTTCCTTGCCTTAGATTTTGCACTTTTGGATTTGGTCTCACAGACACAAATCTTGCTGGTGCCTTATCGTTGGCTTGGTTGACATAACCAATCCCTTTTCTCAAATTTTGATTCACGTAAGAGACTCCTGTTTGAATCTTAGGTGCTTCAGTTTCATATACTGTGCTGGATTTAACAAATGTCATTTGTTTGACTTGATTCTTTACCAGCAACAGCTCAGACTCATCTTTGGTGCATTCTTTGGTGTCAAAGCCTATGCCGGTGAAATCACCGACATTTCTTTGAGCTTCTTGTAATTCTTCCAAGGATGTTCTGGATTTTGTCCATGTTTTGAATATATGTGAGAGCTTAGCATTTTGTGTGCTAATTCTCTTATTTTCTTCATGGAGCTGAACATAGGAGATTTTCAGCTTATTCAGCTCGTTCTGGAGATTTTTGCACTCACCCTGCTCAGAGCAGCTTGGTTTGTTGTGCTCATCCATTTGAGTACTGATTTTGGCTTTATTCTTCTCAAATGATTCAGCTAAGATCCTATAATCATTTGCCATATCTTGCAGTGCGGACATGAGCTCTTCTCGTGTAAAATCATTTGATTCAAATTCGAATACCTCATCTGTCTGACTCATTTCTTCATCTGCCATCAGACATTGAACCTCTTCTTCGCTTTCGCTGGAAGAATATTCAGAGCTGTCTGAATCGGAATCAGTCTGAGCCCATTTGCTGTTTCCTTCCTCAGCAACTAAGACTTTTTGGGATTTTCCATGATTCTTGCGGTCTTGGTGGTGCTTCTTCTTTCTATCATCTCGATGCTTCTCTTTCCTTTCTTCTTTCTTCGGTCTGGTGCAGTCTGCAATAAAGTGTCCGGTCTTACCACAATTGTAGCAAGCCTGATCGTTAACAGTATCATCTTTTCTTGATTTATAATGATGAGAGGGTTTGAAGTTCCTCTTATTTTTAGACATAAATTTACCGAATTTCTTTATAAATAATGACATAGCATCGTTACTCATCTGTTCAGCAGATCGGTCTGATGTTGAAGCGATCTGGTCTGGGATGGCTGCCAGGGCCTTG
Organism: Haberlea rhodopensis; assembly: GCA_907163345.1. NCBI lineage: Eukaryota > Viridiplantae > Streptophyta > Magnoliopsida > Lamiales > Gesneriaceae > Haberlea > Haberlea rhodopensis. The sequence goes on along the minus strand of CAJQUN010000240.1, from coordinate 510,219 downwards.
TTGGGTTGAGAGATGAATGGCTCTGCTTCACCTCTGCTTATTAGTTCAAACTCATAGGCCTTGAGATCTGCAAACAGATCATGAAGTTCAACCTTGTTAAGGTCTTTTGATTCCCTCATGGCAATGGTCTTTACATCCCATTCCTTTGGCAGAGCTCTCATTACTTTCAGAGCGATCTCTCTGTTAGAATATTCCTTCCCCAGACCATTCAGTTCATTTATGATGCTGGTGACTCTTTCATCAAACTCATTTAGAGTTTCACCACTTTTCATCTTTATGCTCTCAAATCTTTGAAGAGCCACAGTTAACTTGTTTTCTTTGGTCTGGTCGTTGCCTTCACATAGCTGTGCTATCTTCTCCCAAATTTCTTTGGCAGTAGAGCACATTTTGATTTTGCTGAACATGTTCTTGTCCAAAGTTTTGAACAAGATGTCTTTGGCCACATTGTCGAGGTTTGCTTTCTTTCTATCCTCATTCGTCCAGAGGGATCTGTCTTTTTCTACCATTTGTGGTTCTCCACTGGTAGTGGCGACTGCTGTATTTATTTTTAGGATCTTCATTGGTCCATCGGTGATGACGAACCACATGTCGTCATCCTGAGCTGCCAGGTGAGCTTGCATTCTGATTCTCCAGTCATCATAATCTTCTTTTGAGAACATGGGGATTTTGTTGAATGATGCCATCAGCTTAATATTCTTTGTGCTGATTAAGATAACCTGGCTCTGATACCACTTGTTAGGATCGGTCCGGAGTGTTTAGAGGGGGGGGTGAATGAACACTCCTTACAAAATTTATCCCTTGTGATTTCTTTGTGATTAGTGAAAGAAATCTGTTACTTAATCAACTCTTTGAACAGAACAGACCACTAATAAGTAAGTGCGGAAACGGTCTGCTCTTGTGTAAGTAAGAACAGCTCGATGGCTAAGTGCAGAATGATAAGACACAGGATATGTTTCTGGAAGTTCGAAGGTGGTGTAATCCTTCTACGTCTCCCCTTCTTCCAATTAAGGAAGGTTTATACTAGAAGACTTTGATTTATACAATCCTGTTGTACAAACCCGATTCAGGCTGGATTTACCTCACTACCAGTCTGAAACTCCTAGTCACTCAACCTGCTCAGACACACTCTGTCTGACAGTTACAATATGTTGCTCACTTCTATTTTTCAATACACAATGCGCACAGTGATCCTACAATGATCAAATGTTACAAAGTAATTGCGCTTAAATAAATAACTTCAGCTCGAAAGCTTCTGAACTTTGTAAGCGTGTGCTGTTTTGCTTTCTTGTATATTTTTCAATTGATCAGCGTGAGTTGTAGAGTCAAGAGTCTTTTGCATCTGTTTGTTGCATCCTTTTATAGTTGAAGGTGGCAACGGCATTGTTTCTCTTAATGTGCAGCTATGACTCTTTTTAAACTCTGAGAAAGCTACAGTCTTCTTCTTCAGGATACTTGCCGTTCTGGTATATGCTTTCGGCGACTGTCAGGTAAGCTCTTCTTTGTCTTCTTACCTATTATGGCAATCTTCAGTCTTTGGTCCTTTGTAGCATTAATTGCAGCATTAAATGCTGCAAAAAATATCCGTTGATGATTCGGACTGAGAAGCCATCCTTTATGTATCCTTGACTGCTCTGATCTGATAAAGGTTGAGATCGATCTGAAGCATCGATCTATTCAGTCTGGAATCCATCGATCCGGTCTGATATGCAATATTCTTTATCAGTTTGCTCTGATATGTCCGATCGATCTGGTATGCCTAATTTCCATCGATCCGGTCTGAAATGCTTTGCCATCTTGCTCTGTTGAGTCCGATCGATCTGGTCAATCTGATTTCTATCGATCCGGTCTGAACTGTTTTGTCATCTTTAAAATCTCATCGATAAGGTCCGGAACTAACAAGGAGATATCAAGTTGATCCAGGTGAAGGTCACTGGATCGCTGTCAAGAATATCTTGATGTACTTGAGAAGAACTAAGGATACGTTCTTGATTTATGGAGGTGAGGAAGAGCTCAATGTAATATGTTACACTGATGCAAGCTTCCAAACTGACAATGATGATTTCCGATCGCAATCAGGATATGTGTTTTGCCTAAATGGAGGTGCTGTGAGCTGGAAGAGTTCAAAGCAAGAGACAGTAGCCGATTCTACAACTGAAGTTGAGTATATTGCTGCCTCAGATGCAGCAAAGGAAGCCGTTTGGATCAAGAAGTTCATTTCTGAGCTTGGGGTTATGCCTAGCATACTAGATCCGATTGAACTCTATTGTGACAACAATGGAGCCATCACATTGGCTAAGGAACCCAGATCTCACCAGCGATCCAAACACATACTTCGGCGGTTTCATTTCATTCGAGAAATCGTTGAAAGAGGAGATGTGAAATAATGCAAAGTACCAACTGATGATAATGTATCTGACCCACTGACAAAACCTCTATCACAGCAGAAGCATGATCGTCATACTAGATAGGCACTAAGTACATGTTTGATTGGTCTTAGTGCAAGTGGGAGATTTGTTGGGATAAGCCCTAAGACAACTCATTAGATGATTGATTTTGGCATACAATGTAATATGATTTTAATAAAGGCAATTCATTATTATATATTATTCCAGTATCTGTGTAATATGGATATATATATATATATATATGTTAATGTCCTTAGAATAATATTGCATTATTCTTAAAGATTGTCCCTAGTCAAGTATTATCATGAATAAGGATAATGATAATACATTGAGACTAGTATGTATTGATTGATGAATGGTTCATGGATATCAGATATCAAATCAACACATGGGTGCATGTTAGAGAACGATGTACTAGACAGACCCACCATGAGAATGCTACATGGATAGTTAAATGAACGTAGCAATTCTCATAGTGATAATAATGTATGTAATCCTTACGACTTGAGATCATCAGAGATCCCAACATAAGGAGTTGTATATCTTGATATTGTCAAACATTACCTGTAATAGGGTAAACTATTAAGACAATCATTGGATACACCACGCATTATGTAGAGGGATGTTGAGTGATCAAGATAGGATTTGTCCCTCCTATATAACAGGAGAAGTGTTTGGGCCCTTGATCAAGTGAGACTAAAATGCATGGCCATGCTCGAATGAGTCGATATGTGATATCGAGCTTATTCGTTTATTCTAGTCTACTTGGGGATCAAGAAATAAAAGATTGAACAATACGAGTATGACTATTCCATGGCTCGTGTTTAATCTAAACACATAGGACAAAAAGATTAAGTTACATGGTGAATATTATCACATGCCATAGGTTATGTCGAGTCAATGACATTCTTGTAACTTGGGTAGCCTTGATGTGTTGCTAGATACCGCTCATTGCTTGTGACATAAAATTAGATTTTATGTCACTGCCAACGTTGTAAGATCCTAACGGGTCACACAAAAGATTAAATCGATAAAGGGTAGATAAAATTCATTGGATGAATTAATTTGATTAAAAAGAGTCTTAATCATAAAATATTATATATACATACATATAATATATCGGGCCATATATATATATAATGATATATATATAATAGGCTATATATATAATTAAGAAAGTGGTTTTGGGCTTTTCGAAAGCCTGTGATTAAGATAGCCGCTTCTTTCATGTATATATACATGGTCATTAGGTTATTACATGCAGAGGTTAATTGTGAATTAACAAGAACCCTAAACCTAGCAGACCAATTGTTGACGCAGCTGTAAGGCCCCAAGACTTAAACTCGTCATTAGTTCATTTATGACGTTGTATGTGTATAAATTTTTCATTTTCTTTTCATGCTTTAAAAAGAATCATTACATGGGTCACCCAATACCATCCCCATTGCACCACTTTTACATTGTGGGTTTTTACAAAAATTTGGGCAGAGTCTCCCCATAAACTGAGCTATCCGGAAATGAAAACACATCACATAACATGACTCCCGACCAGGGACAACACGATACTAAACAGAATATAGAAACACAAGTAAATTCCCAGCCAGGGAAGACACCACACTAATAAGACAACAAAAGTGGGTTTCAACACCCTTATACAATCCATATACAGATACAAGTGCTCACAGAAGAGCAACGAATAACGGATACACATCCGGATGCATAATTAGTATAAATACCAACCGCTCAACCTCGTATATCGGCTCAATCTCATACTATGCTTCTGGAAGCATCATCCAACAAGGTTCGAGCCTAGCACTCCAAAGCAGCATCGTACCTGTTGTACCTGTTTCAACAGAAACAGCCCCCACACATGGTGATCACACTCCAACTCAATATTCAATCACAAATCAACATACAAAATCATAATGCAACAATTTAGATTATTCAAAACTCATAAAATATACTCCCTGTACAATTCCGAATCTGTATAGCTTCCACACACTGTTCCTGTTTCAAACTCACGCACTTCATAATGTCAAGTTTAGTATTGTCACTGAAAATGTAATACTCAACAACACTTATGAATTCAATACAATGACAATATATTATTTATGCTCAAACATAAATAGTTCAACATCAATGTGAACCTGGTTATCCCAATGTAACCCTGGTTATCCCACCATCTCATTCTCGATACTTTCTCATATCGCTCATGCCCACGGCATCACTACTCAACAAGTAAAATTGGACCACGTACCACTACGTGTCCCCCATAACTCGTATATGAAACTCAATTATTAAAGTCAAACACTTACCTGAATCATCATATTCAAATTTGCATGTATACATGAATGTGTAGATACTAGATATACCTGCTCGTACGTCACCACGTACCTTATAGTAGACAACATGAACAAGCTATCATCAACGTCCGAAGTCTCCTGTAGAGTCTATACCGAACATCAATTCAATATTAGCTCATAATCCGAGCAATGAACATCCATCAAATAGTTCTTACTTTCATTTCCATATCACAAATTAATAACTCAATATTATGAATCAAATCATAATCAATACTTTGGATGCACACATCCTCACATTAATCATGATATAACATTGGTAATGCAAAACCCCATCATCTCCCACCATCCGCTACATCACACACATGATGCGAGATACACACACCCATACGTGCAAGATCACGCCTAACTCACATAGTAGTTCACTAGACACGCAAGTTCAACAGAGGGAAAGAAAGTGCAAGGGTGTATGTATAATAATATACAACTAGTGTCTAACTAAAACAATCCAATTAAGTCAATTAACATGTTCCACAATTATTCAAACCCACACCGAGGTGATTCAAACCAAGACACGAAAGAAGGGATCCATGTAGATACAAGATTCTATCCTTTTAAATATAATTCCCTTAATCTCAACATAAGGTCATTTATTGATTAAATTCAACTTTAACAATTTAAAGATGCATTGGATTCCAAATTTCTTGATTTAGAACTCACTACTAAGAGTAGTAATTCAATAAAGTAACATAGATCAACAATACATGCCATGATACACATTCAAGCATATACATCACCATAAATTCTATTCTATGTTAACACATACCATACATGCCTCTAAAGGTAATATAATCCACACCATAACCCAACACTCACCAAAATATTACAATGGCTACAAACCATAGAAGTCAATTCTTTTCACCACCTAATAGCAACTAACAAGGTTTAGACCCTCACTTGAATCTCATTTAAGCCTATTAACAAACACATTCCATGCATGATTTTAATCTTCATCTTTTAACCAATAATAATACTAAGTCAAGACTTATCCACAATTTATTTTCAACAATTAACCATTCAATAAAGTGAGCCCCAATTAACTTCCAACAATCAAAGCATTCATCATGCTATCCCATTCCCAAATACAACACCTCAATACATGAAGGAATACATACATACACACCATCTTCACCCACAAACACATGCTGGACACACACACACACGCAGAAACACACACACGCACACACACTGCTGCACACACACTAACAACCCTTCCCAAAATGCTAGCAAAATCGAACAAAACTTCATCAAAAATTCGAGGGATTTCAGGTGAATAACGACTGAGGGACGAGGAAGATTACCCACAAAAAAATTGGAAGAAAATCGTCCCCAAAACGGACGAATTCGCGATTTTTACCGCTGCGCTTCTTGGCAAGATCCGGACGCAATCCGCGACGAAACTTCATGTTCTTGGTATGGAAAGAAGCGCCTGGGAGAGACGAAGGCGATGGCGGTTCGGATGCGCTGGAAGGAGCTCGGACGGCGGCGGGCGCGGCGGTTTAGTGGTGAGGGGTCGAGCAACAGCGAAGGAAAGAAGGGATCGGGTGTTTTGTGCGTGTTTTCACACGTTTTTATGTGTGTCCGAAAATGCCCAACATAACATATTTATTTTTGTATCCTTGCCCGGTTTTGTACATCGAAGTGTCACCGGTGCACTGATAAATTAAATTTACAACTACCAATCGGGATTTATACACACTCCAAAAACCCAAAACTTAAATTCTTCATTTTAATTAACTTATCTCTAAAATATTATCGGAGTATATTTTACAACCTCAAATTATTTTATGATTCGATTAACTCGTTAGTTGACCTTCACTTGGTCAATTCCACTTCTAATCAATTAATTCAAAAATTAATTATCAATAAAATCTAAATCATATTTAGTCCAACAAATGATTAATAATAATCTGGGCATCACAATTCTCCCCAACATATAAAATTTCGACCTCGAAATTTCAACGCATGCTTACCATAAAAGCCAACTATAAAATTTACGTACCGTATATAGCTCAAGATAGAGACTTTACCATCCATAAGGCGACAGTCATCGGAATCATCATGGCTCACACATGTGCCCCATTGCACCAACGATCGCAAAAGTGTTTAACCGTCAAGCTTCTTTGTCATATCTCACTACCTGTGTACTTTCATCGACACAATTCCATTGCATAATCTTATTTCCCGTCATATACTTTTATCACAGTACCCATCATATAATCTCGTTAAATCATGCAATCCATGCTTTCATGTATATTCAAGAATATATGACAATACACCACATTTATCTTAATCAACTTCATACCTGTGTCGTTGCAAATGTATGCAACTTATCCGCACATCATCACCGTCATCCGTATGAAGTAACGGTACTCTTGAGCCTTTACGCACCAATCTTTCATATATCATCTCCTGGCTATTATCTGGTGCAAGGTAATGACTAGAAAACCCATTAGTCATTCTCACATACGTATATACGCATTATACATACCCATAGCTACAGACCATCAGTATCAATCATGATAAATGGCTTAACACCAATTCTTTCATGTCACGATTATACCCATCTAACACAAGGCATCAACATCAATATCGAATAGTTCGTGACATACCTTTGTAGATGGAATCATCTACGATACACAATGGCATCATAATATCATGTTAATCACAGTACTCTCATACTCTTAAGTATCAACATTTCCACATTACTTCACCCAATTACTATCTGTCATAGGACAAGTACAAAATAATCTCGTTAGTATTTCTCAAATACTAGTAACATAACACGTACCTTGTCATTTACGCATTTCGATATTCATAATGTTTCTGTCATCAAACATTAATTCCCTGCATCAAAAGTTTCATGCGGTTCTATACACAACATGTTACAGCACACTGTCTCATAGGGTGATTGAAATTTAACATCAGAATTAATTGCATGCCTCGATGACGCAATTTATATCAATCTTTAACTCATCCTCAAAACATAATAATTCATTAATCATGAATATTCACAAGGAACACATGTCCACACCCGACATTCGTAGTAATCACGCGTCATCCCGTGACATACTCATGCCATCCCGTGACACACTCATTAAACTCATGTCTATCTGGTTGTATTCCATTCAACATAATAGGTGATTAATCAATTATTAATCCTACCACATACAAAACTAGTATGCTTTCACAACAATAATTATCAACACAAAGTGATTGACATCTATTTTCAATATCTCATCACACACCGTAGATATGAGAGTGCTATCACAAAGGTTACACCCCTTCTTGCCTTATTACCGCAACAAAATATGAATGATACATCTAGGTTCCACTTCAATTCCATTATCAACTTTTCTACATGTATATGATTTCAAAATCAATATGGATCAACAAAATAACTCGAATCAACATATATCAATATGTTCAACCAACTGAAACGGTTTACCTCGATATTTTGTCCTCCTGGATCGATCCAATATCCTCTTGGGCCTAAATCACATATACCCAATGAGCAATAACATAACTGTACATAGCACAACTTCTATTGCCATCTGCAATCAAAGCATCATCAATACTCATTGCTAACACAATTGCGGTACAACAGCATTCATTGCTAATCACAATAGCGGTACTAAAAATATTCATTGCTAACACAATAACAATGCATCAATCTTTCATCGCCCTACGGCGGTACATAATACTCATCGCCACTACTGGCATACATATAATATCCATAATCACAATGAATATACATTCTTAAAACAACAAGACGTAATAACACTTACTGTACACAGTTGATCCACACTTGATCTTTTAAATTGTCCCTGCTCTCAACATAAATATTCCACAAAATATGATTTCATATCAATACACAAATTGATATACTCACCATCAACAGAATAGCGGAATGAGACGTCGCAACATATATAATCGGCGGCAAGAACCATCGCCATGGAATCAGCGGAATGCACCATCGATAAACACATGTCTGGCGGCATGAGCCATCGCCATTGACATAGCGGAAAGAGGCATCGCTATACATGTACCCGGCGGCATAAACCATCGCCAATCAATATAGCGGAATGAGACATCGCTAACAATATACCTGGCGGCATGAACCATCGCCAACCCATATAGCGGAATGAAACATCGCTATCAATACACATGGCGGCATGAACCATCGCCAACCAATATAGCGGAATGAGACATCGCTATCAATACACATGGCGGCATGAACCATCGCCAACCAATATAGCGGAATGAGACATTGCTATCAATATCGATAATGTGGTTGTTCCGGTCTTGTTATAGCAGCGGAATTTTAGGACCCCTCGCTTCGACATATAGCGGCATCATATGATATCCCTCGCTTCGACAATGACAGCGGCATGTTACCTCGCTTAGACATGACAGCGGCAAATATCATATTACCATCGCTTCATATGACAGCGGCAAGTACCTCCCTCGCTCGAATATAACAACTACCGGAACTTCCACTAGCTCCATGTACCTGCATCCAGGTTAATACAACAGTTCACAAATATAATGATCGATACCACGTTCCAGTTATAACCACAATATTCCACATTAATCACTAGAATTGTGACTGTTCCGGTCCCAATACAACAGCGGAATTTTAGGACGCCTCGCTTCGACATATAGCGGCATCATATGATATCCCTCGCTTCGACAATGACAGCGGCATGTTACCTCGCTTAGACATGACAGCGGCAAATACCATACTACCATCGCTTCATATGACAGCGGCAAGTACCTCCCTCGCTCGGAGATAAAGGCTACCGGAACATTCATCAATTCTACCACAATAATCAAACACAACAATTGGTTCCATTATCACAATATATCACTATCATGTCACATACATCATCACATGTAAGGGTTCACTATCCATGATATACATAATCAAAGGTATAACACGTTTTACCGTCCGAAGCCCGTACGTCTCACATTTCCTGATTTTCCTACAAAATCAGATCCCTTAACACATAATACATGAAATGCTAGACATCACCATTAATGCCATCCCATCGCATTCTACCCGATTCCTGCAATTACAATGATTAGCAACACCACTTTTCATATCATAAAAGCACATAAACAACGAGTTGTGTCATACAACATTAATGCCATCATGCATAAATATGTGCTATCAATAACTTCCTAGGCCTTTAACAGCCCCAAAGAGCAACCACTGCTCTGATACCACTAATGTAAGGCCCCAACACTTAAACTCGTCATTAGTTCATTTATGACGTCGTATGTGTATAAATTTTTCATTTTCTTTTCATGCTTTAAAAAGAATCATTACATGGGTCACCCAATACCATCCCCATTGCACCACTTTTACATTGTGGGTTTATATAAAAATTTGGGCAGAGTCTCCCCATAAACTGAGCTATCCGGAAATGAAAACACATCACATAACATGACTCCCGACCAGGGACAACACGATACTAAATAGAATATAGAAACGCAATAAATTCCCAGCCAGGGAAGACACCACACTAATAAGACAACAAAAGTGGGTTTCAACACCCTTATACAGTCCATATACAGATACAAGTGCTCACAGAAGAGCAACGAATAACGGATACACACCCGGATGCATAATTAGTATAAATACCAACCGCTCAACCTCGTATATCGGCTCAATCTCATACTATGCTTCTGGAAGCATCATCCAACAAGGTTCGAGCCTAGCACTCCAAAACAGCATCGTACATGTTGTACCTGTTTCAACAGAAACAGCCCCCACACAGGGTGATCACACTCCAACTCAATATTCAATCACAAATCAACATACAAAATCATAATGCAACAATTTAGATTATTCAAAACTCATAAAATATACTCCCTGTACAATTCCGAATCTGTATAGCTTCCACACACTGTTCCTGTTTCAAACTCACGCACTTCATAATGTCAAGTTTAGTATTGTCACTGAAAATGTAATACTCAACAACACTTATGAATTCAATACAATGACAATATATTATTTATGCTCAAACATAAATAGTTCAACATCAATGTGAACCTGGTTATCCCAATGTAACCCTGGTTATCCCACCATCTCATTCTCGATACATTCTCATATCGCTCATGCCCACGGCATCACTACTCAACAAGTAAAATTGGACCACGTACCACTACGTGTCCCCCATAACTCGTATATGAAACTCAATTATTAAAGTCAAACACTTACCTGAATCATCATATTCAAATTTGCATGTATACATGAATGTATAGATACTATATATACCTGCTCGTACGTCACCACGTATCTTATAGTAGACAACATGAACAAGCTATCATCAACGTCCGAAGTCTCCTGTAGAGTCTATACCGAACATCAATTCAATATTAGCTCATAATCCGAGCAATGAACATCCATCAAATAGTTCTTACTTTCATTTCCATATCACAAATCAATAACTCAATATTATGAATCAAATCATAATCAATACTTTGGATGCACACATCCTCACATTAATCATGATATAACATTGGTAATGCAAAACCCCATCATCTCCCACCATCCGCTACATCACACACATGATGCGGGATACACACACCCATACGTGCAAGATCACGCCTAACTCACATAGTAGTTCACTAGACACGCAAGTTCAACAGAGGGAAAGAAAGTGCAAGGGTGTATGTATAATAATATACAACTAGTGTCTAACTAAAACAATCCAATTAAGTCAATTAACATGTTCCACAATTATTCAAACCCACACCGAGGTGATTCAAACCAAGACACGAAAGAAGGGATCCATGTAGATACAAGATTCTATCCTTTTAAATATAATTCCCTTAATCTCAACATAAGGTCATTTATTGATTAAATTCAACTTTAACAATTTAAAGATGCATTGGATTCCAAAATTCTTGATTTAGAACTCACTACTAAGAGTAGTAATTCAATAAAGTAACATAGATCAACAATACATGCCATGATACACATTCAAGCATATACATCACCATAAATTCTATTCCATGTTAACACATACCATACATGCCTCTAAAGGTAATATAATCCACACCATAACCCAACACTCACCAAAATATTACAATGGCTACAAACCATAGAAGTCAATTCTTTTCACCTCCTAATAGCAACTAACAAGGTTTAGACCCTCACTTGAATCTCATTTAAGCCTATTAACAAACACATTCCATGCATGATTTTAATCTTCATCTTTTAACCAATAATAATACTAAGTCATGACTTATTCCACAATTTATTTTCAACAATTAACCATTCAATAAAGTGAGCCCCAATTAACTTCCAACAATCAAAGCATTCATCATGCTATCCCATTCCCAAATACAACACCTCAATACATGAAGGAATACATACATACACACCATCTTCACCCACAAACACATGCTGGACACACACACACACGCAGAAACACACACACGCACACACACTGCTGCACACACACTAACACACACTAACAACCCTTCCCAAAATGCTAGCAAAATCGAACCAAAACTTCATCAAAAATTCAAGGGATTTCAGGTGAATAACAACTGAGGGACGAGGAAGATTACCCACAAAACAATTGGAAGAAAATTGTCCCCAAAACGGACGAATTCGCGATTTTTACCGCTGCGCTTCTTGGCAAGATCCGGACGCAATCCGCGACGAAACTTCTTGTTCTTGGTATGGAAAGAAGCGCGTGGGAGAGACGAAGGTGATGGCGGTTCGGACGCGCCGGAAGGAGCTCGGACGGCGGCGGGCGCGGCGGTTTAGTGGCGAGGGGTCGAGCAGCATCGAAGGAAAGAAGGGATCGGGTGTTTTGTGCATGTTTTTACACTTTTTTATGTGTGTCCGAAAATGCCCAACATAACATATTTATTTTTGTATCCTTGCCCGGTTTTGTACATCGAAGTGTCACCGGTGCACTGATAAATTAAATTTACAACTACCAATCGGGATTTATACACACTCCAAAAACCCAAAACTTAAATTCTTCATTTTAATTAACTTATCTCTAAAATATTATCGGAGTATATTTTACAACCTCAAATTATTTTATGATTCGATTAACTCGTCAGTTGACCTTCACTTGGTCAATTCCACTTCTAATCAATTAATTCAAAAATTAATTATCAATAAAATCTAAATCATATTTAGTCCAACAAATGATTAATAATAATCTGGACATCACAGCAGCCGTCATCTCGTTTCTTGGTGGCTCGTCACTTTCCGGTTGAAGATTAAGTCTAGCAACTTGTTCTTCAATCCCTTTTCAATTTGATCGTGGATACCGTAGAGGCAAAACTTAAAAAGTTTTGCTACTGACTCGAGGACGTGTTGGACGTTTGTGTAAGGACCCTAATCCTTAAGTGCGGATCAAATGCATAATTAGAGCTAATATAAATGATCAGAGTAAATTAATCGTGTTGAGGCTATGAGCCTAAAAGTTACATGCCAAAATGAGGACTATCAATGGATTAATTACATTCCCCATCAAAAGAATGTTATCAATTATAGTTTTACACTACTCCTAGTGTAAGACCCCAACACTTAAACCCGTCATTAGTTCATTTATGACGTCGTATGTGTATAAATTTTTCATTTTCTTTTCATTCTTTAAAAAGAATCATTTCATGTTTCCCATAATCCCAAGACATAAATAATGTTCAACATTATATGATCATCTCTACCAACAAATAGACTCAAAGATTTCGTCCATTACCATCCCCATTACACCACTTTTTATATTGTGGGTTTTTATAAAAATTTGGGCAGAGTCTCCCCACAAACTGAGCTATCCCAAAATAATACACATCACCAATATAATTCCCAGTCAGGGAAAAACACAATACTTAAAAGAAAACAAGACTCTAAATAAGTTCCCAGCCAGGGAAAACACCACACTAATAAGACATCAAAAGTGGGTTTCAACACCCTTATATAATCCATATACAGACACAAGTGCTCACAGAAGATCAACGAATACAAATACCAATCCTGATGCATAAATAACATATACCATCAGCTCAACCTCATACTACGCTTCTGGAAGCATCATCCCACAAGGTTCGAGCCTAGCACCCCAAGGCAGCATCGTACCTGTTGTCCTGTTTCAACAGAAACAGCCCCCACACGGGTGAGCATACCTTGCCACAATACTCATATTCATGACAATGCATAACAATTGTAATTAATTCATAATATCACAATTTAAGAGTATTTAAAATCCATAAAAATGTACTCCCTGTATAGTTCGGAATCCGTATAGCTTCCACTAGCTGTTCCTGTTTCAGTCTCACATGCTTTCATAAACATCAAGTTCAGTATCGTTAATCACAACATGAAACTCATCAATGCAATAAATTCAATGTAATCACAATTCATCATTTATGCTCAATCATAACGAGTCTCATATCAAAGGCAACTCTGCCTGTACGTTAATCTCATTCTCAACCATTTCTCATGCCGATCATGCCAAAGGCATCCATACCCAACTCCTAATCCGGACCACGTACATTTACGTGTCCATCATACCACATATATCTACTCAATTCACATATTCATTTTCTTATATTCAGTTATCACAATTCAACAATACATGAATGCTGAAATATGAAACAATACATACTATACCTGCTCGTACGTCACTACGTACCTTATAGTCGACAACATGAACAAGCTACATAAATTTTGATTCAATTCAAATAGCTAAATTCAACCATTTTCAGTAGTATATTTGACTCTTTCAGCATCATTTCTATACATTTCAGTACGTCCAATCCATTTTAGCATAATTTTGCTTCATATCAGCAGCTACATTCAACCCAAAACAACATACTGCAAACCCAAAACCAGCATGATTTTCGAGCCATATATAGCAAAGAAATCGAGTCATACACAGCCACAAAATCAAACCAAATGGAGCACATCGAACACAAAACACAGAAATTTTGGACCACATATTAGCAGATTTTTCAAGCATAAGGGCAGCAGGTTTTCAAACCAAGATCCTGCAGAATTTCGAACACCATTGTGATATTTTCAACTGAACACATCAGTATTTTTGATCCAAAAACTGCACTAAAAATCGTTCAAAATAACAAGTAAAACTAAGGGAGTAGAGACTATAATAATGAGATAAAAATATTCACAAACCTTGAAAAAAACATACGAAAATCTTGCTGAATCGCTGGCTCCTTGCATCGCTAAGCAGCGGCCAAATGGGAGAGGAAAGAATGGGGTGGATCGATGGTGATTTGGTGAGAGGAGTGGAGGGGAAGATAATAAAAGGCTACCTTTCACTAATTATCCTCCACACAATTAATATCTCAACCTTTTAACTTTTATTATTTATTATTATTAAAAAATTCAGATACATTTTATTATTTGCACAAACCCCCTCCTTAATTAATTTGTACAACAATTCAATCCATACTCATTTTATTAAAGCTACGGATCCAATTACGATTCCCAAGAATCAAACCCCGACATATCACATAAACACCGTAATTAAATCCAAAGAACAATTATCAATTATTCTGGGCATCACAATTCTCCACAACTAATAAAATTTCGACCTCGAAATTGAAATGTATGCTTACCGTAAAAGTCAACAGTAAGATTTACGTACCGTTATACAACTGAAACTAGTGACTTGACCATCTGTAGGATGACAGTCATCTGAATCATCACGGCTCACACATGTGCCCCATTACACCAACGATGTCAAGACTGCAAATCACATCACTTTACCATATTCTAACATTAGCATTCGATGAGCTATATATTAGTACCACTGCCATGTAGTTATATAAGATCAATCATCGTCATATTTAAGATATTCAGTAACATCCATTATTGTACTCTCAATTATCGTTTACAAACATGCAAGTATCCTCCTTCAACTAAAATTAGTACCCACATACTAAAATTATCAAAAGCCATTATCTGAGTTTTCTTAGTCCGTATACATGATCTTAAATTATGCTTCACAATTATGTGACATTTATAAGAATCATATATCATGTACACAACAGTTATATCAAACATTAAACAGTATCAAGGTGATACTAACCTCGTTTCATAAGATTTCAAACGAAATCGTGTACTTCAACCTCAATCATGCTCGGTTTATCACCGATTATGTCATGAGTTTAACTTCTTTAATACCTTTCGCTGCCATGCAACTCTCACACTTCATGAACTCCTCATCATAATTTGATCATCAAAATCATCGTCAATAATCATGAAAGCCAAGACTTATAGTATTGAATCATTAATTGTCTTATATCATAATCGTAAGGTCGCTTCATGCAATTCCAACACTCACGTGCTCTTTAATAATCATTTTCACACATACATAATATTAGTCATTTTTCCGGGTTTTATCCCATACACAGCCATCCATTTAATCCATCTTGAAATATGCATTGATGATTGCAAATCATTTGTGTATAACAAATTTATACCAGTGTATCGATAGCAATATTGTACAAATAATCTCATACCTGTGTAGCTGCAGAGTATGAAATGTACTCCAACATCATCATATCGCACACCACTATTGTCCCGTAGGGAACAAGGGTACTCTTAAGCCCTTAAACATCAACTTCATATCATCTCCTGGCTATTATCTGGTGCAAGGTAATGACTAGAAAACCCATTAGTCATTCTCACATACGTATATACACATTATACACACCAATAGCCACAGACCATCAGTATCAAATCATGATAAATGGCTTAACACCAATATTTTCATGTCACGATTATACTCATCTAACACAAGGCATCAACATCAATATCGAATAGTTCGTGACATACCTTTATAGATGGAATCATCTACACAATGGCATCATAATATCATGTTAATCACAGTACTCACATACTCTTAAGTATCAACATTTCCACATTACTTCACCCAATTACTATCTGTCATAGGACAAGTACAATATAATCTCGTTAGTATTTCTCAAATACTAGTAACATAACACGTACCTTGTCATTTACTCATTTCGATATTCATAATGTTTCTGTCATCAAACATAAATTCCCTGCATCAAAAGTTTCACGCGGTTCTATACACAACATGTTACAGCACACTGTCTCATAGGGTGATCGAAATTTAACATAAGAATTGATTGCATGCTTCAATGACGCCATTTATATCAATCTTTAACTCATCCTCGAAACATAAGAATTTATTAATCATGAATTACAATGATCACATGTCCACACACGACATTCGTAGTAATCACGCGTCATCCCGCAACATACTCATGTCATCCCGTGACACGCTCATTAAACTCATGTATATCTGATGGTATTCTATTCAACATAATAGGTGATTAATCCATTATTAATCCTACCACCTACAAAACTAGCATGCTTTCACAACAATAATTAACGCCACAAAATGATTAACATCTATTTTCAATATCTCATCACTACACACCGTAGATATGAGAGTGTTATCACAGAGGCTACACCCCTTCTTGCCTTATTACCGCAACAAAATATGAATGACACATCTAGGTTCCACTTCAATTCCGTTATCAACTTTTCTACACGTACATGATTTCAAAATCAATATAAATCAACAAAATAACTCGAATCAACATATATCAATATGTTCAACCAACTGAAATGGTTTACCTCGATACTTCGTCCTCCTGGATCGATCCAATATCCTCTTGGGCCTAAATCACATGTACCCAATGAGCAATAACATAACTGTACATAGCACAACTTCTATTGCCATCTGCAATCAAAGCATTATCAATACTCATTGCTAACACAATTGCGATACAACAGCATTCATCGCTAATCACAATAGCGGTACTAAAAATATTCACTGCTAACACAATAGCAATACATCAATCTTCATCGCCCTACGGTGGTACATAATACTCATCGCCAACGCTGGCATACATAATATCCATAATCACAATGAATATACATTCTTAAAACAATAAGATGTAATAACACTTACTGTACACAGTTGAACCACACTTGATCCTTTAAATTGTCCCTGCTCTCAACATAAATATTCCAAAAATATGATTTCATATCAATACACAAAATGATATACTCACCATCAACAGAATAGCGGAATGAGGCGTCGCTTATATATAATCGGCGGCAAGAACCATCGCCATGGAATCAGTGGAATGCACCATCGATAGACACATGTCTGGCGGCATGAGCCATCGCCATTGACATAGCGGAAAGAGGCATCGCTACACATGTACCCTGCGGTATAAACCATCGCCAATCAATATAGCGGAATGAGACATCGCTATCAATATACCTGGCGGCATGAACCATCGCCAACCAATATAGCGGAACGAGACATCGCTATCAATACACATGGCGGCATGAACCATCGCCAACCAATATAGCGGAATGAGACATCGCTATCAATACACTTGGCGGCATGGACCATCGCCAACCAATATAGCGGAATGAGACATCGCTATCAATATCGATAATGTGGTTGTTCCGGTCTTGTTATAGCAGCGGAATTTTAGGACCCCTCGCTCGACATATAGCGGCATCCTATGATATCCCTCGCTTCGACAATGACAGCGGCATGTTACCTCGCTTAGACATGACATCGGCAAATATCATACTACCATCGCTTCATATGACAGCGGCAAGTACCTCCCTCGCTCGAATATAACAACTACCGGAACTTCCACTAGCTCCATGTTCCTGCATCCAGGTTAATACAACAGTTCACAATATAATGATCGATATCACGTTCCAGTTATAACCACAATATTCCACATTAATCACTAGAATTGTGACTGTTCCGGTCCCAATACAACAGCGGAATTTTAGGACCCCTCGCTTCGACAATGACAGCGGCATGTTACTTCGCTTAGACATGACAGCGGCAAGTACCTCCCTCGCTCGGAGATAAAGGCTACCGAACATTCATCAATTCTACCACAATAATCAAACACAACAATTGGTTCCATTATCACAATATATCACTATCATTTCACATATATCATCACATGTAAGGATCCACTATCCACGATATACATAATCAAAGGTGTAACACGTTTTACCGTCCGAAGCCCGTACGTCTCACCTTCCCTGATTTTCCTACAAAATCAGATCCCTTAACACATAATACATGAAGTGCTAGACATCACCATTAATGCCATCACATCGCATTCTACACGATTCCTGCAATTATAATGATTAGCACCACTTCTTATATCATAAAAGTACATAAACAACTAGTTGTGTCATACAACATTAATGCCATCATGCATAAATATGTGTTATCAATAATTTCCTAGGCCCTTAACAGCCCCAAAGAGCAACCACTTGTGATGACCAGGGATTATAGGTGTTAATCCCGTAGTGTTAATAATCACTAAAGTGGTTTTACGTGGCGATTTGGAATTTAATCGAGGTGTTGGGCCTTCTGGGCTCGTTTATTTGGGTAGTTGGGATCGTTGGATCCAGAGGTTGAGATTGTTTTCACATTACGGTGTAAAACCTAAGAGTTGGGTTTTTAATGTGTCTCAGGATCTCGGGTGCTGTGTGAGCACCGGTAGGGGGTTTTGGGGTTAGAGAGAGAGTTTTTGAAAACAGATGATTTTTAATGAATCATGATGTATTTGTGGGGCTATTAATTTTTCGGGGTATTTTTGCTATAAATACCAATTGAACCCAAAATTTTAGAAATTATTTCATTTCAGCCCCTATTTTTTCCTCTCTCTTCCCGCGCTCCCTCCCGCCTGCTACAGCTCCCCCGCCGCTTCAGGAGCTTCGCCCGCCGCCGTCCGGCCGCCGTTCGGCGCGTGCGACCTATCACCGGCTTCGTCTCGTCGAGGCGCAGCTTTCCCCTCCGTCAATTCGAAGTTTCGTCGCGTTTTGAAGTCGAATTTTGGCTGGAAGCGCCGATCCCCCAATTTCTAGGGTTCATCGGATTTTGTCCGATTTCTTCCGATTTTTCGATTGGGTAACCTCCTTTACCTCTTTTTCCATGCTTGTGATGTTTTCCCCTGCTTTTTGTGGTGTATTGGTTCGAATTTTATTTCGAAATTATAGGGTTTGATTTCGAAAAAATTGGGGGTTTTTGGCATGGGTGTTGTTTCTTGCAATTGATCGATTATTGCATGTTTTTGAGGTATATTGGTGTTTAATTGGGTTCGAAATTGTGAGATTAAGGTTCGATTTTTGTTGGGTATCCTTGAACAATTTTCGTTGTTGTCTCATTCGTTCCCTCCCTGCTTGTACCCTGCCCCGGGTCTTTTAAAAGGTTAATTGTCGTGTGTTGACAATATTTTGAGGGTTATAGGTGTGCTTGAGCATGGGTTACATGTTCGTAAATAATTGTGAATTATTTATCGTGTTAGCACATCATTCCTCGGGGCATGGAACTCGGGCAAGGTTTGGCTCGGACTTCGGAGATTTAAGGTACGTGCGACGTACGAGCATTTCTATATATATTAGGGCATTTGTGAATGCATAATGAAATTTGATTTCATTGAATAATCGCGCATGAGGATTATATATATATATGTTGATATAGCCAAGGAATGACCCAAATCTTGATATCGCCGCTTGTAGCGTGCGTGACACTAGAGTAGGATGACTCTTACATGATATATGGGGTACTGGGTTTATATGACCATTGTAGGGCATTTGAGATGCCTGAGAATTATCGTGGGATCATGTATTCATTATAAGACATTTGAGATGTCTAGGTATAATGAAGAATTGGTAAAATAAATGCTAGGCATTTGAGCTATCTGTGATTGATAGCGAGGTTGTGAAATCAGTATTAGATATTGAGATATCTATATTTGCATGTTTAATGAGTTGTAACCACTATCTGTTGATATTCGAGTATTAGGCATGCGATGAGTTAATCAATGCGTTGATTTACTGATTTTTGAGATTTGATGAGTTTGATGATTGTGAGAACAGGGACAGTACACGGAATCCCGGATGAGGATGTTGCCATCCAGGGAGTATCATTTAAAATTCATTTATATTTACTTGTGTTGTAAATTATGAATTTCATTATTGTGATTATGAGATTTTGTGTATTGGTAAGCTCACCCCGTTGGGGGCTGTCTCTGTTGGGGCAGGTGAACAGGTGCATCGATGGCTGTGGAGCTGAGCTCGAGCTGTTGATTGGATGTACTCACAGGATCGTGGTACCAGGGCTTGATGGAGCACGGTATCGTATAGAGTACTTATATACACCCAAGGTTTATATACACATTTATGATGCTCACATGTGAGCACGGACATTCTTGTATATGGGTTGTATATAAAGGCATGAGCCTTCCTCTCTTTCATTATATGTTGCATGCAATTGTGTAGAATTGCTAATGATATGAGAGTCGTTAGTGTATTATGTGGGTGTTGAGACCCATTTATGTCGTCATATGTGTGGTGTCTTCCCTGGCTGGGAATTTACTTGGTATTACTGCTTTCTGATGAGTATTATGTTTTCCCTGGCCGGGAATTATGTTATGTGTTGTGCTTTTATTTCGGGATAGCTCTATTTATGGGGAGACTCTGCCCAAATTTTTATAAAAGTCCACAATGTGAAAAGTGGCAAAAAGGGATGGTATTGGGCGAACTTTGTGAGTCTATTTCGTTGTTAGGCTGATGACCTTATAACATTGAGTGTTAAAGGAATTTTTTTATAAATGCCATGCAATGATAAAGTATCATCTGAGCTTCCCGATTGACTTTTTATTGAAAGCATGTGCCACACATAGTGGTTAATACACTAATTAAGGGTTAAGGGCTTGGGGTCCTTACATTAGCTCTGATACCACTAATGTAAGACCCCAACACTTAAACCCGTCATTAGTTCATTTATGACGTCGTATGCGTATAAATTTTTCATTTTCTTTTCATTCTTTAAAAAGAATCATTTCATGTTTCCCATAATCCCAAGACATAAATAATGTTCAACATTATATGATCATCTCTACCAACAAATAGACTCAAAGATTTCGTCCATTACCATCCCCATTACACCACTTTTTATATTGTGGGTTTTTATAAAAATTTGGGCAGAGTCTCCCCACAAACTGAGCTATCCCAAAATAATACACATCACCAATATAATTCCCAGCCAGGGAAAAACACAATACTTAAAAGAAAACAAGACTCTAAATAAGTTCCCAGCCAGGGAAAACACCACACTAATAAGACATCAAAAGTGGGTTTCAACACCCTTATACAATCCATATACAGACACAAGTGCTCACAGAAGATCAACGAAAACAAATACCAATCCTGATGCATAAATAACATATACCATCAGCCAAACCTCATACTACGCTTCTGGAAGCATCATCCCACAAGGTTCGAGCCTAGCACCCCAAGGCAGCATCGTACCTGTTGTCCTGTTTCAACAGAAACAGCCCCCACACGGGTGAGCATACCTTGCCACAATACTCATATTCATGACAATACATAACAATTGTAATTAATTCATAATATCACAATTTAAGAGTATTTAAAATCCATAAAAATGTACTCCTTGTATAGTTCGGAATCCGTATAGCTTCCACTAGCTGTTCCTGTTTCAGTCTCACATGCTTTCATAAACATCAAGTTCAGTATCGTTAATCACAACATGAAACTCATCAATGCAATAAATTCAATGTAATCACAATTCATCATTTATGCTCAATCATAACGAGTCTCATATCGAAGGCAACTCTGCCTGTACGTTAATCTCATTCTCAACCATTTCTCATGCCGATCATGCCAAAGGCATCCATACCCAACTCCATATCCGGACCACGTACATTTACGTGTCCATCATACCACATATATCTACTCAATTCACATATTCATTTTCTTATATTCAGTTATCACAATTCAACAATACATGAATGCTGAAATATGAAACAATACATACTATACCTGCTCGTACGTCACTACGTACCTTATAGTCGACAACATGAACAAGCTACCCTTGACTTCCAGAAGTTCCTGGAGTATCTATATCGAATATCAATTCGATATTAGCGCATTAATAATACAATTGTTATCAATAGGTAATTCCAACCCCCAATCTAATACCGTGAATCGATAGCTCAATAAAATTGACATTATCACATAATCAAGACTATCTATATTACTCAAACTCAAAGGTATAAACATCTCATACCATGGACCAAGACCCACCGAGAAACTATAATGCTTTTAAGTTTGAAAGTATAGGATTTTCACCACCAATTGATCAATGCTTTAGGCCAACACTTGACACCATTTAGACATATTATCAAACACCTCATGAGCATGATTTTGTCCTCATCTTTTAACCAATAATAATACTAAACCAAGACAAAACTCAACAATTCATTTTAAATAATCCATTATCAACAAAGTGAGTTATAATTAGACCCCTAACAATCCATATCAATAGCCAAAATCCATAGCATAAACACATTCCAATACATGTTATTATAGACATAGCACCTACACATCTTAATATAAGTTGGAGCACATCCAAACAACATAAATTTTGATTCAATTCAAATAGCTAAATTCAACCATTTTCAGTAGTATATTTGACTCTTTCAGCATCATTTCTATACATTTCAGTACGTCTGATTCAATCCATTTTAGCATAATTTTGATTCATATCAGCAGCTACATTCAACCCAAAACAACATACTGCAAACCCAAAACCAGCATGATTTTTGAGCCATATATAGGAAAGAAATCGAGTCATACACAGCCACAAAATCAAACCAAATGGAGCACATCGAACACAAAACACAGAAATTTTGGACCACATATTAGCAGATTTTTCAAGCATAAGGGCAGCAGGTTTTCAAACCAAGATCCTGCAGAATTTTGAAACACCATTGTGATATTTTCAACTGAACACATCAGTATTTTCGATCCAAAAACTGCACTAAAAATCGTTCAAAATAACAAGTAAAACTAAGGGAGTAGAGACTATAATAATGAGATAAAAATATTCACAAACCTTGAAAAAAACATACGAAAATCTTGCTGAATCGCTGGCTCCTTGCATCGCTAAGCAGCGGCCAAATGGGAGAGGAAAGAATGGGGTGGATCGATGGTGATTTGGTGAGAGGAGTGGAGGGGAAGATAATAAAAGGCTACCTTTCACTAATTATTCTCCACACAATTAATATCTCAACCTTTTAACTTTTATTATTTATTATTATTAAAAAATTCAGATACATTTTATTATTTGCACAAACCCCCTCCTTAATTAATTTGTACAACAATTCAATCCATACTCATTTTATTAAAGCTCCGGATCCAATTACGATTCCCAAGAATCAAACCCCGACATATCACATAAACACCATAATTAAATCCAAAGAACAATTATCAATTATTCTGGGCATCACACCTAGAGTAGACACTATACAAAATAATCCTGTCCTTCATCTACCAAAAGTGCTCTTCAAGCTCACGGTCTCAACCCGTCTTAGCCCCCTTCATATCATGCCAAAAGTACCTACAAGGACAACCCCCAATCATGAGCAATGATATCATTCATATACAACACAATATGAATATAAAGCGTAAATGCATAATCATAATAAAACACTTCCTGTTTTTTTTCCATGCATTTCAAACGCTTCCCGTTTGGTTGTCCCTGTACCATAACTCATGAGTATAATCAATAGATTATTTTTAATGGTCTACACATGTCATGACACAATACCATCTCATCAATATCAAATACCGGTCACCATTCCCTAGTCTGTCCATCACAATGTATTTTAATGCCCCTCGCTTATTTACATATAGGCGGCATAGAATAACCTCGCTTCAATGGACATGCGGTACTCCCACCCCTCGCCTCACATTGAGCGGCAAATATCCTTTCCTCGCCCTATATGACAACCACGCTCAAATGTGACATGCGGCGCTCCCACCCCTCGCTTCACATTTAGCGGAACCAAAACGAATAGCGGCAAGCATTAAAATCATCAAGGGATGACCACGACTCATGGGATGTGCACCAATAATCATATGCATCTACAATCATCATGCATAATTCAACATGTATTTGCATCCACAATGCATAATCACATATATACTCGCATCCACAATGCATAAACAATGAGTATATTAGATACATGTACCTTTGGGTGCCCGTACGTCCTCTACGTACCTTTCCAAAATGTAGGATGTGGTAGGACTTCAATTCCTTGGCTGTGTCGCCACCTGGGATGGTTCTACACATTCACACAAATCAATATTAGAACCCAATAATAGTCCAATACTAAAAATCCCACAAAATATCCAAAAACATCAATTTTGGTGTCTTGCGATCGATCGCCATATAGCCCCGATCGATCGCGAGACCACACTGCCTCGCTCAAAAATTTCCAACTCGCGATCGATCGCTGAGTTTGCGCCGATCGATCGCGACCTCGCCGATCGATCGCGCCAAACTCGCGATCGATCGCTGAAGGCTACTGCCTTCAGCCCTGCAACTCGCGATCGATCGCTGGAGGCGCCGATCGATCGCCGAGCTCTGCACATCTGATTTTCGGGCACTATTCACCCATCTCCTTCCCTAACTCAAACAAACTCATATATTCAAACATCAACCATACCAAATCACTACAAATCTTCAATAAACATCATCATACAACCATAAATCTAACACTCACCCAAAAATAACACCAACTCATACAAACCCATTTCAAAACCCTTCAAACCATTTCAAACTCAAATAAAATACCACAAAATCAACAATGAGGTATCCATACCTCTTGGGGACTTCAAATCTCCCAATAAACTCCACAAAACATGATTTTTGGAAGGGTTTCTCTCCACCCTTAAGCACAAAAACGAAAATGGACAAAGGAAGGGTTTGGGAGGTGTTATTTGGGAAAGTGAAAAGTAAGAATGAATGTGTGGTGGGGGTTTGGGGTAATAAGGTGGGTTAATTAATTAAAATGCATTCCACAATCCCATGGTGCATAAAACACCCCAACATGATATTTTTAAAAGCATTAATCCAAAATGCACCAAAATATCAATTAAACTCATGATTTCCAATTAATTGCTACCCATGGCAAATAAATCATGCTAATAACCATTTTCCAAACATGCACAACATGTACCCTGAAATGCCCTCCCGGGTCACTCTATCATGTGACTAAGCATTTCCATAAGATTAATAAATCCAACACATAATTAATCACCACCATAATTAATCATATAAACACAATTAATGCCCAAATTGCAATTAATCATTTCGGGGATATCACAGTTTGCTTCGTGGATTCTGCTCAAACACGATACAAGGGTACAATTCTTGTAAGGACCCCCGTGCCCTTAACCCGTAATTAGTGCATTAAGCCATACCATGAGTGCATATAATCATACCATCAGGGGGAAAAACCCTATGCAAGTGCAACACCGTAGGCTACCCAGAAAATTTCTTGCATTCAATTCCCAATATTCATATTCCCCCTACCATTATTATTCACATAACATGCACCCACATAATACACTAATATGCTCTTAGTTCATTTAGCAATTCCATAATTAATTGCATGCAACCATAATGAACAGAAAGAGGCCATAGCCCATTTATACATCCCATATACACGTAAGGTGTACTCACATAAGAGCACTCAATGAATAAGCGTGTATTTGATGCATAAAACTATACCGGATACCGCTACTGGTACTTCAATCCTGGAAGCACCTTCCAAGCACAACTCGATCTCAACACTGGATCTGCGCACTTCTTTGACAAGCTCTGGTACCTCGATCCTAGAAGTACCCCAATCAACAGCCCGAGCTCGACTCCATAGCCGCTACACCTGTGTTACCTGCCCCAACAGAGACAGCCCCCACACGGGGTGAGCATACCAATACCACCAATCCAATAAGCATAATATTGCAATTCAAATACAAAAATGTAAATGCTTTTAATTTAAATGATACTCCCTGGATGGCAATACCCTCATCCGGGATCCCCTGTATTGTCCCTGTTCTCAAAATAACCAAACTCATCAAATTCCCAAGCCAGTTAATCGTCACATAGATTAACTAATACCGTTATATTATACCAGTTCCATGATCAATATAGTAAGAACACAATGTAAAAGACCATAGATATCACATATATCTACCCAAGCATTTCATGTTCCTATTTCCTCGCTCGCTCCTCAATAGCGGCATACTAAACCTCACGCACGCTCAACAATAGCGGCGTCATAACCGATGGTCGCCCAATGGCGACCGCATCCCGAATCATTGCTCGCTCGAAGGCGGCACTGTATGATTCCCAATATACTTATATGTCCATTGAAGGCAAATACCATTTACCATGCATATCATTATCCATTTGAAGTAAATATAATGCACCATGCATTTCAATACTCATTCGATGTAATTACCACATGCCAGATATTGCAATGTCCATATAATACAATTACCATACACCATGTATTCCAATGCCCATTTAATACCATTATCACAAACCATGCATATTACAGTTGCAATACTATAATAGGTTATGCTCGTACGTCCCACGTACCTTAGAATTCCGTAGTCCATATCAAGCCTGACTTGAGTTCCATGCCCCGAGAAACATGTGCTAAAACACATAAATATTCACAATTAATTACAAACATGCAACACATGCTCAAGCACACCCATAAACCTCAACATATTGTCAACCCACGACAATTTACCATTTACAAGACCCGGGGCAGGGCATATACAGGGAGGGAAATCGAATGAGACAATATCGAAAATTGCTCAAGGACCACCTCTAAATTTCGAACCCCAACAACACAAATCAAACCCAAATAATCACCATAATTCATTTAAAATGTGAATTAAGCTATCCAAGCAAGAATCAACACCCCTTGCCAAAAACCCCCAATTTTCGAATTCAATACCCTTAAATTCGAACCCAAACAAGCCCTTAAATTCGAACCCTTATAATTCTTCGAATTCGAACACAATCAAGCATCATAATGCATCTACAACATGAATTAATCAATTACCAACAAGAATAAACATCCCCAAGCCAAAACCCCAAATTTTCGAACCCTAACCCACAAAATCGAGCTGAAATTCGAACCAAAATGCAACCAAAATTTCGAACCAAAAAGTCTGAAATGTTCGACCCAAAAACACCATAAAAACGCCCCAAAAACACCAGAAAAATCGTGCCAAAAACATACCAAAATCGAGCCCCAAAAATCGGATGAACTGCAGTGACGAACCCTAGCGCTTTCTGCAGAAATCCGAGCTCGATTCTCGACATAAACCTCGAATTGATGGTATGGATAGGACCGCCTGGAAGAGACGAACGCGGCGGCGGGTCGGACGCGCCGAACGGCGGCCGGACGGCGGCGGGCGAAGCACATTTGTGCGCGGTGGTCCAAAGGGGATCGAGAATCGGCGGGTTCGGGGAGAGAGAAGGAGGGGGAAGAAAATGGTTCCGATAATTAAAATCCCGGGTTCAATTGGTATTTATAGCAAAATACCCCGAAATACTAATAGCCCCACAATACATCATGATTCATTAAAAATCATCTGTTTTCAAAAACTCTCTCTCTAACTCAAAAACCCCCTACCGGTGCCCACACCAAGCACCCGAGATTCCGAGTCACACTAAAAACCCAACTCGCAGGTTTTCACCGGAATGAGAATACGATCTCAACCTCGGGATCCAACGATCCCAAATGCCCGATTTACCAACCTCGGGAGATGCCAAACCGCATTTAATTCCTAATTGCCACAATTAAAAATCCATCAAGGATTATTACAACACCGGGATTACCACCATAATTCCCGGACATCACAATTATCCCCTACTAATAAAATTTCGTCCCCGAAATTGCACTGGTGTACTCCACGTAACACCAGGACTACACCAACAAAACAAAGCCTAATCCTGATTCCGAATCACCTTAGAATCAAATTAACAACTGCGAGAATACCAGTCTCGCACCAAACCCTAAAATAGCGCAACACCAAAACCAATACAAACCCGAAAGATAACAACATACCTCGACGTGAATCGTCCCACAAGTCAGTTCACCAAAACTGCAAACCAACCAAATCTCCATTGGTTCTGACAAAGATATCATCCCGTGATATTCACCACCTGCCCACGATGCTTGACACGCATCGTCAAGATGGGGACCACTAGCATACAACAGTATACTCACAAAAGAAACCAGTCTTCGTTTCCCAGTCCATCTCCTCCAAAGGAGTAGTTGCACCACTTGCAACCCGGACCGGGTTACCCACGGTCACTGATCCACTCAAAATACATCACCGAGGATGTTTACACCGGTGTGTTCCAAAAATCATATCTTGGTCCCGACACACCATCAAGACTCCACAAGGTCTCGAGTTCCACAGGGGACATGCAAGGCAACCAAATGCATTCCTACACACGTGTCAACCATGACACTAAACAAATCCGAATCTCGGCCATCCCTCATTTATCCTTGGATCCAACAATCCTAAAATAGGAAGGCTATCGAATTATCCAACAAGAACCACCATGGTTCCAAAACACGACAATTCCTCCTCAGGGGAAGTCAAACGACCCTCACGATCATTCATCAAGAATGCATCGTGCCATCGAGATCACCGATCTCAAAGTCCCACAATCTCGCACCGGAGATTCACCATCCCAAGCAAATTAAACCAATGTTCAACAATGAACAAAAAATAGAGTTGGCATTCGTATACACACACGGCATACATGCCCATACACCACACAACATGCATACGCAATGCAATAGACTCGGGTATCTCCAATCATACCCACATCCCAAAGCCAACTGTCAAACCTCGATTATTCTCACCCCACGGAGAATGATGGTTGACAAACCAAAACCAAAGGGTGTGATTTCAACATCACCACCACACGAACCAAAATAACGAATCTCCACAAAAGATTCAACCGGTAGGAATCATAATACCGTCTTCCTCTCAAGGAAGAAGTCATGAATCCATGATCCTCCAATCCTCGAACCACCGTTCGGAGAACCTGGGTATATTTATACGAAAAGATATCCCGGAACCCAGAAATACACAATTGGTTAGAGTAGTGCATCAATACTACCATTACCCGATCCAAAATCCGTATACGCCATGTATACTCATCCCAACGATGCTCTGTACTAATACCATAGTACTCCACAATCGAGCATCTCCCGAAGACGTCTCCTCAAACGTCTCACCGAGGTAAGAAATCCATTACCCGGTCCAACACCAGTAATACGTACCATGACTGATTTACAATCAGTCCACGACCGATGCAAGCTGTCTCCAAGACAGTACAATCCAAATCTCTCCAAGAGATAAGGTCAAAATAGTAGTGCCACCTCACTAACCATATCTCACAAACCACTGTGACTCCCATTGCATGCCACATGCAAGGGTGCTCAACCAGAGCTAACCACGACTTGACGACACTCACGTTGGCATTCCAAACAGAATTGAGCTGTCCCAAAACAAGTCTCTCAAAACAATGACGTATAAACGTCCCCTGAGGTATTCCCTACCTCAAATACCATGCCACATAGAGACTACAAGAGTCTACCATAACCCTCATCGTATCACCATACGATTCACCAAACTCGAGTCCAACGAGCATTATAATAGCTAACACAAGCACACCAAAGTACTGCAACAATACCTGGCTAGTGATTCGCTGGTCCCATAGGCTTATACCAACCTATCAACGTGACACACATACCATCCCGGTATACCATACCGCACAAACCATTAGAGTTGTGGGTCATTGCCCAACATATCTCTAAAACACCCAAGCATACTAGACAACCCAGCGTCCATGCTCAATTATCATGCAATCCTAATCCATTAGGACTTATTCCTCGCCCTTAGGGTGGGTGTAACCATGGCTACACCACATCACAACAACAAGCGAGTAGTTTCCTCAATGACTACTCTTACCACCAATCACTTGGCCTTAGCCATCCCAGCGAGCATACCCAAGGGTATCATTGCTCGACAAATATTTACCTCTACAATATGATGCGGTACACTCACCGGTACAATGCATCAATGCTCCATCGAGCAAACCTGCTCAGCAAAAGGTCTCGTCAACCAATGACCCAGACTCTACCATGTGCTCACCATCGGCACTCAAACCATACTACCAAATACATAAACATGAATGCATTATTCGCCAAAACGACGCCACGCGTCCACATAGACATCCCAAATAACATCGTCAAACACATGACGGCTCATGTCGATATACGACATCCATAATCTCATCGTCAAACACATGACGGCACATGTCGATATACGACATCCATAATCTCATCGTCAAACACATGACGGTACATGTCGATATACGACATCCATAATCTCATCG
This sequence comes from Haberlea rhodopensis, assembly GCA_907163345.1. Taxonomy (NCBI): domain Eukaryota; kingdom Viridiplantae; phylum Streptophyta; class Magnoliopsida; order Lamiales; family Gesneriaceae; genus Haberlea; species Haberlea rhodopensis. Next base: position 479,055 of record CAJQUN010000240.1, on the reverse strand, counting down.
TCAAACACATGACGGTATAAAACAACACATGGAATTCACAATAATGATATCAAAAGCAATTTGCCATACCTCATCGCTATCGAGATAGCGGAATACCTGTATCCATCGTCCACCAGCGGTACATAAGCAGCACCCATGCTCGTAGGCGGCATAATCCAGTGCTATACACATAGCGGTATAACCCATCGCTATAGAATCAGCGGCATGATCCCTCGCCATAGAGTCAGCGGTATAAAACGTCGCTATAGATACCCGGCGGTATGAACCATCGCCATAGATGTAGCGGAATGTACCCTCGCTGAGAATACCCGGCGGCATAACCCATCGCCAATAGAATAGCGGAATGAACCATCGCTAATAAAATACCCGGCGAAACCATCGCCAATAAAATACCCGGATAATCGCGGACTCAAGAGGTACTCACACTCATGTAGTACTTTGTTCCCGATCACATCGCTACGTCATGACAACGGCATCATCGCTTCGACGTGACAGCGGCAAGTATCATCGCTTCGACACGACAGCGGCATCATCGTTTCGACATGACGGTGGTACCATCGCTTCGACGTGACAACGGCATTTACCATCGCTTCGACACGACAGCGGCACTTACCATCATCCTGGCATGACAGCGGAAATACCCCTCGCTTCGACATATTAGCGGCATAATATCCCTCGCAATAGTAATATGACAGCGGCATTATCCTTCGCTTCGACATATTTGCGGCAAATATTCTTCATCGCTATATTATGACAGCGGCAAGTATTCACATCGCTACGCCATGCATGCAACCGTAATGCATAACCCGTATTTCAATAATTGTTTCGGCACGACAGCGGCATCATCGCTTCGACGTGACAGCGGCATTTACCATCGCTTCGACACGACAGCGGCATCATCGCTTCGACGTGCATGCAACCGTAATGCATAACCTGTATTCCCATAAAACATCGCCATGAGTGTATTTTAATGCACCTCGCTCCAACATGTAGCGGCAAAGCATTAAAATCATCACTCCGATGTATACCTATGCAACCGTAATGCATAGTCCATGTCTCATAAGACCCTGCAACCACCATGGTTAGCAACACATATTCCAATTATGAACACATATCATAAACGCACATAAGCAATCATGCATAAGTATGTGCTTCTCATTCCCAATAACATGTTCCTAGGCCCTCAACAGCCCCAAAGAGCTAACCACTGCTCTGATACCACTAATGTAAGGACCCCCGTGCCCTTAACCCGTAATTAGTGCATTAAGCCATACCATGAGTGCATATAATCATACCATCAGGGGGAAAAACCCTATGCAAGTGCAACACCGTAGGCTACCCAGAAAATTTCTTGCATTCAATTCCCAATATTCATATTCCCCCTACCATTATTATTCACATAACATGCACCCACATAATACACTAATATGCTCTTAGTTCATTTAGCAATTCCATAATTAATTGCATGCAACCATAATGAACAGAAAGAGGCCATAGCCCATTTATACATCCCATATACACGTAAGGTGTACTCACATAAGAGCACTCAATGAATAAGCGTGTATTTGATGCATAAAAACTATACCGGATACCGCTACTGGTACTTCAATCGTGGAAGCACCTTCCAAGCACAACTCGATCTCAACACTGGATCTGCGCACTTCTTTGACCAGCTCTGGTACCTCGATCCCGGAAGTACCCCAATCAACAGCCCGAGCTCGACTCCATAGCCGCTACACCTGTGTTACCTGCCCCCAACAGAGACAGCCCCCACACGGGGTGAGCATACCAATACCACCAATCCAATAAGCATAATATTGCAATTCAAATACAAAAATGTAAATGCTTTTAATTTAAATGATACTCCCTGGATGGCAATACCCTCATCCGGGATCCCCTGTATTGTCCCTGTTCTCAAAATAACCAAACTCATCAAATTCCCAAGCCAGTTAATCGTCACATAGATTAACTAATACCGTTATATTATACCAGTTCCATGATCAATATAGTAAGAACACAATGTAAAAGACCATAGATATCACATATATCTACCCAAGCATTTCATGTTCCTATTTCCTCGCTTGCTCCTCAATAGCGGCATACTAAACCTCACGCACGCTCAACAATAGCGGCGTCATAACCGATGGTCGCCCAATGGCGATCGCATCCCGAATCATTGCTCGCTCGAAGGCGGCACTGTATGATTCCCAATATACTTATATGTCCATTGAAGGCAAATACCATTTACCATGCATATCATTATCCATTTGAAGTAAATATAATGCACCATGCATTTCAATACTCATTCGATGTAATTACCACATGCCAGATATTGCAATGTCCATATAATACAATTACCATACACCATGTATTCCAATGCCCATTTAATACCATTATCACAAACCATGCATATTACAGTTGCAATACTATAATAGGTTATGCTCGTACGTCCCACGTACCTTAGAATTCCGTAGTCCATATCAAGCCTGACTTGAGTTCCATGCCCCGAGAAACATGTGCTAAAACACATAAATATTCACAATTAATTACGAACATGCAACCCATGCTCAAGCACACCCATAACCCTCAACATATTGTCAACCCACGACAATTTACCATTTACAAGACCCGGGGCAGGGCATATACAGGGAGGGAAATCGAATGAGACAATTTACCATTTACAAGACCCATAACCAGGGATAATAGGTGTTAATCCCGGAGTGTTAATAACCCTAAAGTTATTTTACGTGGCGATTTGGAGTTTAATCGCGGTGTCGGGCCTTTCGGGCTCGTTTATTTGGGTAGTTTGTATCGTTGGATCCATAGGTTGAGATTGTATTCTCATTTCGGTGAAAAACCTATGAGTTGGGTTTTTGTTGTGACTCGGGATCTCGGGTGCTTGTGTGGGCACCGGTAGGGGGTTTTGGAGTTAGAGAGAGAGATTTTGAAAACAGATGATTTTTAATGAATCATGATGTATTTGTGGGGCTATTAGTATTTCGGGGTATTTTTGCTATAAATACCAGTTGAACCCGAGATTTAATTAAAAATTTCATTTCAGCACCTTATTTTCTCTCTCCCTCCCGCGTCGCCCTTCCCGTCTGCACCAACCCCCGCCGCTTCAAGCGCTTCGCCCATCGTCGTCCGGCCGCCGTTCGGCGCGTCCGACCCACCCACGGCTTCGTCTCGTCCAGGCGCTCCTTTTTGTACCGGTAATTCGAAGTTTCGTCGCGTCTTGGAGTCGAATTTTGCAGGAATGCGTCGATCCCCAAATTTTTAGGGTTCGTCGATTTCGGTCGATTTTCTTCCGATTTTCGATTAGGTAACCTTCCTTACCTCTTTTTCATGCCTCTCATGTAATTCCCTGCTAAATTTGGTGGTATTGGTTCGAATTTGCCCTAATTTTGTGAGGGTTTGATTTCGAATTTTGGGGGTTTTGGCAATGGGGTGATGATTCATGTTAGTGATCGATTATTACATGTTTTAGATGTATTATGATGCTTAATTGGGTTTGATTTGAGATGTTAGGGTTCGAAAATTTGTAGGGTGTTCTTGAACAATTTTCGATATTGTCTCATTTGTTTCCCTCCCTGCATGTACCCTGCCCCGGGTCATTTAAATGATTTATTGTCGTGTGTTGACAGTATTTTGAGGGTTATGGATGTGCTTGAGCATGGGTTACATGTTCGTAAATAATTGTGAATTATTTATCGTGTTAGCACATCGTTCCTCGGGGCATGGAACTCGAACAAGGTTTGGCTCGGACTTCGAGGATTTAAGGTACGTTTAGCGTACGAGCATAGCTTAAATGATGTTTTACAAGTATGATGCATGATTTAATATACATGAAATTTTTTACTATGATGGCACCGGGACTTGGTCACGTTATTTTGATTCAAATGGTGAAATGCTTGGTGCCGCTATGAAGCGAGCAAATGATGGGGTGTGGTTGCTACGGAGCGAACACCGATAAGATGACGCTACTATGAAGTAAGAAATGAAAATGTGGTATTTGAATAGATATCTAGGATATCTGTATTTTTTTCCCTATTGGTAATGAATAGGAACAGAGACGTAGTTAATCAGAGAAGTGATTAATCTAGTATCTGAAGTTAAGGAAATCTCAATATGATATCTGGAATTATGATAATTGCTAGATAAAGAAAGATGTTATGAAATGTTGTTAATTTGAAATTGGCAATGGTTAATCAATGTAATGATTAACTGGATATTTGAGATTTGATGAGTTTGTCTGTTTTGAGAACAGGGATATTACAGGGTAAGCCCGGATGAGGATGATACCATCCAGGAAGTGTCACATATGTTCCACAATATTTACATTTTCGTAAATTATGTATTATGTCATTATGATTATGAAATTGTGGAATTTGTATGCTCACCCCGTTGGGGCTGTCTCTGTTGGGGCAGGTGAACAGGTACATCGATGGCTGTGGAGCTGAGCTCGAGCTGTTGATTGGATGTACTCCCAGGATCGTGGTACCAGGGCTTGATGGAGCACGGTATCGTATACAGTACTTATATACACCTGAGGATTATATACATATTCATGATGCTCGCATGTGAGCACGATTAAAGTTGTATATGGATTGTATATAAAGGCATGAGCCTTTCTCTCTTTCATTTGGTGTTGCACGCAATTAGAGGTAGAATTGCTAAATGATATGAGAGTCACTGGTGTATTATGTGGGTGTTGAAACCCACTTTTGTCGTCATATGTGTGGTGTCTTCCCTGGCTGGGAATTTACTTGGTATTGCTGCTTTCTGATGAGTATTATGTTTTCCCTGGCCGGGAATTATGTTATGTATTGTGCTTTTATTTCGGGATAGCTCTATTTATGGGGAGACTCTGCCCAAATTTTTATAAAAGTCCACAATGTAGTAAGTGGCACAAAGGGGATGGTAATGGGCGAACTTTATGAGTCTATTTGTTGTTAGGCTGATGATCTTATAACATTGAGTGTTAATGGAAATTTTGTAATTGCCATGCAATGATAAAGTATCATCTGAATTTCCCGAACGATTTTATTGAAAGCATGTACCACACATAGTGGTTAATACGCTAATCAAGGGTTAAGGGCTTGGGGTCCTTACATTAGTGGTATCAGAGCCAGGTTAGCTCTTTGGGGCTGTTGAGGGCCTTGGAAGTTATTGATAGCACATATTTGTGCATGATGGCATTAATGTCGTACGACATAACTAATTGTTTGTGTTTTTATGATATGAAAAGTGGTATTGCTAACCGTTGTGGTTGCAGGAATCGTGTGGAACACGATAGGATGGCATTGATAGTGATGTCTAGCACTCTATATGTTACGTGCCAAGGAATCTGATTTTGGTTAAGAAAATCAGGGAAAAGAAAGATATGATGTATTGGCTGAGAACAGACTGGGTAGACAACCGACAGTGGAATACTTCGGTATGGTCTCAATTATTATTGAATATACTAATGCGTTTGTTCATGTAATGTTCAAGCAAGGAAGGTACGTAAGAAACGTACGGGCATCTGACGGTAAACCATACTTCTATACTATGATTATGCAATGATTGCACAAGTACATATGATAAGTGAGTTTATGATGATGTTTATGATGAGTAAAGATGATATGATGTTTATGATGATGATTATGATAAGTAAGTTTATGATGATGATGTTTATGATGAGTAAAGATGATATGATGTTTATGATGAGTAAAGATGATATGATGTTTATGATGATGATTATGATGAATAAGTTTATAATGATGATGTTTATATGATGTTTATATAATGATACGATATTATTATGTGGTAAGATGCCACGGGGTAAGATGCCCCACATGGTAAGAGGCCATGCGATATTATTATGTGGTAAGATGCCACGGGGTAAGATGCCCCACATGGTAAGAGGCCATGCGATATTATTATGTGGTAAGATGCCACGGGGTAAGATGCCCCACATGGTAAGAGGCCATGCGATGTTATTGTGGTAAGATGCCACGGGGTAAGATGCCCATATGGTAAGAGGCCATACGATACTATTATGTGGATTTACGATGACTCATTCTTTTATGAGGATTGGCGATGATTTATGCCGCCGGATATGATGATAGCGATGCCCCATTCCGCTATTATGTGGATTTACGATGACTCATTCTTTTATGAGGATTGACGATGATTAGTGCCGCCAGATATGTTGATAGCGATGCCTCTTTCCGCTATTATGTGGACGATGATTCATGCTCAGGTGTATAGCGAGGTTTCATGCCACTTATTATATGACGAGGTATCATGCCGTCGATTCTATAGCGATGGATTGTGCCGCTATGTACTCAGCACAGGATTATGCCGCCTTCGAGCGATGAGTACTGATTTCGCACTATTGTCGAGCGACGGAGACATGTATGCCGCTATCTTGTTAGTGATGAGGTATGGGATATTGCTATTCTATTAGCATTATTATTGCTGGTATGCGTTGATATGCATGTTTTATTATGACTATTTTACTAGCATGATGATGGATGACATACGTTGATGTACATGGACCGTCACGAGTTGACTAGGTCATTTAGATGTCATTTTTGACATGTATCGTCACTAGTTGACGGTGCCTTAGATGCCATGAGTGGGCATGTATCGTCACGGGATGACGATGACAATGGTGTAGGAGATGTCTTATTAGGCATGCATCATCGTTACGATGAACAATGCGTTGTGTATACATATTCAGTTGTATGCTTTGGGTGCCAGTGCCGAGCACAAGGTGGTGTCTACGTCACCGGTTGACGTGACCCTTATACCGAGCGGGCTGCTCGAGAAATGGATGGACGCGCTGTACATGTGATTGTACCGCAGCATATGATTGAGGTGATCATATTACGAGTGGTGGTACCCTTGGGGTATGCTCGTTGGAATGGTTTTTGGCCATGTAATTTGACGACAGGAGTAATCATGGAGGAAATTACTCGCTTTCTGTCGATATGACATGTGGTAGACATGGTCACACCACCCTTGAGGGTGTAGAATGGGTCCTAAAGGAGTAGGATCAGGTTATGTTAAGTATAGGGACATTGGAGTGTCCAGGGTGTATCGGCATTAGAGGAATGTTGGGTAAAGACCCACTACTCTATTAATCTTCTTCCCATGGTATGGTATGCCATGTGGGAACGCCCATCTTGTCGGTAGGTTTGAGGTAAACCTAAAGGGACAGAGACTAGTTTGTCTGCCGTGTGTGTGCAGCACCATGAGGGGCTTGCTAGAGCCGTTATACTGCTCGTTGGAACCAAATTTGGCAAATCGAAAGGTGATACGATATGGATTGTGGTGGACTCTAGTAGTCACCACGTCATTTGAAATTGAGGTTGTGTATGCCTCACTGAAACGTGTATACGTTTATGTTTAATCTTGGTGAGACTTGTCTGGGACAGCTCAGGATGTTGGAGTACCAACAAGAGAGTCATCAGGTCGTTATTGACTCGATCTGAGGGAACCCGTGTATTTGGGATACAATGGGTGTTATTGTATCCAGTTTTTCCGAACGGTGGTTCGAGACTTGTGGATCTCGAGTTCGATGGCACTTCCCTTGTGGGGAAGGAGGTAGTATTATACCTATTTGGGAATCTTTGAAAGATTCGGTAAGTTGGTGCATGTGGTGTTGATTTTGGGAATCACGCCGTGTTGTTGATCGTCGATTATCATTCTCCACTGGATGGGAATGACTCAGAACTGACAGTTGTGTTTGGGGCTTAGGGGTATGTTGTAGATACCCGAGCCAAGTGCATTGAGTATGCATGTGATGTCAGTGCTTAGACAGGTATACCGGAGAGTATACGGATGCCAGTTATTGATTTCCTTTTTGTCAAGCATAAGGTTATACTATGTTTGGACCGTTAAACCTCCGATGAGAGATATGGGATACCTTGAGATTGGGAATCTCCATGGCACGATAATTATGAGGAATACATCGTGAAGTTAGTTGACTCCCTTTGAGGAGGGATTATCTTATGTGGGTTAAGGTATTTCCTTATTGGTGTTTTCCTCCGAGTTATGCGATGGCCTTCCCAAGTTTGGATTGTTAAATCCTAGGATTATCAAGGGATGGCAGGAATTCGGATTGGTTGGGTGTCGCTGTCGACATAAGCGTTGAGGATGCATTGAGTTTATTGCATGTCCTTTCATAATTTTAAACTCTGTGGAGTCTCGGTTTTTTATTTATGATCAGGATGTGATTCTTGGAACATCCGGAGGTGGACATCTTGTGAGATTTCTTTTGTGTGAATCTGTGGTCGTGAGTTGCCCAATTTGAGTTGCAATGATGCGACTGCTCCTTCAATAGAGGAGGTTCGAAAGTGGAAACCAGGTTTGATATGTGTACACCGTGGTATACTGATGTTTCCCTTGTAACGATGTATGTTAGACATCGTGAGTCATGATAAGAGATGTCATTGAATGATATCTACGATGGAATCGGGAACGATTCGAATCCTCAAAGTTTCATTTGACTAACTGCTTTTGGATGATTAGCGTTGGGTTGTGCTGACGCTCTTTGACGTTATGATAGATTTGGAAGTCTATTCCACTCCAGAGTTTGACACGAGGTCTCACGGTTGAGGTGTCATTCAGGATCGTAAGTATTGGTTGCTTTGCAGTCATGAGAGACTCCGCATCGAGGTACGTTTCTGCCTCTTGGGTGATATGTTGGTTTTGGTATGTCGCTCTGTTTCTGTAAGGACCCCGTATACTTAACCCTTTATTAGTGTACTAATCATTAATGTGTGGCATAAGCTTTCAATAAAATTTTTCGGGAAACACAGATGATACCTTACCATTTAATGGCAACACAACATTTTCTTTAACATACAGTGTTATAAGCTCTCATCCTAACAACAATAGACTCATAGAGCTTGCCCATTACACCACTTTTTTACTTGTGGACTTTTATAAAAATTTGGGCAGAGTCTCCCCATAAATAGAGCTATCCCGAAAAAAGAGCACAGCACATAACATAATTCCCGGCCAGGGAAAACATAATACTCATCAGAATACAGTAATGTCAAGTAAATTCCCAGCCAGGGAAGACACCACACACATGACAACAAAAGTGGGTTTCAACACCCACAATACACTAATGACTCTCTTATCATTTAGCAATTCTACCTCTAATTGCATGCAACATGGAATGAAAGAGAGAGAAAGGCTCATGCCTTTACATACAACCCATATACAAGCATAATCTTGCTCACATGCGAGCATCATGAATATGTATATAACCCTCATGGACGTATGAGTACTTTATACGATACCGTGCTTCATCGAGCCCTGGTACCACGATCCTGGGAGTACATCCAATCAACAGCTTGAGCTCATATCCAAAGCCATCGATGTACCTGTTCACCTGTCCCAACAGAGACAGCCCCCAACGGGGTGAGCATACCAATTCCACAATTTCATAATCATAATGACATAGTACATAATTTACGAAAATGTAAATATTGTGGAACATATATGATACTTCCTGGATGGTATCATCCTCATCATAGCGTACCCCTGTAATAACCCTGTTCTCAAAACAGATAAATCATCAAATCTTGAATATGCAGTTAATCATCATATTGGTTAACCCTAGCCAGTCTCAAATCAGTAACCTTTCATAACATCTTACTTTATTTGGCAATGATTGGTAACATTTCATAACATCATTTCATAACATCGTTTCATAACATCGTTTCATAACATCTTTTCATAACATCTTTTCATAACATCTTACTTAATTTAGCAATAATTAGCAACATTTCATAACATCATTTCATAACATCTTTTCATAACATCTTACTTAATTTAGCAATAATTAGCAACATTTCATAACATCATTTCATAACATCGTTTCATAACATCTTTTCATAACATCTTACTTAATCTAGCAATTATCATAATTCTAGATATCATATTGAGATTTCCTTAACTTCCGATACTGGTTAATCACTTCTCTGATTAACTACGTCTCTGTTCCTATTATTACCCATAGGGAAATAAAATACAGATATCCTAGATATCTAATCAAATACCACATTCTCATTTCTTACTTCAAGGTAACGTCATACTATGGGTGTTTGCTCCGTACAACCACACCTCATCATTGGCTCGCTTCATAGCGGCACTGAGCATTCCACCATGTGAAACAGCATATCGTAACCAAGTCCAGATACCATCATAGTAAAACATATCATATATCTTAAATCATGCATCATACTTGTAAAACATCATTTAAACTATGCTCGTACGCTAAACGTACCTTAAATCCTCGAAGTCCGAGCCAAACCTTGCTCGAGTTCCATGCCCCGAGGAACGATGTGCTAAAACGATAAATAATTCACAATTATTTACGAACATGTAACACATGCTCAAGCACATTCATAACCCTCAAAATATTGTCAACACACGACAATAAATCATTTAAAAGACCCGGGGCAGGGTACATGCAGGGAGGGAAAACGAATGCGATAATATCGAAATTGTTCAAGAACATCCTACAAAATTCGAACCCTAAACTCACAATTCGAACCCAACCAGCATCATAATACACCTAAGATGTGAATTAAACCATCAATGGCAAGAATCATCACCTTTGCCAAAAACCCCCAATAATTCGAAAATTAAACCCTACGAAATTGGGGAAATTCGAACCATAACATCTTAATTCAATCCCACTTAAGCATCATAATTCATTTAAACATGAATAAATCGAATCCTAACAAGAATTATCATCCTCATGCCAACAATCCCCAAAATCGAACATAAATCCCCCACACATCATGAAATTCGAACCAACCTCTACAAATTCGAACTCAATCCTCAAAATTCGAACACAATAATTCACAATAGGTAGGGAAAATACATCATAAGCATGGAAAAGGGGTAAGGAACGTTACCCAACGAAATCGGAAGCAAAATCAAACGAAAATCGAAGAACCCTAGAAATTGGGGATCGACGCTTACCAGCAAAATCCGACTTCCACACGCGACGAAACTTCCAATTGGCAGAGGGGAAAGGAGCGCCTCGTCGAGACGAAGCCGTGGGTAGGTCGCACGCGCCGATCGGCGGCCGGACGGCGGCGGGCGCACCGCTTGAAGCGGCGGGGGTGCTGTAGCAGACGGGAATCGCGCGGGAGAGAGGGAGGAAAACTTTGGGGCTTAAATGATAATTTCCACAAATTTTTGGGTTCAATTGGTATTTATAGAAAAAATACCCCGAAAAATTAATAGCCCCACAAATACATCATGATTTCTTAAAAATCATCTGTTTTCAAAAACTCTCTCTCTAACTCCAAAATCCCCTACCGGTGCTCACACAACACCCGAGATTCCGAGACACATCAAAAACCCAACTCTTAGGTTTTACACCGTAATGTGAATACAATCTCAACCTCTGGATCCAACGATCCCAACTACCCAAATAAACGAGCCCAGAAGGCCCAACACCTCGATTAAATTCCAAATCGCCACGTAAAACCACTTTAGGGATTATTAATACTCCGGGATTAACACCTATAATCCCTGGTCATCACAATATCCCCCACTAAAAGAATTTCGTCCTCGAAATTAGCACTGGTGTATCGCGTCACACCCGGGCTACACAACAACATGAAGCCACAACCTCGATTCTTAACCATAACAGAATCGTATTAATAAACGTGAGGATACTTACTTTTCTTCAAACTCTGAAACAGAGCGACATACCAAAACCAACATATCACCTAAGAGGCAAAACGTACCTCGATGCGGGTCATCCCAAAAGTCAGCCTCTCATGACTGCAAAACAACCAATACTTACGGCTGTAGATCGGACAGTCATCCTGAATGACACCTCAACCGTGAGAACGTTGACCTCGTGTCAAACTCTGGAGTGGAATAGACTTCCAAATCCATCATAACGTCAAAGAGCGTCAGCACAGCTCAACGCTAATAATCCAAAAGCAGTTAGTCAACTGAAACTGTAAGGATTCGAATCGCTCCTGATTCCATCGTAGATTTCATTCCTTGACATCTCTTATCATGACTCACGATGTCCAACATACATCGTTACGAGGGAAACACTAGTATTCCACGGTGTACACATAACAAACCTGGTTTCCACTTTCAAACCTCCTCTATCGAAGGAGCAGTCGCACATTGCAACTCAAATACATGGATTCTCAGATCGAATCAACGACGACTTGACGACTCTCTCGTTGGTACTTCACATCATGAGCTGTCCCAGACAAGTCTCCCCAAGATTAAACATAAACATATATACGTTTCAGTGAGGCATACTCAACCTCAACTTCAAATGACGTGGTGACTACCAGAGTTCACCACAATCCACTTCGTATCACCTTACGATTTGCCAAACTTGGTTCCAACGAGTAGTATAACGGCTCTAGCAAGCCCATCATGGTGCTGCACACACGCGGCAGACAAACTAATCGCTGTCTCACTAGGTTCACCTCAAACCTACCAATCAGATGGACGTTTCCACACGGCATACCATACCATGGGAAGAACAATCAATAGAGTAGTGGGTCTTTACCCAACATTCCTCCAATGCTGACATACCTTGGACACTTCAATGTCCCCATGTACCTAACATAACCTGATCCTATTCCCTTAGGACCCATCTTACACCCTCATGGGTGGTGTGACCATGTCTACTACATGTCATATCAATGGAAGCGAGAAATTCCTCCACGATTACTCCTATCGTCAAAAACGTGGCCAAAAAGCCAATCCAACGAGCATACCTCAAGGGTATCACCACTCGTAATATGATTGCCTCAAACAATGTCTGCGGTACAATCACAAGTACAACGCGTCCATCCATTCCTCGAGCACCCGCTCGGTATAAGGGTCACGTCAATCGGTGACGCACACGCCACCTTGTGCCCGACACTGGCACCCAAGGCATACAACTGAAAACGTATACTTAACGCATTGCTCATCGTAACGATGATGCATGTCTAATAAGACATCTCCTGCACTATCGTCATCGCCATCCCGTGACGACACATGCCCACTCATGGCATCTAAGGTATCGTCAACTAGTGACGGTACAAGTCAACAATGACATCTAAATGACCTAGTCAACTCGTGACGGTCCATGTACATCAACATATGTCATCCATCATCATGCTAGTAAATAGTCATAATAAAACATGCATATCAACGCATACCAGCAATAATAATGCTAATAAAATAGCAATATCTCATACCTCATCGCTGACAAGATAGCGGCATACCTATCTCCGTCGCTCCATAATAATACGTAATTAGCACCCATCGCTCGAAGGCGGCCAAAATCCTGTGCTGAATATATAGCGGTACAGTGCATCGCTATAGAATCGACGGCATGATACCTCGTCATATAATAGGTGGCATGAAACCTCGCTATACACCTGAGTATGAATCATCGTCACATAATAGCGAAAAGAGGCATCGTCATCAATACATCTGGCGGAAAGAACCATCGCCAATCAATATAGCGGAATGAGGCATCGCTATCATACATCTGGCGGAAAGAACCATCGCCCATCAATATAGCGGAATGAAGCATCGCTATCATACATCTGGCGGAAAGAACCATCGCCCATCAATATAGCGGAATGAGGCATCGCTATCATACATCTGGCGGAAAGAACCATCGCCAATCAATATAGCGGAATGAGGCATCGCTATCATACATCTGGCGGAAAGAACCATCGCCAATCAATATAGCGGAATGAGGCATCGCTATCATACATCTGGCGGAAAGAACCATCGCCAATCATCATAAAAGAATGAGTCATCGTATGGGGCACCTTACCCCGTGGCACCTTACCACAATAACATCGCATGGCTACTTACCATGTGGGGCACCTTACCCCGTGGCACCTTACCACAATAACATCGCATGGCTACTTACCATGTGGGGCACCTTACCCCGTGGCACCTTACCACAATAACATCGCATGGCTACTTACCATGTGGGGCACCTTACCCCGTGGCACCTTACCACAATAACATCGCATGGCTACTTACCATGTGGGGCACCTTACCCCGTGGCACCTTACCACAATAACATCATGTAAACATTATCATATAAGCATCGTATAATCATCATCATATAAACATCTTATGCACATCATCATATAAACATCTTATGCACATCATCATATAAACATCGTATAAACATCATCATATAAACATCATATAAACATCATCATTATAATCTTATTCCTCATAATCATCATCATAATCATTATCATAAACATCATATCATCTTTACTTGTCATAAGCATTATCATAACTTACTTATCATTATCATCATCATAAACATCTTATCATCTTTACTTATCGTAAACATTATCATAACTTACTTATCATAATCATCATCATATAAACATCGTATAAGCCTCATCGTATAAACATCGTATAATATCAGCGTATACACATCATCATATAAACATCATCATTTCATCGTGAATACTCATGCAATAAAAGCATAGTTGTAGTATAAAGATGTGTGTTACCGTCCGATGCCCGTACGTCTCTTACGTACATTCCTTGCTTGAACATTACATGAACAAACGCATTAGTATATTCAATACTAATTGAGACCATACCGAAGTATTCCACTGTCGGTGGTCTACTTAGTCTGTCCTCGGACAATACGTCATATCTTTCTTTTCCCTGATTTTCTTCCAAAATCAGATTCCTTGGCACGTAGCATATAGAGTGTTAGACATCGCTATTAATGCCATCCTATCGTGTTCCACACGATTCCTGCAACCACAATGGTTAGCAATACCACTTTCATATCATATAAGCACATAAACAATTAGTCATGTCGTATAACATTAATGCCATCATGCATAAATATGTGCTATCAATAACTTCCTAGGCCCTTAACAGCCCCAACGAGCAACCACTGCTCTGATACCACTAATTGTAAGGACCCCGTATACTTAACCCTTTATTAGTGTACTAATCATTAATGTGTGGCATAAGCTTTCAATAAAATTTTTCGGGAAACACAGATGATACCTTACCATTTAATGGCAACACAACATTTTCTTTAACATACAGTGTTATAAGCTCTCATCCTAACAACAATAGACTCATAGAGCTTGCCCATTACACCACTTTTTTACTTGTGGACTTTTATAAAAATTTGGGCAGAGTCTCCACATAAATAGAGCTATCCCGAAAAAAGAGCACAGCACATAACATAATTCCCGGCCAGGGAAAACATAATACTCATCAGAATACAGTAATGTCAAGTAAATTCCCAGCCAGGGAAGACACCACACATATGACAACAAAAGTGGGTTTCAACACCCACAATACACTAATGACTCTCTTATCATTTAGCAATTCTACCTCTAATTGCATGCAACATGGAATGAAAGAGAGAGAAAGGCTCATGCCTTTACATACAACCCATATACAAGCATAATCTTGCTCACATGCGAGCATCATGAATATGTATATAACCCTCATGGGCGTATGAGTACTTTATACGATACCGTGCTTCATCGAGCCCTGGTACCACGATCCTGGGAGTACATCCAATCAACAGCTTGAGCTCATATCCAAAGCCATCGATGTACCTGTTCACCTGTCCCAACAGAGACAGCCCCCAACGGGGTGAGCATACCAATTCCACAATTTCATAATCATAATGACATAGTACATAATTTACGAAAATGTAAATATTGTGGAACATATATGATACTTCCTGGATGGTATCATCCTCATCATAGCGTACCCCTGTAATAACCCTGTTCTCAAAACAGATAAATCATCAAATCTTGAATATGCAGTTAATCATCATATTGGTTAACCCTAGCCAGTCTCAAATCAGTAACCTTTCATAACATCTTACTTTATTTGGCAATGATTGGTAACATTTCATAACATCATTTCATAACATCGTTTCATAACATCGTTTCATAACATCTTTTCATAACATCTTTTCATAACATCTTACTTAATTTAGCAATAATTAGCAACATTTCATAACATCATTTCATAACATCTTTTCATAACATCTTTTCATAACATCTTACTTAATTTAGCAATAATTAGCAACATTTCATAACATCATTTCATAACATCGTTTCATAACATCTTTTCATAACATCTTACTTAATCTAGCAATTATCATAATTCTAGATATCATATTGAGATTTCCTTAACTTCCGATACTGGTTAATCACTTCTCTGATTAACTACGTCTCTGTTCCTATTATTACCCATAGGGAAATAAAATACAGATATCCTAGATATCTAATCAAATACCACATTCTCATTTCTTACTTCAAGGTAACGTCATACTATGGGTGTTTGCTCCGTACAACCACACCTCATCATTGGCTCGCTTCATAGCGGCACTGAGCATTCCACCATGTGAAACAGCATATCGTAACCAAGTCCAGATACCATCATAGTAAAACATATCATATATCTTAAATCATGCATCATACTTGTAAAACATCATTTAAACTATGCTCGTACGCTAAACGTACCTTAAATCCTCGAAGTCCGAGCCAAACCTTGCTCGAGTTCCATGCCCCGAGGAACGATGTGCTAAAACGATAAATAATTCACAATTATTTACGAACATGTAACACATGCTCAAGCACATTCATAACCCTCAAAATATTGTCAACACACGACAATAAATCATTTAAAAGACCCGGGGCAGGGTACATGCAGGGAGGGAAAACGAATGCGATAATATCGAAATTGTTCAAGAACATCCTACAAAATTCGAACCCTAAACTCACAATTCGAACCCAACCAGCATCATAATACACCTAAGATGTGAATTAAACCATCAATGGCAAGAATCATCACCTTTGCCAAAAACCCCCAATAATTCGAAAATTAAACCCTACGAAATTGGGGAAATTCGAACCATAACATCTTAATTCAATCCCACTTAAGCATCATAATTCATTTAAACATGAATAAATCGAATCCTAACAAGAATTATCATCCTCATGCCAACAATCCCCAAAATCGAACATAAATCCCCCACACATCATGAAATTCGAACCAACCTCTACAAATTCGAACTCAATCCTCAAAATTCGAACACAATAATTCACAATAGGTAGGGAAAATACATCATAAGCATGGAAAAGGGGTAAGGAACGTTACCCAACGAAATCGGAAGCAAAATCAAACGAAAATCGAAGAACCCTAGAAATTGGGGATCGACGCTTACCAGCAAAATCCGACTTCCACACGCGACGAAACTTCCAATTGGCAGAGGGGAAAGGAGCGCCTCGTCGAGACGAAGCCGTGGGTAGGTCGCACGCGCCGATCGGCGGCCGGACGGCGGCGGGCGCACCGCTTGAAGCGGCGGGGGTGCTGTAGCAGACGGGAATCGCGCGGGAGAGAGGGAGGAAAACTTTGGGGCTTAAATGATAATTTCCACAAATTTTTGGGTTCAATTGGTATTTATAGAAAAAATACCCCGAAAAATTAATAGCCCCACAAATACATCATGATTTCTTAAAAATCATCTGTTTTCAAAAACTCTCTCTCTAACTCCAAAATCCCCTACCGGTGCTCACACAACACCCGAGATTCCGAGACACATCAAAAACCCAACTCTTAGGTTTTACACCGTAATGTGAATACAATCTCAACCTCTGGATCCAACGATCCCAACTACCCAAATAAACGAGCCCAGAAGGCCCAACACCTCGATTAAATTCCAAATCGCCACGTAAAACCACTTTAGGGATTATTAATACTCCGGGATTAACACCTATAATCCCTGGTCATCACAGTTTCAGAGTTTGATGGGAGATAAGTATCCTCGTGTTTATTAAGACGATTCTGATATGGTCAAGAATCGAGGTTATGGCTTCATGTTGTTGTGTAGCCTGGGTGTTACGTTTTACACCGGTGCAAATTTCGAGGACGAAATTCTTTTAGTGGGAAATATTGTGATGACCAGGGATTATAGGTGTTAATCCCGGAGTGTTAATAACCCTAAAGTTGTTTTACGTGGCGATTTGGAGTTTAATCGCGGTGTCGGGCCTTCCGGGCTCGTTTATTTGGGTAGTTGGGATCGTTGGATCCAGAGGTTGAGATTGTATTCTCATTCCGGTGAAAAACCTATGAGTTGGGTTTTTGTTGTGACTCGGGATCTCGGGTGCTTGTGTGGGCACCGGTAGGGGGTTTTGGAGTTAGAGAGAGAGATTTTGAAAACAGATGATTTTTAATGAATCATGATGTATTTGTGGGGCTATTAGTATTTCGGGGTATTATTGCTATAAATACCAGTTGAACCCGAGATTTAATTAAAAATTTCATTTCAGCACCTTATTTTCTCTCTCCCTCCCGCGTCGCCCTTCCCGTCTGCACCAACCCCCGCCGCTTCAAGCGCTTCGCCCACCGCCGTCCGGCCGCCGTTCGGCGCGTCCGACCCACCCACGGCTTCGTCTCGTCCAGGCGCTCCTTTCTGTACCGGTAATTCGAAGTTTCGTCGCGTCTTGGAGTCGAATTTTGCAGGAATGCGTCGATCCCCAAATTTTTAGGGTTCGTCGATTTCGGTCGATTTTCTTCCGATTTTCGATTAGGTAACCTTCCTTACCTCTTTTTCATGCCTCTCATGTAATTCCCTGCTAAATTTGGTGGTATTGGTTCGAATTTGCCCTAATTTTGTGAGGGTTTGATTTCGAATTTTGGGGGTTTTGGCAATGGGGTGATGATTCATGTTAGTGATCGATTATTACATGTTTTAGATGTATTATGATGCTTAATTGGGTTTGATTTGAGATGTTAGGGTTCGAAAATTTGTAGGGTGTTCTTGAACAATTTTCGATATTGTCTCATTTGTTTCCCTCCCTGCATGTACCCTGCCCCGGGTCATTTAAATGATTTATTGTCGTGTGTTGACAGTATTTTGAGGGTTATGGATGTGCTTGAGCATGGGTTACATGTTCGTAAATAATTGTGAATTATTTATCGTGTTAGCACATCGTTCCTCGGGGCATGGAACTCGAACAAGGTTTGGCTCGGACTTCGAGGATTTAAGGTACGTTTAGCGTACGAGCATAGCTTAAATGATGTTTTACAAGTATGATGCATGATTTAATATACATGAAATTTTTTACTATGATGGCACCGGGACTTGGTCACGTTATTTTGATTCAAATGGTGAAATGCTTGGTGCCGCTATGAAGCGAGCAAATGATGGGGTGTGGTTGCTACGGAGCGAACACCGATAAGATGACGCTACTATGAAGTAAGAAATGAAAATGTGGTATTTGAATAGATATCTAGGATATCTGTATTTTTTTCCCTATTGGTAATGAATAGGAACAGAGACGTAGTTAATCAGAGAAGTGATTAATCTAGTATCTGAAGTTAAGGAAATCTCAATATGATATCTGGAATTATGATAATTGCTAGATAAAGAAAGATGTTATGAAATGTTGTTAATTTGAAATTGGCAATGGTTAATCAATGTAATGATTAACTGGATATTTGAGATTTGATGAGTTTGTCTGTTTTGAGAACAGGGATATTACAGGGTAAGCCCGGATGAGGATGATACCATCCAGGAAGTGTCACATATGTTCCACAATATTTACATTTTCGTAAATTATGTATTATGTCATTATGATTATGAAATTGTGGAATTTGTATGCTCACCCCGTTGGGGCTGTCTCTGTTGGGGCAGGTGAACAGGTACATCGATGGCTGTGGAGCTGAGCTCGAGCTGTTGATTGGATGTACTCCCAGGATCGTGGTACCAGGGCTTGATGGAGCACGGTATCGTATACAGTACTTATATACACCTGAGGATTATATACATATTCATGATGCTCGCATGTGAGCACGATTAAAGTTGTATATGGATTGTATATAAAGGCATGAGCCTTTCTCTCTTTCATTTGGTGTTGCACGCAATTAGAGGTAGAATTGCTAAATGATATGAGAGTCACTGGTGTATTATGTGGGTGTTGAAACCCACTTTTGTCGTCATATGTGTGGTGTCTTCCCTGGCTGGGAATTTACTTGGTATTGCTGCTTTCTGATGAGTATTATGTTTTCCCTGGCCGGGAATTATGTTATGTATTGTGCTTTTATTTCGGGATAGCTCTATTTATGGGGAGACTCTGCCCAAATTTTTATAAAAGTCCACAATGTAGTAAGTGGCACAAAGGGGATGGTAATGGGCGAACTTTATGAGTCTATTTGTTGTTAGGCTGATGATCTTATAACATTGAGTGTTAATGGAAATTTTGTAATTGCCATGCAATGATAAAGTATCATCTGAATTTCCCGAACGATTTTATTGAAAGCATGTACCACACATAGTGGTTAATACGCTAATCAAGGGTTAAGGGCTTGGGGTCCTTACATTAGTGGTATCAGAGCCAGGTTAGCTCTTTGGGGCTGTTGAGGGCCTTGGAAGTTATTGATAGCACATATTTGTGCATGATGGCATTAATGTCGTACGACATAACTAATTGTTTATGTGTTTTTATGATATGAAAAGTGGTATTGCTAACCGTTGTGGTTGCAGGAATCGTGTGGAACACGATAGGATGGCATTGATAGTGATGTCTAGCACTCTATATGTTACGTGCCAAGGAATCTGATTTTGGTAAGAAAATCAGGGAAAAGAAAGATATGATGTATTGGCTGAGAACAGACTGGGTAGACAACCGACAGTGGAATACTTCGGTATGGTCTCAATTATTATTGAATATACTAATGCGTTTGTTCATGTAATGTTCAAGCAAGGAAGGTACGTAAGAAACGTACGGGCATCTGACGGTAAACCATACTTCTATACTATGATTATGCAATGATTGCACAAGTACATATGATAAGTGAGTTTATGATGATGTTTATGATGAGTAAAGATGATATGATGTTTATGATGATGATTATGATAAGTAAGTTTATGATGATGATGTTTATGATGAGTAAAGATGATATGATGTTTATGATGAGTAAAGATGATATGATGTTTATGATGATGATTATGATGAATAAGTTTATAATGATGATGTTTATATGATGTTTATATAATGATACGATATTATTATGTGGTAAGATGCCACGGGGTAAGATGCCCCACATGGTAAGAGGCCATGCGATATTATTATGTGGTAAGATGCCACGGGGTAAGATGCCCCACATGGTAAGAGGCCATGCGATATTATTATGTGGTAAGATGCCACGGGGTAAGATGCCCCACATGGTAAGAGGCCATGCGATGTTATTGTGGTAAGATGCCACGGGGTAAGATGCCCATATGGTAAGAGGCCATACGATACTATTATGTGGATTTACGATGACTCATTCTTTTATGAGGATTGGCGATGATTTATGCCGCCGGATATGATGATAGCGATGCCCCATTCCGCTATTATGTGGATTTACGATGACTCATTCTTTTATGAGGATTGACGATGATTAGTGCCGCCAGATATGTTGATAGTGATGCCTCTTTCCGCTATTATGTGGACGATGATTCATGCTCAGGTGTATAGCGAGGTTTCATGCCACTTATTATATGACGAGGTATCATGCCGTCGATTCTATAGCGATGGATTGTGCCGCTATGTACTCAGCACAGGATTATGCCGCCTTCGAGCGATGAGTACTGATTTCGCACTATTGTCGAGCGACGGAGACATGTATGCCGCTATCTTGTTAGTGATGAGGTATGGGATATTGCTATTCTATTAGCATTATTATTGCTGGTATGCGTTGATATGCATGTTTTATTATGACTATTTTACTAGCATGATGATGGATGACATACGTTGATGTACATGGACCGTCACGAGTTGACTAGGTCATTTAGATGTCATTTTTGACATGTATCGTCACTAGTTGACGGTGCCTTAGATGCCATGAGTGGGCATGTATCGTCACGGGATGACGATGACAATGGTGTAGGAGATGTCTTATTAGGCATGCATCATCGTTACGATGAACAATGCGTTGAGTATACATATTCAGTTGTATGCTTTGGGTGCCAGTGCCGAGCACAAGGTGGTGTCTACGTCACCGGTTGACGTGACCCTTATACCGAGCGGGCTGCTCGAGAAATGGATGGACGCGCTGTACATGTGATTGTACCGCAGCATATGATTGAGGTGATCATATTACGAGTGGTGGTACCCTTGGGGTATGCTCGTTGGAATGGTTTTTGGCCATGTAATTTGACGACAGGAGTAATCATGGAGGAAATTACTCGCTTTCTGTCGATATGACATGTGGTAGACATGGTCACACCACCCTTGAGGGTGTAGAATGGGTCCTAAAGGAGTAGGATCAGGTTATGTTAAGTATAGGGACATTGGAGTGTCCAGGGTGTATCGGCATTAGAGGAATGTTGGGTAAAGACCCACTACTCTATTAATCTTCTTCCCATGGTATGGTATGCCATGTGGGAACGCCCATCTTGTCGGTAGGTTTGAGGTAAACCTAAAGGGACAGAGACTAGTTTGTCTGCCGTGTGTGTGCAGCACCATGAGGGGCTTGCTAGAGCCGTTATACTGCTCGTTGGAACCAAATTTGGCAAATCGAAAGGTGATACGATATGGATTGTGGTGGACTCTAGTAGTCACCACGTCATTTGAAATTGAGGTTGTGTATGCCTCACTGAAACGTGTATACGTTTATGTTTAATCTTGGTGAGACTTGTCTGGGACAGCTCAGGATGTTGGAGTACCAACAAGAGAGTCATCAGGTCGTTATTGACTCGATCTGAGGGAACCCGTGTATTTGGGATACAATGGGTGTTATTGTATCCAGTTTTTCCGAACGGTGGTTCGAGACTTGTGGATCTCGAGTTCGATGGCACTTCCCTTGTGGGGAAGGAGGTAGTATTATACCTATTTGGGAATCTTTGAAAGATTCGGTAAGTTGGTGCATGTGGTGTTGATTTTGGGAATCACGCCGTGTTGTTGATCGTCGATTATCATTCTCCACTGGATGGGAATGACTCAGAACTGACAGTTGTGTTTGGGGCTTAGGGGTATGTTGTAGATACCCGAGCCAAGTGCATTGAGTATGCATGTGATGTCAGTGCTTAGACAGGTATACCGGAGAGTATACGGATGCCAGTTATTGATTTCCTTTTTGTCAAGCATAAGGTTATACTATGTTTGGACCGTTAAACCTCCGATGAGAGATATGGGATACCTTGAGATTGGGAATCTCCATGGCACGATAATTATGAGGAATACATCGTGAAGTTAGTTGACTCCCTTTGAGGAGGGATTATCTTATGTGGGTTAAGGTATTTCCTTATTGGTGTTTTCCTCCGAGTTATGCGATGGCCTTCCCAAGTTTGGATTGTTAAATCCTAGGATTATCAAGGGATGGCAGGAATTCGGATTGGTTGGGTGTCGCTGTCGACATAAGCGTTGAGGATGCATTGAGTTTATTGCATGTCCTTTCATAATTTTAAACTCTGTGGAGTCTCGGTTTTTTATTTATGATCAGGATGTGATTCTTGGAACATCCGGAGGTGGACATCTTGTGAGATTTCTTTTGTGTGAATCTGTGGTCGTGAGTTGCCCAATTTGAGTTGCAATGATGCGACTGCTCCTTCAATAGAGGAGGTTCGAAAGTGGAAACCAGGTTTGATATGTGTACACCGTGGTATACTGATGTTTCCCTTGTAACGATGTATGTTAGACATCGTGAGTCATGATAAGAGATGTCATTGAATGATATCTACGATGGAATCGGGAACGATTCGAATCCTCAAAGTTTCATTTCACTAACTGCTTTTGGATGATTAGCGTTGGGTTGTGCTGACGCTCTTTGACGTTATGATAGATTTGGAAGTCTATTCCACTCCAGAGTTTGACACGAGGTCAACGTTCTCACGGTTGAGGTGTCATTCAGGATCGTAAGTATTGGTTGCTTTGCAGTCATGAGAGACTCCGCATCGAGGTACGTTTCTGCCTCTTGGGTGATATGTTGGTTTTGGTATGTCGCTCTGTTTCAGAGTTTGATGGGAGATAAGTATCCTCGTGTTTATTAAGACGATTCTGATATGGTCAAGAATCGAGGTTATGGCTTCATGTTGTTGTGTAGCCTGGGTGTTACGTTTTACACCGGTGCAAATTTCGAGGACGAAATTCTTTTAGTGGGAAATATTGTGATGACCAGGGATTATAGGTGTTAATCCCGGAGTGTTAATAACCCTAAAGTTGTTTTACGTGGCGATTTGGAGTTTAATCGCGGTGTCGGGCCTTCCGGGCTCGTTTATTTGGGTAGTTGGGATCGTTGGATCCAGAGGTTGAGATTGTATTCTCATTCCGGTGAAAAACCTATGAGTTGGGTTTTTGTTGTGACTCGGGATCTCGGGTGCTTGTGTGGGCACCGGTAGGGGGTTTTGGAGTTAGAGAGAGAGATTTTGAAAACAGATGATTTTTAATGAATCATGATGTATTTGTGGGGCTATTAGTATTTCGGGGTATTATTGCTATAAATACCAGTTGAACCCGAGATTTAATTAAAAATTTCATTTCAGCACCTTATTTTCTCTCTCCCTCCCGCGTCGCCCTTCCCGTCTGCACCAACCCCCGCCGCTTCAAGCGCTTCGCCCACCGCCGTCCGGCCGCCGTTCGGCGCGTCCGACCCACCCACGGCTTCGTCTCGTCCAGGCGCTCCTTTCTGTACCGGTAATTCGAAGTTTCGTCGCGTCTTGGAGTCGAATTTTGCAGGAATGCGTCGATCCCCAAATTTTTAGGGTTCGTCGATTTCGGTCGATTTTCTTCCGATTTTCGATTAGGTAACCTTCCTTACCTCTTTTTCATGCCTCTCATGTAATTCCCTGCTAAATTTGGTGGTATTGGTTCGAATTTTGCCCTAATTTTGTGAGGGTTTGATTTCGAATTTTGGGGGTTTTGGCAATGGGGTGATGATTCATGTTAGTGATCGATTATTACATGTTTTAGATGTATTATGATGCTTAATTGGGTTCGATTTGAGATGTTAGGGTTCGAAAATTTGTAGGGTGTTCTTCAACAATTTTCGATATTGTCTCATTTGTTTCCCTCCCTGCATGTACCCTGCCCCGGGTAAATGATTTATTGTCGTGTGTTGACAATATTTTGAGGGTTATGGATGTGCTTGAGCATGGGTTACATGTTCGTAAATAATTGTGAATTATTTATCGTGTTAGCACATCGTTCCTCGGGGCATGGAACTCGAACAAGGTTTGGCTCGGACTTCGAGGATTTAAGGTACGTTTAGCGTACGAGCATAGCTTAAATGATGTTTTACAAGTATGATGCATGATTTAATATACATGAAATGTTTTACTATGATGGCACCGGGACTTGGTCACGTTATTTTGATTCACATGGTGAAATGCTTGGTGCCGCTATGAAGCGAGCAAATGATGGGGTGTGGTTGCTACGGAGCGAACACCGATAGTATGACGCTACTATGAAGTAAGAAATGAAAATGTGGTATTTGAATAGATATCTAGGATATCTGTATTTTTTTCCCTATTGGTAATGAATAGGAACAGAGACGTAGTTAATCAGAGAAGTGATTAATCTAGTATCGGAAGTTAAGGAAATCTCAATATGATATCTGGAATTATGATAATTGCTAGATAAAGAAAGATGTTATGAAATGTTGTTAATTTGAAATTGGCAATGGTTAATCAATGTAATGATTAACTGGATATTTGAGATTTGATGAGTTTGTCTGTTTTGAGAACAGGGATATTACAGGGTAAGCCCGGATGAGGATGATACCATCCAGGAAGTGTCACATATGTTCCACAATATTTACATTTTTGTAAATTATGTATTATGTCATTATGATTATGAAATTGTGGAATTGGTATGCTCACCCCGTTGGGGGCTGTCTCTGTTGGGGCAGGTGAACAGGTACATCGATGGCTGTGGAGCTGAGCTCGAGCTGTTGATTGGATGTACTCCCAGGATCGTGGTACCAGGGCTTGATGGAGCACGGTATCGTATAGAATACTTATAGACACCTGAGGATTATATACATATTCATGATGCTCGCATGTGAGCACGATTATACTTGTATATGGATTGTATATAAAGGCATGAGCCTTTATCTCTTTCATTTGATGTTGCATGCAATTAGAGGTAGAATTGTTAAATGATATGAGAGTCACTGGTGTATTATGTGGGTGTTGAAACCCACTTTTGTCGTCATATGTGTGGTGTCTTCCCTGGCTGGGAATTTACTTGGTATTGCTGCTTTCTGATGAGTATTATGTTTTCCCTGGCCGGGAATTATGTTATGTGTTGTGCTTTTATTTCGGGATAGCTCTATTTATGGGGAGACTATGCCCAAATTTTTATAAAAGTCCACAATGTAGAAAGTGGCACAAAAGGGATGGTAATGGGCGAACTTTATGAGTCTATTTGTTGTTAGGCTGATGATCTTATAACATTGAGTGTTAATGGAAATTTTGTAATTGCCATGCAATGATAAAGTATCATCTGAATTTCCCGAACGATTTTATTGAAAGCATGTACCACACATAGTGGTTAATACGCTAATCAAGGGTTAAGGGCTTGGGGTCCTTACACCTTGGGTATACGCGTTGAGATGGCTATTGGCCAAGTGACTGGTGGTGAGAGTTGTTATTGAGGAAACTACTTGTATTTATCGATGTGACGTATGGTAGACATGGTCACACCCACACATGGAGGTATCGAATAAAATCCTAATGAGTTAGGATTGCTTTGTGGTTGAGTAAGGGCACTGGGATGTCCGTTATACATTGGTATTAGAGAAATATCGGGTGATGACCCACTACTCTAATTGATTGTGAGGTATGGTGTACCGTGATGAAACGTATGATACGTTGGTAGGATTGGTTAAACCTAAGGAGACAGCGACTTGCTAGCCAGATATTGTTGCAGTGCTATAGTGTGCTTGTGATAGCCATTATACTGCTCATTGGAACCGAGTTTGGTGAATCGTATGATGATACGATGTGGGTTTATGGTGGACTCTTGTAGTCACTATGTGGCATAAGGTTTGAGTCAGAGAATACCTCATGGGGACGTTTTTACGTCAAATGTTTTGAGGGACTTGTACAGGGACAACTCAATTTTGTTGGGTATACCAACATGAGTGTCAACTAGTCGTTGTTAACTCTGGTTGAGCATCCTTGCATATTGTAATACCCCTGAAATGTCATGTAATTATGTGCTATGATGATGATTTATGATATGTTTAAGAGGGTTGTGGTGCATTTAATTGGGGGCTATGATTATGTTATGATGATATGATGTGGGAAGCATGTTGAGTGTTTTAGAGGATGTATTAATTAAATAGAGATGAAAAATATCGAGTTAGGATATTTTAATGCATCGTGCTAAATACCGGGGCACAATTAAACACCACATGGCACCCCAACCACACCCCATCCCCAATCAGCCGGCCACCCACTCCCCCCACTTGGCAACCCACTTGGCAACCCATCCCTTCTCAACCCATGCTTCCACTCATTGGCTTGCAATCAATTCTCCTCCATCTCCTTCTCCCTCTCATTCTCGTCCCTGTAAGCTGCAGAAAGGAGGAGGGATTAGCTTGTGATTTCTTGTGCAAAAGCATACCAAAAGAGGAGAAAAAGGGGGTAAGACTTGGTACCCTGTTTTTGGTTGGGTTTGGTTTTGGTGTGATGTTTTCATACATGCTAAGTATGGGTTTGGGTGAAACCTTGGTATGGATGCTTGCATGGTAGTATTATGTAGCTACTAGCAAGTTAGTTTGAACATGTTACATGTTTTATGTGATAGATTTCTGGTTATGAAACTATGTGCTCGAAAATCTGGGCAAAGATGAGCATGCTCTGTTTTCTGAATAGGTTGGATGAGGTCGAAGATTTTGATGATGTTATGATGCATGTTAGCTCAGGTTTTGTTAAACCTTTGGTTTGAACACATGCATGGTAGTTTTATGAAGCTTATAACATTTTTGTTCAAGCATGTTTTACGCCTTATGAAGTAGAAATGATGGTAGGAAATGAGGTGCTCGAAAATCTGGAAAAATCCCGATTTTCAGAGTGCTCGATCGATCGAGATTCTTGTACCGATCGATCGAGCGAGGCAGAAGCTTTTAAGCATGGTTTGAAATTCAGGCGTCGATCGATCGAAGGATTTTCCGATCGATCGGTGAAGCTCCTCGATCGATCGGTAAAATATTTCGATCGATCGAGGCAGAGTGTTTGGGCACTGTTTATGCACAGTTTCTCGATCGATTGATACCTTGGGGCCGATCGATCGAGAGAGGCAGAATGTTGAAAAATAAAATGATGATTTATTTTGTTAAGTTTATGGTGAGGTGATATTGAGGCATCTAATATGGTATTATGTGATCTTGTAGAACCATCCCAGGTACCAACATAGTCAAGGAGATAAAGTCTGTTGACTCCTCCTCCTTTTAAAAATGTACATAAGAGACGTACGGGCATCGGACGGTAAAACACATCTCTACACTATGATTATGCATTTATCGCATGAATGTTTACGATGAAATGATGATGTTTATACGATGTTTATATAATGATGTGATACGATGTTTATTATGTGGTAAGATGCCACAAGGTAAGATGCTCATATGGTAAGATGCCATACGATGTTTATTATGTGGTAAGATGCCACGGGATAAGATGCCCATATGGTAAGATGCCATACGATGTTTATTATGTGGTAAGATGCCACGGCCTAAGATGCCCATATGGTAAGAGGCCATACGATGTTATTATGTGGTAAGATGCCATGGGGTAAGATGCCCATATGGTAAGAGGCCATACGATATTATGATGTGGTAAGATGCCACAGGGTAAGATGCCCATATGCATGAATATGAATCAGGGACAACAAAAAGAAGTTAATGAATAACCAGCATATTTACTTAACCAATATTTCATGCATTTACTGTGATGTTTTTATGATGTTAAGTAAGATTGTATATGCTCATGATGTGTTGTCCCTGTAGGTACACTTTTGGACTAAAGGACTAAGGGTCGGGTTGAGGCAGTGAGCTACGAGGAACACAGGAATTGTAAGGCCCCGATACTAATTAATCCGGATTAACGATGATTAAGCAAACCCGGATAATTAAAAGTGTAAACTTTAAATTAAGGTGTCCCGACTACGATGAGTCAACCAACTAGTGGAACATGTTTTAGTGCATGAGCATGTGCATGATCACATGGCACTTGGAGAACACATGCCACTAATTAATTTAACTCATGTTTAATACATGATTTTGGACCATTGTTCTTGCAAGATAATGATGTATTGACATGTGGATTCCAACATGCATCAAATAAATTAAAAAAACATGCCCAAATGGCATAGGAAGCCACGCCTACCATGCAAGATTCAGATTTGGGGGTTGCTTTTTAGCTAGCACTTCCTTTCTCTAATTCATAAAAGTTTCCTCTTCCTTCTCTCATCCCCATTTTCGAAAATGCAGCCTTTCTTTCACCCCAAATTTCTTTTAAGTTTGTGAATGCATGTTACATGCAATTAAGGATTTAGAAGCTACAAGGCTAGGGAAGAAGAACCCATCAAGAATTTTCTGATTTGGAGCAAATTGGAAAAGTGAAAGCTTGGTTTGAGCTAGGTTGATGGTTTGTGCATCAAATCTTCAAGAGGAGTGAAGGTATAACACTTTTATTGATTTTTATATACCTTGGTGTTGTTTAAGGATCGAAATTTATGAGTCTTGGCATGAGAATTGTAGAGATAACTTGCTGTCAAAAAGTGTGCCACAGATTTCAGCATGCATTTATCTGTCATTTCGAATTTTTGGTTTAGTTAAGTTTCGAATTTGAGGTTGAGATTCAAATAAAGGTTGTAGCTTGTTGGAATACCTTCGATTTGACAGTAAATTCGACTAATGTGGAATTCTGATGAAAAAGTTATGAACATTTTACCAATATGTGTAAAATCTGGAAATTTAGTGCATGCGAGTTTTATGCATCGAGTTCTTCGAGTTTCTGGGTAACTGGTTTTCCGAATTTGATGTTGGTATTCAAATAAAAGTTGTAGATATATGTGTTTTCGTCCTGTGGTTAAAATATGAGAGGATTTGGACTTAAAATGAATGAGTTATGATGTTTTTACCACAAGGTGCACAATCTGGAACATGCATGTAGGCGGGTTGCACATGCAGTGTGTGCTTGGTAAATCTGGGAAACATGTGCTACGATTTTTGACCTTGGTGTCTGAATAAAAGTTGTAAATCATTGAGTTATCTTGCATTAGAAACTGGTCTCACATGATTTGGAGTTTAATTGTGCAAGATTTGCACTTTTTCCTAGAACTGCTCACTCTGTCAAAACAGAGTGTATATGTATTTTCAACACTGCCATACTTTGTTTTGTATGTGCCTCTAGATGAGCGAACTAGCTTCTGAACTTCAAATATGAACCATAGTACATTGAGGTTTTGTGATTTTCCCACTAGCCGCAAGTCATTTGGACATCATATGAATTTATTACGAATTTTATACAAAAATGGGTCAGGCTGGAATTTGGTGAATTGTTCTGTTTTTCCAGCAGATTGTTCTTGGCCATTTTACCTAGGCTAAATGAACGAATTTGAAGATGATTTGAACTGATGAAATGTTCATTTTTGAGTTAGCTTTGAAAATAAATTGGACCCATATGAGTTTATTAAGTATCGGACAAGTTATGAGCCGATCTCTACGGTTGCGCAGACTGAAATTTAGAGAATTGGTTTTGGGTCTAAGTTTGAGTTTTATTTTGATAAGCTTAATGCTAGTATGTGACATTATGTTGTATTTGGAACTATTATGACCAGGTTAATAGATTCCGTGGTTGATCTGAGAAGTCTCGGTAGATTAGCTTGGGTCGAGGTACGTTGAAATGAGTTTTATCATGACGTCTGGCAAAGACGTGTAATGATGCTAATGTATGGCCTTATATGTCATTATTTGATTTATATGACTTATTTGTCACTATATGATTCTTATGTGACTATATGACATGATAAATGTCTTGGATTACATGATATGTGAAATTACATGATTTGTATATACTTTCACATGAGATTGCATGATATATTGAGTTGCATATGTCATTTGATGCATAAATGATTCATGGGCATATCATATTGATCTATCATTCCTTTGATATCCATGATTTGACTGAGTTGACTTACTCTGAGTGTCGGGTACGACGAGCATGGCGATGACAGGCAGTATAGGTAGTAACTGTAGTCACGTGCAGGTGCGACCGGACCTAGACACGAGGGCTGGATGCAGTAACGTACATAGGATGAGTTTTCCTAGCGCAATGTACGTATACTGTCACCCTCTGCTCGAGCTTTGATGATTTGATGATACCTTCCTTTGGACTCCGATTTTTGGTATCTTGATATTCGATTCCTTGTACCCATTCATACATCGCATTCATACATGGTATGCATTGCATGATACTTTGTCATTTGACATGATTTATTTATTTCTCGTACTGGGGTACTGACCCCCTTTGTGGGGGCTGTCATGTCTTTTGTTGTCCGGACATGACAGGCTTTACAGGAGGACATGGAGACGATGCTTACAGCGACGCATCGAGAGATACCAGAGCTCCTTGAGAGCGAGCTCAGGTTTATGTTTTATTTTGAGTCCCAGTAGTTGTTAGAATATTTTTAATTATGTTTTGAATTACCGGGGTATGCCCCGAGTATCTGTATTTTAAGTATTCTACTACTGGTTGATTTATACTTGATATGGATGTTATGCTCAACGTGTTAAATTGGAAACTGGAATTACGTATTTTCAGTATCACTATATATGTATCACCTAAAAGCGAAAATTTTTTTAGGGCCATTTGATAAGACCTTTGAAATAAATCTTCCGCTGTTTACGCAAATTAATCATTATGTGTTAATTAAACACCACATTAGGATCGGGCCCTCACATTATGGTATCAGAGCATATATCTGGGATATGCTCGAACTAGAGTTAGGACACTGAGAATAGACACAAATGGATTGTTTGTGCATGTGTCTGACTATGTGATTTTATATGCTCTTGCCTGCTATGTTTACATGTTCGATAATGAGATTTATACATGTAATGGATTATTAAGCAGGGATAATTAGAGGTTATATCTCTAAGTATTT
This sequence comes from Haberlea rhodopensis, assembly GCA_907163345.1. Taxonomy (NCBI): domain Eukaryota; kingdom Viridiplantae; phylum Streptophyta; class Magnoliopsida; order Lamiales; family Gesneriaceae; genus Haberlea; species Haberlea rhodopensis. Next base: position 446,884 of record CAJQUN010000240.1, on the reverse strand, counting down.
TAATATGCTGATTTGCATAGAATCTAGAAAATTTGAATGCTGAGTTGCATATATTCTAGAGAATTTGAGAATTTTATTTGTTAGCACTGATAGTTGCTGACCGGATGATGATGTAGAATAAGTGATGAGAACATCTCTGACTTGAGATTTATGTTTTGATTTTATGATGGACAGTTAGTGTTTGGACAGGTAGCAGTGTTATGAACTGTAAGAGCTGTTTAGCGAACATGTAGGCACTGCAAACTGTTAATTGAATTATAACTTAGTGATATGCATCCAGTATTGGGAATTTTATTTATCACTTTGGGACTTAATCCTTGTGAATAGTGGGATGACACTAGAACTAATTAAAACACTTTGTGTCGATTGACATTAGGAATTTAAGCCTGAAAGACCAAGGTTATACATATGAGTTTACGTCAAAACCTGTGTACGACGATATGATAATTTTGAACTTGAGAATATTGAAATTAATGATTTTTCAATTGAAAGATCAAGTATAGCTGTTGTGAGAAACAACGAGAATTGGTTTGAATGAGGACTTGGATTTGGGGACTGTCGTAATTTAGTTCCAGTCTATGTGTCCGAACTATGCATAAATACTACATGATTAACTCTTCTAGATGAGAGTATCTAGAGTAATGATAGTGATGGAAGAAGAGTTTTCCCTCTTGTTGACACATGAAAGAATATTTACGAGAAAGCCGTGTTGATTACATGGAAAATGATAATCGATTATTGTGGACTCGAGAAATGGAAGTATGTGCTTAATCTCGATAGCTATTCACTAGTGAAGAGATTAGATTTTGACTAAGGAATAAGACACCAATGTGGTGCGAAGTAGTTAAAACTGGAGTAAAGATTAATGAAGTGACTCATTGGGATAATCCAAGTAGTCCTAGAAAAGTTTCAGAAGTATCACTCCAATTTATCCAGATCTAGTAGTTCTAGAGGTACTATGAGATTGTAGAATACCAAATCTTTTGAGGTCACTGTGGATGTAAATATTTACTGATCTATTTGAAAGAATAATAGTAACTGATATCGATTGTGGCCAGTCAGAACATGCCCATGAAGTGCTCAGGAATAGATACAGCCATAACAACAAATACCCTGAGCTAGGGGTAGATATCATGGTGGTTATTCTTTACGACCACTCAGTTTTAGCAGCAGTTAATTACCTGTAGACCATAGAGTATACCTTGACAATGGGATTGAGATGTCTCCAGGACATAGAACCATTTCGATTTCGGCAATGATAGAGATGCTAGTGATCACAGATACATGTTGTGTATTGGTCACACTGCATGAGTTTGATTTGAGATAAAATCATTGGTTTCATATATTGCATCAAATGTGCATTGATAATGATGATTGAGAAAATACACTAGCAGTGATAATTATACTATCCACACTTGTAATAGTGAACTACAAATTTCAGTTTGTTGATAGTGTTGTGGATTTGAATTAAATGATGTTGTCAAAATATGGTTTTGATTGTATCAAGGGTATGGATACTCTGATAAATTTTGAGAAATTGTAAGTTGATTTCAGGGTATAATGAATGTTTTTAACCTTGTTATGGCTCCAAAGGAAATGTTGATAGCCACTAATAGCAAGTTAAGATACTTATAGTATCAGCTATGAAAATATTGTGGTTGCAATATTTGGAAAATGAAGGATATTTGATCATAAGCAGTTAATGCTGATCAGGAAGAATCGATGTTGACTGATATCTTAGTTGTAAGAAAAATTACCAAGATTTTTCTGAAGAAACAAAAGAATTTCCACTAGAGAAGGAAATCGATTTTAACTTCGTTGATGCCAAGGAATATATTTGATATCGAAAGTACTGTATGGAATGTCATCAGCAAAGTTGACAGATACAGAAGAATAGTTGCAGAATCTCCTTGATACGAGTATAAATGTCTGAGTATGTCACTTGAGGAAACATCAATATTGTTCGTGAAGAAGAAAGATGATATTATGAAGACGTGTATTGACTAAAGGTAGTTAAATCGGGCTATTGTCGAGAATAAATACCCACTGCCTAAGATCGAGAAGTAAATGATCAATTGTAAGAAACTTGAAGTATAAGAAGAATGATTTTTACTCTGGTTACCATCAGTTTGAGTTAGAAGAGAAAATGTTCTCTAGGCAATTGGTCAAACCAGATATAGGCATTTTGAATTTTTGAAAATGACGTGTGGTCTGACAACTATACCAGTAGAGTTATGAATTTGATGAATAGAGTATACCAAAACTGTTTGGGCAGAAGTGTAATAACATTCATCAGTGGTATACTAGTGTATTCGAGATTCAGAAGGAACCACACAGCACACATGTGATTGATTTTTCAGACACTTCGTGAAGCTCAAAGGGTGTACCAAGTTATTGAAATGTAAATCTTGGTTGAATCAAATGTTGTTTTGGGATAGGTGATATCATCTCAAGTGTTACCTGTTGATTCCAGTAAAGTAAAGATAGTACTAATTTGGCCAAGACCAATCATTGTACTCAAGATGAAAAGTTTTATGAATTTTGACAGATACTACAGGCTTTTACGGAAGGATATTCTAGGATAGCCTGTCTTATGAACTAATTGACCAAGAAGAAAATTGATATTCGTTTGGTCAGTTGAATGAGAAAGGAGTTTTCATAATTGAAACTGAAATGGACTACAACCCCAATGTTGATTTTGTTTAACTGGTTCAGGGAGATATGTAGTTGTGCAAATATGTATGTCAAAGATTTGAAGATATGTTCTAATGTATCATGACAAGATGATTGCATATTCTTGAGATATAAGCGATGACTAGATTTATTAAAGAATTTGACTTAGATAGTCAATATAAATCAAGGAAAATGAAACTAGTAGCAGATGCACTGAACATAAAAGTGCAAGGTGCAATGGTAGCATCGATGTTTGCTTTGCAGTTTGATAATCTCTGATTTTGATGATCGGAAAGACTCGAAGGACAGACCCATGCAGATATTGAGTTAAGAAATTGGTTCTGTCTTATCAACAAAGTAAATTTAGTATGCCATTTAGTGGTGGTTGCGAATGAAAGATCAGTATATATCATCGAATTTTACTGATTTGAAGGACGTATTACATCAGAAAGCACACTATAGAGAACATAGTGTTATTCTGGGAATGATGAGATGTATCATTCTCGAGATCCTATTTATGATGAGATGGTATAAATAAAGAAATTTTTGAATTTTGTGGCAAAAAATTGTTTGACATGCCAGCAGGTCAAGATAAAATACGAGACCTAATGGGATATTACAGGATTTGTAAGTACCACAATGAATTTGGGAAATTTCTAGTTTTGAGTTTTATAGCTCAAATATTTACAACCAGAGATTGTGAAACAAGTTGAATCGAAATTGACTGACTATTCAATGCAAGATATTGATTTCATGTGATAGTCTATATGTCTATGAGAAGACGACATGTTTAAGATATGGATAATGTGGTTTAGTAACAGTGAGTTTCTGTAATAGATGTATCTGATTGAGATCCGAGGATAATATCAGAATTCGAAACTATTTTCAGAATGTAATGGATACTAAGTTGGCAATGAGTATTGCTTAGCATACCCATACAGATGGATCAACTGAGAAAATATCCAGACTTTGGAAGTCATGTCTAATTAATAGTGGTGATTTAGTGGGAATTGACTGAAATCATTATTCACCAGTAGAATTTTCCTATAATTTAAGTTTCAGAAAACTTTTGGGATGGCATCGGTTCAGGTTTTGCAGAGCCAGAATTATCGATCGGTGATGTGATGATAGAAAATTGATAAGAAATTTTGGCATAACTTAAGAATTTTGAGAAAAATACCAGGAACGATGAAAATTTCTGCGAAAACATTGAAATTTGGCTTGAGGTGAGCAGATTTGCTACGCCAAAGAGAATTATATGGTTAGACTCCGAGTTGAGAATCAGGTAAATATGAAAATATTACATTTGCGATGATCAATATGATTCGTTAAGTGAGGTTTGATGTTGCCTCGATATTTTGAACTTGGTGGAATCATAGAGAACTTTGATTAGGTGGTAGATCGTTGAGACGACCACATCAGTTGTCATTGATACATGATGATCCTTAAGTATCTATGAATGAGATTGAGACATCTCATATGATTTAATTTATTGAGTGGTGCTCAGTTTTGCGATTTCGAGGACGAAATCTTTTTAAGAGGGGAAGAAGTGTAAGGCCCCGATACTAATTAATCCGGATTAACGATGATTAAGCAAACCCGGATAATTAAAAGTGTAAACTTTAAATTAAGGTGTCCCGACTACGATGAGTCAACCAACTAGTGGAACATGTTTTAGTGCATGAGCATGTGCATGATCACATGGCACTTGGAGAACACATGCCACTAATTAATTTAACTCATGTTTAATACATGATTTTGGACCATTGTTCTTGCAAGATAATGATGTATTGACATGTGGATTCCAACATGCATCAAATAAATTAAAAAAACATGCCCAAATGGCATAGGAAGCCACGCCTACCATGCAAGATTCAGATTTGGGGGTTGCTTTTTAGCTAGCACTTCCTTTCTCTAATTCATAAAAAGTTTCCTCTTCCTTCTCTCATCCCCATTTTCGAAAATGCAGCCTTTCTTTCACCCCAAATTTCTTTTAAGTTTGTGAATGCATGTTACATGCAATTAAGGATTTAGAAGCTACAAGGCTAGGGAAGAAGAACCCATCAAGAATTTTCTGATTTGGAGCAAATTGGAAAAGTGAAAGCTTGGTTTGAGCTAGGTTGATGGTTTGTGCATCAAATCTTCAAGAGGAGTGAAGGTATAACACTTTTATTGATTTTTATATACCTTGGTGTTGTTTAAGGATCGAAATTTATGAGTCTTGGCATGAGAATTGTAGAGATAACTTGCTGTCAATATGGAATTCGACTAATGTGGAATTCTGATGAAAAAGTTATGAACATTTTACCAATATGTGTAAAATCTGGAAATTTAGTGCATGCGAGTTTTATGCATCGAGTTCTTCGAGTTTCTGGGTAACTGGTTTTCCGAATTTGATGTTGGTATTCAAATAAAAGTTGTAGATATATGTGTTTTCGTCCTGTGGTTAAAATATGAGAGGATTTGGACTTAAAATGAATGAGTTATGATGTTTTTACCACAAGGTGCACAATCTGGAACATGCATGTAGGCGGGTTGCACATGCAGTGTGTGCTTGGTAAATCTGGGAAACATGTGCTACGATTTTTGACCTTGGTGTCTGAATAAAAGTTGTAAATCATTGAGTTATCTTGCATTAGAAACTGGTCTCACATGATTTGGAGTTTAATTGTGCAAGATTTGCACTTTTTCCTAGAACTGCTCACTCTGTCAAAACAGAGTGTATATGTATTTTCAACACTGCCATACTTTGTTTTGTATGTGCCTCTAGATGAGCGAACTAGCTTCTGAACTTCAAATATGAACCATAGTACATTGAGGTTTTGTGATTTTCCCACTAGCCAAAAGTCATTTGGACATCATATGAATTTATTACGAATTTTATACAAAAATGGGTCAGGCTGGAATTTGGTGAATTGTTCTGTTTTTCCAGCAGATTGTTCTTGGCCATTTTACCTAGGCTAAATGAACGAATTTGAAGATGAGTTGAACTGATGAAATGTTCATTTTTGAGTTAGCTTTGAAAATAAATTGGACCCATATGAGTTTATTAAGTATCGGACAAGTTATGAGCCGATCTCTACAGTTGCGCAGACTAAAATTTAGAGAATTGGTTTTGGGTCTAAGTTTGAGTTTTATTTTGATAAGCTTAATGCTAGTATGTGACATTATGTTGTATTTGGAACTATTATGACCAGGTTAATAGATTCCGTGGTTGATCTGAGAAGTCTCGGTAGATTAGCTTGGGTCGAGGTACGTTGAAATGAGTTTTATCATGACGTCTGGCAAAGACGTGTAATGATGCTAATGTATGGCCTTATATGTCATTATGTGATTTATATGACTTATTTGTCACTATATGATTCTTATGTGACTATATGACATGATAAATGTCTTGGATTACATGATATGTGAAATTACATGATTTGTATATACTTTCACATGAGATTGCATGATATATTGAGTTGCATATGTCATTTGATGCATAAATGATTCATGGGCATATCATATTGATCTATCATTCCTTTGATATCCATGATTTGACTGAGTTGACTTACTCTGAGTGTCGGGTACGACGAGCATGGCGATGACAGGCAGTATAGGTAGTAACTGTAGTCACGTGCAGGTGCGACCGGACCTAGACACGAGGGCTGGATGCAGTAACGTACATAGGATGAGTTTTCCTAGCGCAATGTACGTATACTGTCACCCTCTGCTCGAGCTTTGATGATTTGATGATACCTTCCTTTGGACTCCGATTTTTGGTATCTTGATATTCGATTCCTTGTACCCATTCATACATCGCATTCATACATGGTATGCATTGCATGATACTTTGTCATTTGACATGATTTATTTATTTCTCGTACTGGGGTACTGACCCCCTTTGTGGGGGCTGTCATGTCTTTTGTTGTCCGGACATGACAGGCTTTACAGGAGGACATGGAGACGATGCTTACAGCGACGCATCGAGAGATACCAGAGCTCCTTGAGAGCGAGCTCAGGTTTATGTTTTATTTTGAGTCCCAGTAGTTGTTAGAATATTTTTAATTATGTTTTGAATTACCGGGTATGCCCCGAGTATCTGTATTTTAAGTATTCTACTACTGGTTGATTTATACTTGATATGGATGTTATGCTCAACGTGTTAAATTGGAAACTGGAATTACGTATTTTCAGTATCACTATATATGTATCACCTAAAAGCGAAAATTTTTTAAGGGCCATTTGATAAGACCTTTGAAATAAATCTTCCGCTGTTTACGCAAATTAATCATTATGTGTTAATTAAACACCACATTAGGATCGGGCCCTCACAGGAATGTTTAGGTTTCAAGTTATGATTAGTATCTACTCTAGGAGTAGTGTAAATCTAAATGTTGACATTCTTTTGCGAATGCAATGAATTATTTTTGAAGTTTTGTATTTTGGCCTGTAATCCTGTTAGCTCATGTAACAACCAGAACCTTAAGATGTTATTAATGCATGATTAGTCCTTCTTATGTCATTATAACATTGTTAAGGTGGGAAGACCCCACACATATGGAATGCAATGGGGAAACACAATTTGATTTGTGGGATATAGTTAGTGGGGTGACACTACTATGTTGATTGTATCTCTTGGAGCGATTTGGATATACTGTCATGGAGACAGCTGGCATCGATCGTGGGTTGATTATGAATCAGCCATGGTAAGCATTATTGGTGTTGGACTGGCTAATGACTTTCTTATTTTTCCGAGAGAATGAGACATCTATGGGGAGATGCTCGAGATGTGGAGTACTATGGCATTAGTGTAGAGCATCATTGAATGGGTATACATTGTGTATACGGATTTCGATTTGGCAATAGTAGCAAGGATGCACTATTCTGAACCAGTTGTGTATTTATTGGTTCCGAGATATGTTTTGGTGTAAAAATATCTAGGTTTTCCGAACGGTGGTTCGAGATTGAAGGGTCATGGTTCATGACACTTTCCTTATGAGGAATGCGGTTTGATATACCTACCTATTGGGAATCTTTGGAAGATTCGATGAGTTGGTTTGTGTGGTGTTGATGTTGGAATCACACCATTGGTTGTTGTTTCGTCAATCATCATTCACCGCTGAGCGAGAATAACTGAGGATTGACAGTGGTATTTTGGGGCTGGTGGGTATGATTAGAGATACCCAAGCCGAGTGCATTGGGTATGCATGTGGTGTCGGTGCTTAGGCATGTATAAAGGTGTGTGTATACGGATGCCAACATTTTTTGTAAGGACCCCAAGTCCTTAACCCTTGATTAGTGTATTAACCACTATGTGTGGCACATGCTTTCAATAAAAATCAATCGGGAAACTCAGATGATGCTTTACCATTGAATGGCAATTACAAAATTTTCTTTAATACTCAATGTTATAAGATCATCATCCTAACAACATATAGACTCATAAAGTTCGTCCATTACCATCCCCTTTTCGCCACTTTTTACATTGTGGACTTTTATAAAAATTTGGGCAGAGTCTCCCCATAAATTGAGCTATCCCGAAATAAAAGCACAACACATAACATAATTCCCGGCCAGGGAAGCACAATACTTAATAAAATACAGAAATACTAAGTAAATTCCCAGCCAGGGAAAGCACCACACAATATGACAACAAGAGTGGGCTTCAACACCCACAAATACACCAATGACTCTCATATCATTTAGCAATTCTACCTCTAATTGCATGCAACATAGAATGAAAGAGAGAAAGGATCATGCCTTTATATACAACCCATATACAAGTATAATCGTGCTCACATGCGAGTATCATGAATATGTATATAACCCTCAGGTGTATATAAGTACTCTATACGATACCGTGCTCCATCAAGCCCTGGTACCACGATCCTGGGAGTACATCCAATCAACAGCTCGAGCTCAGCTTCACATCCATCGATGTACCTGTTCACCTGCCCCAACAGAGACAGCCCCCAACGGGGTGAGCATACCAATACACAAAATCCCATAATCACAATAATGAAATTCATAATTTACAACAAAAGTAAATACTAATGAATTTTAATGATACTCCCTGGATGGCAACGTCCTCATCCGGATTCCGTGTACTGTCCCTGTTCTCAAAATCATCAAATCTCAAAAATCAGTAAAACAACACATTGATTTAACTCATCGTATGCCTAATTCTCGAATGTCGATATATAGTGATTCCAAATTCATTATACAGGCAAATATTGATATCTCAACAACAATACTGATTTCTCAACCTCGCTATCAATCACAGATAGCTCAAATGCCTAGCATTTATTTTACCAATTCTCCATTATACTTAGACATCTCGCATGTCTTATAATGAATACATGATTTCACGATCATTCTCAGGCATCTCAATGCCCTACAATGGTCATATACATCTCGTACCCCATATACCTTGTAAGAGTTATCCTACTCTAGTATCACGCATGCTTGTGGCGGCGATATCAAGATTTGGTCGCTCCAAAGCTATCTCAACACATATATATAACCATGCGCACAACCATTTAATGAAATCAAATACATTATGCATTTCACAAATGCTCTAATATAAAGTAATGCTCGTACGTCGCACGTACCTTAAATCTCCAAAGTTCGAGCCAGACTTTGTTCGAGTTCCATGCCCCGAGGAACGATGTGCTAACACGATAAATAATTCACAGTTATTTACGAACATGCAACCCATGCTCAAGCACACCCATAACCCTTATACAAAAATATTGTCAACATACGACAATTCACCATTTAAAAGACCCGGGGCAGGGTACATGCAGGGAGGGAAAACAAATGAGACATCAACGAAAAATGCTCAAGAACTCCCCTACAATTTTCGAACCCTCACTCCACAATTCAAACCCAATTAAGCACCATAAATCATCTAAAACATGAATTAATCGATCACTAACAAGAATCACCGCCCCCTAGCCAAAACCCCCAAAATTCGAACTCAAACCCTACGAAATTAGGGAAATATTTCGAACCAACATCACCAAAAAGGCAGGGAATTACATGAGAATGACGAAAAAGGGGTAAAGAAGGTTACCCATAGGAAGATCGGAAGGAAATCGGACGTAAATCGAAGAACCCTAGAATTCGGGTCTGTGCGCTTTCCTGCAAAATCGGAACGCAACTCGCGACTAAACTTCGAATTGCCGGTGTGGGAAGCTGCGCCTGGACGAGACGAAGCCAACGGCGGGTCGGACGGCGGCGGGCGCAGCGCTTTTACGCGCGGGGGGTTGGGGGCGACGGGAAAGGGCCGACGCGAGGAGAGAGAGAGACGGGCTGGAGGAGCTGAAATGAATTTTAAAATTAAAATCTCGGGTTCAACTGGTATTTATAGCAAAAATACCCTGAAATACTAATAGCCCCACAAATACATCATGATTCATTAAAAATCATATGTTTTCAAAAATTCTCTCTCTAACTTCAAAACCCCCTACCGGTGCCCACACAAAGCACCCCAGATCCCGAGTCACACTGAAAACCCAACTCATAAGGTTTTCACCCAAATGAGAATACAATCTCAACCTCGGGATCCAACGATCCCAACAACCCAAATAAACGAGCCCAGAAGGCCCAACACCACGATTAAACTCCAAATCGCCACGTAAAACAACTTTAGGGGTTATTAACACTCCGGGATTAACATCTATAATCCCTGGTCATCACAATATCCCCCACTAAAAGAATTTTGTCCTCGAAATTAGCACCGGTGTATCACGTAACACCCAGGCTACACAACAACATGAAGCCATAACCTCGATTCTTGACCATATCAGAATCGTCTTAATAAACGCGAGGATACTTACCTCACATCAAACTCTGAAACAGAGCGACATACCAAAACCAACATATCACCCAAGAGGCAAAACGTACCTCTATGCGGGTCATCTCAAAAGTCAGTCTCTCATGACTGCAAAACAACCAATACTTACGACTGTAGATCAGACAGTCATCCTTAGTTCTAATACAACTAACAAGAACGCATCATGAATGACACCTCAACCGTGAGAACGTTGACCTCGTGTCAAACTCTGGAGTGGAATAGACTTCCAAATCCATCATAACGTCAAAGAGCGTCAGCACAACTCAACGCTAATAATCCAAAAGCAGTTAGTCAACTGAAACTGCAAGGATTCGAATAGCTCCCGATTCCATCGTAGATATCATTCAAAGACGTCTCTATCATGACTCACGATGTCTAACATACATCGTTACGAGGGAAACATTAGTATACCACGGTGTACACATACCAAACTTGGTTTCCACTTTCAAATCTCCTCCATCGAAGGAGCAGTCGCATCATTGCAACTCAATTTGGGCAACTCACGGCCACAGATTCACACAAAAGACATCTCACAAGATGTCCACCTCCGGATGTTCCAAGAATCACATCCTGATCATAATTAAACAACCGATACTCCACAGAGTTTCAAATTCTGAAAGGACATGCAATAAACCCATTGCATCCTCAACGTTTGTGTCGACAGCGACACCCAACCAATCCGAATTCCTGCCATCCCTTGATAATCCTAGGATTTAACAATCCAAACTTGGGAAGGCTATCGCAACTCGGGGGAAAACACCAACAAGGAAATACCTTAACCCACACAAGATAATCCCTCCTCAAAGGGAGTCCACTAACTTCACGATTATTCCTCATAATTATCGTGCCATGGAGATTCCCAATCTCAAGGTGTTTCATATCTCTCATCAGAGATTTAACCATCCAAAAATAGCATAACTCTATGCTTGACAAGAAGGAAATCAATAACTGGCATCCGTATACTCACCGGTATACCTGCCTAAGCACTGACATCACATGCATACTCAATGCACTCGGCTCGGGTATCTACAACCTACCCCTAAGCCCCAAACACAACCGTCAATTCTGAGTCATTCCCTACCCAGTGGAGAATGATAATCGACGATCAACAACACGGCGTGATTCCCAAAATCAACACCACATGCACCAACTTACCGAATCTTTCAAAGATTCCCAAATAGGTATAATACTACCTCCTTCCTCACAAGGGAAGAGCCATCGAACTCGAGATTCACTAGTCTCGAACCACCGTTCGGAAAAACTGGATACAATAACACCCATTGCATCCCAAATACACGGATTCCCTAGATCGAGTCAACAACGACTTGATGACTCTCTTGTTGGTACTTCAACATCATGAGCTGTCCTAGACAAGTCTCACCAAGATTAAACATTAACATATACACGTTTCAGTGAGGCATACACAACCTCAACCTCAATGACGTGGTGACTACTAGAGTCCACCACAATCCACATCGTATCACCTTACAATTTGCCAAACTTGGTTCCAACGAGCAGTATAACGGCTCTAGCAAGCCCATCATGGTGCTGCACACACGCGGCAGACAAACTAGTCTCTGCCTCTTTAGGTTTACCTCAAACCTACCAACAAGACGGACGTTTCCACATGGCATACCATACCATGGGAAGAAAATCAATAGAGTAGTGGGTCTTTACCTAACATTCCTCTAATGCCGATACACCCTGGACACTCCAATGTCCCTATGTACTTAACATAACCTGATCCTACTCCCTTAGGACCCATTCTACACCCTCAAGGGTGGTGTGACCATGTCTACCACATGTCACATCGACAGAAAGCGAGTAATTTCCTCCATGATTACTCTTGTCGTCAAAAACATGGCCAAAAAGCCATTCCAACGAGCATACCTCAAGGGTATCACCACTCGTAATATGATCACCTCAAACAATTGCTGCGGTACAATCACATGTACAGCGCGTCCATCCATTTATCGAGCAACCCGCTCGGTATAAGGGTCACGTCGAGCGGTGACGTAGACACCACCTTGTGCTCGGCACTAGCACCCAAGGCATGCAACTGAATACGTATACTCAAGGCATTGTTCATCGTAACGATGATGCATGTCTAATAAGACATATCCTACACCATCGTCATCGTCATCCCGTGACGATACATGCCCACTCATGGCATCTAAGGCATCGTCAACCAGTGACGATACATGTCAACAATGACATCTAACAACCTAGTCAACTCGTGACGGTCCATGTACATCAACGTATGTCATCCATCATCATGCTAGTAACATGGTCATAATAAAACATGCATATCAACGCATGCCAGCTATAATAATGCTAAATAGAATAGCAATATCCCATACCTCATCGCTAACAAGATAGCAGCATACCTGTCTCCGTCACTCGATAATAGTGCGTAATCAGCACCCATCGCTCGAAGGCGGCAAAATCCTGTGCTGAGTACATAGCGGCACAATCCATCGCTATAGAATCGACGACATGATACCTCGTCATATAATAAGTGGCATGAAACCTCGCTATACACCTGAGCATGAATCATCGTCCACGTAATAGCGGAAAGAGCATCGCTATCAACATATCCGGCGGCACGAATCATCGCCAATCCTCATAGAAGAATGAATCATCATCATTGACACAGCGGAATGAACCATCGCTACCATCCGTGTCATCATAAAGAAATGAATCATCATCATCGACACAGCGGAATACATTACAGCTATCATCCATGTCCGGCGGTATAAACCATCGCCAATCATCATAGAAAATGTACATAAATAAAGAAATGCATGAATCTTAATTAAGTATACCTCCTGGTTAAACACATTAACCCACTTTTGTTGTCCTTGTTTCAAATATTCATGCACGTAATCATTATATCTTAATGTAATTGATTAACATCATAGCATCATAACGTCTTATGGCATCTTACCACATAATAATATCGTATGGCCTCTTACCATATGTGCATCTTACCCCGTGGCATCTTACCACATAATAACATCGTATACAACATAATATGAATGCAAACATAAATGCATAAATCATAAATACAACCACAACTCATAAATAATAAACATATGAAATAATGGTTCCTTCTTCCTTTTCCACGTAAGCGGAATTCTTCCTCGCTTCTTATGGAATCCACGTAAGCGGAATTCTTGCTTCTTATGGAAATCCACGTAAGCGGAATTCTTCCTCGCTTCTTATGGAATCCACGTAAGCGGAATTCTTGCTTCTTATGGAATTGAGTCACTTATCAGTAGTGCATTTCAATGCTTCTTACTTCTCCACGTAAGCGGAATTCTTCCTCGCTTCTTATGGAGTCCACGTAAGCGGAATTCTTCCTCGCTTCTTATGGAATTTAGCGTAAGCATTAAAATCCTCACTAGGATAACCTTGACTCGTGAAATACACCTCTTATATTTCACAACATACATATGCAAAACGATGCGTATCAACATGTATCATATCATAATGCACTATCTTATGCATACCTTGATTTACCTTGTGTTAAATAACTAAACACATAATACATGTTACCGTTGGGATGCCCGTGCATACGTATAAACATCATTCCTTTTCGTACTCCATATTTCCTGTAACCTGCAACCATTATGGTTAGCAACAACATCCATATACGCTATGCATCAACCATGCAATACATATACGCAACCACTTGCATGTCAATACGTATACCAAGACATGTTACCTCGGAAATATCCCCTTTTTCTGATTTTCTTAAAAATCAGATTCCTTGGCACATAACATACGGAGTGCCAGACATTACCATTAATGACATCCTATCGCGCTTCACACGATTTCTGCAACCACAACGGTTAGCAACACCACTTTTCATATCATAAAAGCACATAAACATATAGTTGTGTCATTCAACATTAATGCCATCATGCAAAATTATGTTCTATCAACAATTTCCTAGGCCCTTAACAGCCCCAATGAGCAACCACTGCTCTGATACCACTAATGTAAGGACCCCAAGCCCTTAACCCTTGATTAGTGTATTAACCACTATGTGTGGCACATGCTTTCAATAAAAATCAATCGGGAAACTCAGATGATGCTTTACCATTGAATGGCAATTACAAAATTTTCTTTAATACTCAATGTTATAAGATCATCATCCTAACAACATATAGACTCATAAAGTTCGCCCATTACCATCCCCTTTTCGCCACTTTTTACATTGTGGACTTTTATAAAAATTTGGGCAGAGTCTCCCCATAAATTGAGCTATCCCGAAATAAAAGCACAACATATAACATAATTCCCGGCCAGGGAAGCACAATACTTAATAAAATACAGAAATACTAAGTAAATTCCCAGCCAGGGAAAGCACCACACAATAGGACAACAAGAGTGGGCTTCAACACCCACAAATACACCAATGACTCTCATATCATTTAGCAATTCTACCTCTAATTGCATGCAATATAGAATGAAAGAGAGAAAGGCTCATGCCTTTATATACAACCCATATACAAGTATAATCATTCTCACATGCGAGCATCATGAATATGTATATAACCCTCAGGTGTATATAAGTACTCTATACGATACCGTGCTCCATCAAGCCCTGGTACCACGATCCTGGGAGTACATCCAATCAACAGCTCGAGCTCAGCTTCACAGCCATCGATGTACCTGTTCACCTGCCCCAACAGAGACAACCCCCAATGGGGTGAGCATACCAATACACAAAATCCCATAATCACAATAATGAAATTCATAATTTACAACAAAAGTAAATACTAATGAATTTTAATGATACTCCCTGGATGGCAACGTCCTCATCCGGGATTCCGTGTACTGTCCCTGTTCTCACAATCATCAAACTCATCAAATCTCAAAAATCAGTAAATCAACACATTGATTTAACTCATAGCATGCCTGATTCTCAAGTATCAATAATTAATGATTCCAATTTCATTATACATACAAATATAGATATATTGATATCTAATACTGATTTTCAACTTTGCTACCACTCACAGATAGCTCAAATGCCTAGCATTTATTTTACCAATTCTCCATTATACTTAGACATCTCGCATGTCTTATAATGAATACATGATTTCACGATCATTCCAGGCATCTCAATGCCCTACAATGGTCATATACATCTCGTACCCCATATACCTTGTAAGAGTTATCCTACTCTAGTATCACGCACGCTTGTGGCGGCGATATCAAGATTTGGTCGCTCCATAGCTATCTCAACACATATATATAACCATGCGCACAACCATTTAATGAAATCAAATACATTATGCATTTCACAAATGCTCTAATATAAAGTAATGCTCGTACGTCGCACGTACCTTAAATCTCCGAAGTTCGAGCCAGACTTTGTTCGAGTTCCATGCCCCGAGGAACGATGTGCTAACACGATAAATAATTCACAATTATTTACGAACATGCAACCCATGCTCAAGCACACCCATAACCCTTATACAAAAATATTGTCAACACACGACAATTCACCATTTAAAAGACCCGGGGCAGGGTACATGCAGGGAGGGAAAACAAATGAGACATCAACGAAAAATGCTCAAGAACTCCCCTACAATTTTCGAACCCTCACTCCACAATTCAAACCCAATTAAGCACCATAAATCATCTAAAACATGAATTAATCGATCACTAACAAGAATCACCGCCCCCTAGCCAAAACCCCCAAAATTCGAACTTAAACCCTACGAAATTAGGGAAATTTTTCGAACCAACATCACCAAAAAGGCAGGGAATTACATGAGAATGACGAAAAAGGGGTAAGGAAGGTTACCCATACGAAGATCGGAAGGAAATCGGACGAAAATCGAAGAACCCTAGAATTTGGGTCTGTGCGCTTTCCTGCAAAATCCGAATGCAACTCACGACTAAACTTCGACTTGCCTGTGTGGGAAGCTGCGCCTGGACGAGACGAAGCCAACGGCGGGTCGGACGCGCCGAACGGCGGCCGGACGGCGGCGGGCGCAGCGCTTTTACGCGCGGGGGTTGGGGCGACGGGAAAGGGCCGACGCGAGGAGAGAGAGAGACGGGCTGGAGGAGCTGAAATGAATTTTAAAATTAAAATCTCGGGTTCATCTGGTATTTATAGCAAAAATACCCCAAAATACTAATAGCCCCACAAATACATCATGATTCATTAAAAATCATCTGTTTTCAAAAATTCTCTCTCTAACTTCAAAACCCCCTACCGGTGCCCACACAAAGCACCCCAGATCCCGAGTCACACTAAAAACCCAACTCATAGGGTTTTCACCCAAATGAGAATACAATCTCAACCTCGGGATCCAACGATCCCAACTACCCAAATAAACGAGCCCAGAAGGCCCAACACCACGATTAAACTCCAAATCGCCACGTAAAACAACTTTAGGGGTTATTAACACTCCGGGATTAACATCTATAATCCCTGGTCATCACATTTTTAGTACTTGTCGAGCATCGGATTAGTATGCTTGGATGAATGAATCTCTGGTGAGAGATTGTGGCACCTTGAGATTGGTAATCTCAATAGCACGATGTATTCTGAGGAATGATCGAGCGGTTCGGTTAACTTCCTATGAGGAGGGAATGTTGTATTGGGGTTATGGAAATTCCTTACTGGATAATTCGATAGCCTCCCTGTGTTAGGATTGTTGAATCCTAGTGTAAATGAGGGATGGCCAGGATTCGGATTTGTTAGTTGTCGTGGTTGACACGTGTGGCGGTAATGCAATTGACTTTTCTTGCGTGTCCTTTGGGAATTCGAGACCTTGTGGTGTCTCGATAGTGTGTTTGGACCAAGATGTGATTTCTTGGAACACACGGATGTAGACATCTTTGGAGATGTGTTTTGTGTTGATCGGTGGCCGTGAATTGCCCGATCCGTGTTGCAAAGTGGTGCAACTACTCCTCTGATGGAGATGGATTTGGAAAGCGGAAACTGGGTGTAGTTTAAGTACACTGTTGTGTTCTGGTGGTTTCTTTGGTAACGATGTATGTTGGACATCGTTGGCTAAGTCATAGAGATATCATTGGGGCAATATCTATATTGGAATCACGAATGATTCGTTTGGTTAGCAGTTAGGGTTGACCGACTGCATTTGGGTGGTTAGCGTCGGGGTATGCTGGCATTCTTTTGAGATGGTGATCTGGGAGATTTACTCCATTCCAGGTTTTGGTGCGAGTTCGGTGTCCTCGCGGTTGGTGTGTCGTTCATGATATGTTCATGCTCGACGATGTAGATCGTTTGGATTGTGTGGTCTCGGCGATACGTGGAGTATGCATGTGCAACTTTCGAGGACGAATTTTTTTTAGTGGGGGATAATTGTTGTAAGGCCCCAAGATTTGATTACTGTTAATTAAATATTATTTGGAAATTAATTAATAGTTAATTTGGAAAGTAATTAATTAGAAGTCAAATTGACCAGATAAAGATCAACTGACAATTTAATCGGAACATGATATATTTTTGACTTGGTAAAATAACTCAGATAATATTTATAAAATATTTGATTAATATGAAGAATTTAATTTTGTGATTTAGTAGTGGTTATAAATCCCAGGTATCAACTGTAAATTTTATATTAGTACACCGGCGACACTCCGATGTGCATTACTGGACTGGAAATACATATATTAAAATACATATTCAGCTTATTTTCACTCACTAAAATAATTAAAACTCATGCACACATCGGGTTTAGACAAAAAACGTAGCCTTCTTCTCCTTGCTCCATCACGCTCGCATCTGAGCTCCTCCGTCTAAAGCCGTGGGCCACCTTCTCGACGATCCAGACTCACCATTACCTTCCTCACTCTCCAGCGCACCTTTCCATACCAAGGATTGGAGGTTTTCGTCTCGGATTTAGTCGATTTTGGCCAGAAAGCGAAGAACTTCAAAATTTTGAGTTCATCCGATTTTTGGGTGATTTATTCAAATCTTGTTTAGGTAATCATCTATTGCTCCATAATCATTATTTCTCTGCAAGTTTTAAGTATTTTGGTTCGAATTTGTTGTGGCATGTGTAAGGGAGGCGAACGATTTTCAGATTATGGAAATGATAATGCTTAAATTTTGTTCCTAATCGACTTTGAACCCATGAAAATCATGTTTAAGTGGATTGCATGTAATTTTCATTGTCAATTTGGATTGAGTTTAATAACTTCTTGTTCCAGAATTTTGACTGGTGAATTTGAGTCTGAGATATTTTGATTGCACCTGTATTGTTTCATGTATGAGTAGCTAACATCTTTGAATTAGTTTGTACAATTAGGATGGATTCTTAGTATTTCATTTATTGATGTAATAATGGAATCTGGTCATTTACAATTGAAATGTAAGATTGTTTGGTTTTGGTGCTCCATCTGGGGGAATGTGGACCGATTCTCGCATATAGGAGTTGAAGAAGTTGGTGCTTAGTTGCTTACTAGTCGATGTTGGGAAATGGGGAGTTTTTCTTTCGTTATTGAATTTATAAACATGATGCATGTTGGTTCAATCTTGTTGCCCTTGCTTAGAAATTTCTGTGGTTTGGGGGTTCGATATTACTGGGTTTTGCTGTTCTGTTGTGTCCAAGAAATTCTGAACTATAAGATTTATTCTTCCCTATTCCTGTGGTTTAACTACTATTATAGTTTTGGGATGAATGATGACAAATTCTACTTAATTATTAACCAACTGCTTTTAATCACTTGATAGCTTACATATGATTAATGGATAAAGGAAAAGCTTCACATGTATCAGATTTATTTAACCTTTGTCCTAACATCAAGTGTGACATCCCCGAAATGGTTAATTGCTATTTGGCTTTAATTGTGTTTACATGATTAATTATGTGGTAATTGATTATGTTTTGAGATTTATTTACCTTATGGAAAAATGCATGGTCATGTGGATAGGGGTGACCCGGGATTGCATTTTAGGGTGCATGTGGTGCATGTTGGGTAAATATTATTGGAAGCATGATTTATTTGCCATTGGTAGCAATTGATTAGAAATCATGTGTTTAATTGATATTTGGTGCATTTTGAGTAAATGCTTTGAAAAATATCATGTTGGGGTGTTTTATACACCATGGAATTGTTGGTATGCATTTTAATTAAACCCATCTCTTATATACCCAAACCCCACTTTACCAAATCACTTTCACTTTACCAAAACAAAACCCACAAACCCTTCCCCTCCAATTTTCGAGCTCAAGCCTTGGGTGGAAGAGGAACCTTTCAAAAATCTTGATTTGTGGAGCATTTTGGGTGATTTGAGATCCCCAAGAGGTATGGGTACCTCATGCTTTAATTTTGTAAGGTTTTGTTTGAGTTTGGTTTGGTTTTGAATGGTTTTAAAATGGGTTTTGTTGGGTTATTGTGGGTTTGGTTAATGGTTGGATTTTTGGTTGTTTTAAGGTGCATTTTGGAAGTTTATGTTGTTATTTGAGTTGTTGGTTTGTTGGTTAAGAGTTGGAATGGGTTGGAATGGTTTTGAGATGCAAAAATGGAGGATTTTCGGGTTACAGGGGATGGCGATCGATCGCCCATTCCAGGCGATCGATCGCGCCCAGGCAGTGGGCTTTTCAAGCCTTTGGCGATCGATCGCCACTCTTGGGCGATCGATCGGCGGGTCTGGCGATCGATCGCGCCAGGGGTGGCGATCGATCGCCGAAGGGTGCAATTTTTATTTCTCGGACAGTGGGTATTGGCGATCGATCGCCGTGAGGGGCGATCGATCGCGAAAGCCAAAATATGGTTTTTTTGGTTATTTTGTGGGATTTTTGGTATTGGACTATTATTGGGTTCTAATATTGGTATTTGTGAATATGTAGAACCAACCCAGGTGGCAACACAGCCGAGGAATTGAAGTCCTACCATATTCCACTTTTGGAAAGGTACGTAGTGGACGTACGGGCACCCAACGGTAACATGTATTTTATATATACTCATTGTTTATGCATTGTGGATGCGGGTATATATGTGGTATTGCATTGCGGATGCATATACATGTTGATTTATGCCATATGAGGTATTGCATTGTGGATGCATATACATGGTAATTTATGCATATTGATGATAGATGCATATTATGATTTTTGGATGCACATCCCATGAGTCGTGGTCATCCTTTGATGATTTTAATGCTTGCCGCTTTTTGTATTGGTTCCGCTAAATGTGAAGCGAGGGGTGGGAGCGCCGCATGTCACATTTGAGCGTGGTTGTCATATGGGGCGAGGAAAGGGTATTTGCCGCTCTCTGTGAAGCGAGGGGTGGGAGCGCCGCATGTCCATTGTAGCGAGGTTATCCTATGCCGCCCATATGAATATAAGCGAGGGGCATTAAAATACACTGTGATGGACAGACTAGGGAATGGTGACCAATATGTGGTACAGTTGAGATGGTATATGATGTCATGACATGTTTTGGCCATTAAAAATAATCTGTTGATTATACTCATGAGTTGTGGTACAGGGACAACCAAATGGGAAGCGTTTGAAATGCATGGAAAGCAGGAAGTGTTTTATATTGATTATGCATTTACGCTTTATCTTCATATTGTGTTGAATATGAATGATTATTATTGCTCATGTTTGGGGGTTGTCCTTGTAGGTACCTTTTTGGCATGATAGCAAGCTTGAACGGGTTGAGGTGGTGAGCTTGTGAAGCATTCTTTTGAGGATTAAAGGACAGGATTATTTTGGATAGTATCTACTCTAGGAGTAGTATAAAACTATAGATGAACATTCATTGATTGGAATGTAATTAATCCTTTTAGTGGTCCTTATTTTTGGCATGTAATGCTTAAGCTCATAGACTCAGCATGTTCTTTATGCTCTGATTGATTTACTTTAGCTCTATTATGCCTTGATTCCGCACTTAAGGATTAGGGTCCTTACATTAGTGGTATCAGAGCCAGGTTAGAGAACCCGGGAACGAGTGAAGGGTAGCCTTAGCATGTTTGGCTAGGTGCTTACATTTGAAGCATGTTTATGCATGTGGTGCATATTGGTGTATATTTGGTTATACTAACATGCTTATATCACTCCTGTTATCTAACGACATGATATATATTGCTTTGGATTGTTGTTAACATTTGTGTTACAGCATGGCTGCTAATGAGGAAGTCGGAGATGTTGGAAGTGTGAATGCGAGTATTGGACAGACTAATCCTCTACCTCCACCGGCCGTAGGGATGGAACCAGTAGTTCAGTTATTGCTACCGGGTGAGATTAGCTTGACGCAGTTTCTGTCTTATCAACCGCCCCGGTTTGAGGGGACAGAGTCCGGAGAAGAGGCTGAAGAGTGGTTAGAAAGACTTGAGCAGATCTTCGTATCGGCTCCTTGTGCTGTGACGGCTTGGCTGAGGCTAGCGGAGTTTCAATTAGCCAAGAAACCTCTGATGTGGTGGAGGAGCACAGTAATGGAAATGAGAGCACTGGGTGCTGTGATTGACTGGACGCTCTTCAGGACCAGGTTCTTGAACCGATACTTCTCCGCGGCAGCAAGACAGACAAAAGAGGATGAATTTGCAAGTCTGAGGCAGGGGAACATGACAGTGGCAGACTATGCCACACAGTACTCATCACTACTTAGGTATGTCCCCCATATTGCCTCTGATGGACGTGCCAAGATGAGAAATTTCATGAAAGGACTGGGACCGGAGCTCTATGACCGGGTTATCATCAATAACCCAACTTCTTTTGATGATGCTCTCACGAGAGCGGAGCTTGCTGAGCTAGGAGTGGGAGCTTATGCTATGCCACCACCGTTACCGCAACAGAGGCAGACTAGTGACAGTTTGAGGCCTCGGGGTGAGCCATTTAAGCCCCGTGGTGCCTCTTCATCTTCGCGGTATGGTGGAAAGAAATACTTTGGTCAGAAACAGGATGGCAAGAAAGGAAATTGGTCGGCCAATCGAGGATCTTCACAAGGGGATAGGCCGGGAGAGCCGAGGTGCAACAACTGTGGAGGACCACATTCTTCAAACAAGTGTCCTGCATGTTATGTTTGTGGCAAGATGGGCCACATTGCTCGGTATTGTCCCACCAGGGGAGGCCAGTCAGAGTATCAGGGCAGCAGGCCAAGGTTTGAGGACAGGACAGTGCAGCAGAGGCAGCAGTTTGGGCCTCGTCCATCGGGAGGTCAGACAGTGGGACCACCCCAGGGGCAAGTATATGCACTGACCAGGAGCAGGCTCAGGCAGCTCCAGAGGAGGTGATTGCCGGTACGTGCCATTTATTTACGTACCCTGCTTTTGTTTTGATAGATACAGGTGCCTCCCATTCCTTTGTGTCTGTGGGATTTGTGGAAAGACACCATATGCGCACGTCTTCTTTGCCCACGCCTCTACTAGTCTCGACACCCACTGGAAGAAATGTCGTTGCGGATCAGTTTATGGCAGACTGCCTCATTTATTTTGAGGGCAACGAGTTGAGATCAGACTTGATTGTGCTGGGTATGTCAGACTTCGACTGCATCTTGGGTATTGATGTTCTGAACAGATATCAGGCAGTGGTAGATTGCCGACAGGGGACAGTGAAGTTCAGACCTGAGTTGGGCAGTCAGTGGACTTTCTTTGGCAACGGGTCTCGTGCGAAGATTCCGTTGATTTCAGCGATCAAGATGACTCAGCTGTTGGAACGTGGGCACACGGGCTATCTTATTTATGCCGTGGACACGTCTGGAAAGAGTAAAGAACTGAGAGTTGAGGATGTACCAGTTGTGGCAGAATTTGCTGATGTATTTCCAGAAGAGATCCCATGATTTCCACCGGCCAGGGAAGTTGAATTTGGGATCGAGTTGTTGCCAGGGACATCCGCTATCTCTCGTGCACCTTATAGGATGGCACCGGCAGAGTTGAGAGAGTTGAAAGAGCAGTTGCAGGATCTCCTTGACAAGGGTTATATACGCCCGAGCGTGTCGCCATGGGGCGCACCAGTTCTCTTTGTGAAGAAGAAGGACGGTTCGATGCGGTTGTGCATCGATTACCGGCAACTGAACAAGGCTACAGTGAAGAACAAGTATCCTCTCCCAAGGATAGACGACTTGTTTGATCAGTTGCAAGGTACCAGGGTGTATAGCAAGATTGATCTGAGATCCGGGTATCATCAGATTCGGGTCAGAGAGGAAGATGTGCAGAAGACAGCGTTCCGGACTCGATACGGGCATTATGAGTTCTTAGTGATGCCGTTCGGTGTGACGAACGCTCCGGCCGTCTTCATGAGTCTGATGAACAGAGTGTTTCAGCAGTATCTTGATCAGTTCGTCATTGTGTTTATTGACGACATTCTTATCTACTCCCAGAGTGAGGAAGATCATGTGAAACACTTGAGGACAGTGCTTCAGATTCTTAGAGAGCATCAGTTGTATGCTAAGCTCAGTAAGTGCGAGTTTTGGCTGAGCAGTGTAGTGTTTCTGGGGCATGTCATTTCGAGCAGCGGGATATCAGTGGACCCCAAGAAGATTGAGGCTGTGATGGAGTGGGCTGCCCCCACTTCTGTGCCTGAGATCCGGTGTTTTCTTGGTTTGGCCGGGTATTATCGGCGCTTTGTTGAGGGCTTTTCGAAGATTGCCAAGCCGCTGACTCAGTTGACTCAGAAGGGTGTGCCTTTCTTTTGGTCAGAAGCTTGTGAGGAGAGCTTCCAGGAGTTAAAGCACCGGTTGACGACGGCGCCAGTGTTAGTGATCCCGACGGAGAACTCCAGATTTGTTCTGTATACGGATGCATCACTGCAGGGCCTTGGATGTGTTCTGATGCAAGATAAGCATGTGGTAGCTTATGCATCGAGGCAGTTGAAGCCGCATGAGACCCGATATCCAGTTCATGACTTGGAATTGGCGGCTATCATCTTCGCCCTGAAGATCTGGAGGCATTACTTATATGGCACTTCATTCACCATATACACGGATCACAAGAGCCTCAAGTTTTTATTCACTCAGGCAGAGCTGAACATGAGGCAGAGGAGATGGATGGACCTACTCAAGGACTATGATTGCGAGATAGAGTACCATCCGGGGAAAGCCAATTTGACAGCAGACGCTTTGAGCCGGAAAGTAAGGAGTTCTGCTGAGGACGTCATCCATTTGTCGGCTATGATGACCTCCTATTGCCATATGGACTATGACTTTGACATTGATGCATCACCTGTGTATTATCGACTTTGCTAGCTGAGCCAGATATTTATGAGAACATCAGGAGAGCTCAGAGATCAGATGCTGAGGTTCAGAGATGGTTGTCTATAATGCATCTTGGTCAGCCGACGAAGTTCAGAGTGGCCGACGACGGACTTTGAGATTGGGTAACCGCTGGGTAGTTCCGAGTACGCCGGAGTTGCGTAAGGGAATCTTGGAGCGAGCTCACAGTAGCAGACTTAGCATCCACCCAGGCGGGAAGAAGATGTACAGAGATCTGCGTGGTCAGTTTTGATGGAAGAGAAGATAAAGACTATAAGGCAGAAAATGAAAGCGGCCCAAGACAGACAGGCAGCTTATGCGAATAAACGGCGGAGACCGTTAGAGTTTCAGTTGGGAGATAAGGTCTTTTTGAAGATCTCGCCTTTCAGAGGCGTTGTGCGGTTTGGGATGCGCGGGAAACTGTCTCCGAGGTTTGTGGGACCGTACGAGATTTTGCAGCGCATTGGCACATTGGCTTACCGACTGGCTTTGCCGCCTTCTTTATCTGGTATACATGATGTGTTTCATGTATCGATGCTGCGAAAGTATGAGCCGGATCCGTCTCACGTGTTACAGCCTTCCGAAGTTCAGTTAGAGTCAGATGTATCTTATGTGGAACGGCCTGTTAGAATTCTGGACAGAGCAGACCGTAGACTTCGGAATAAAGTGATACCGATGATCAAAGTTCAGTGGGATCGGAGGGGTGTCGAGGAGGCTACGTGGGAGACGGAGCAGCATATGGTGCAGCACTACCCGGAACTATTCTCTGGTATGAGTTTATGTTTAGTTTCTGTTGGGGTAGGTGCATGTGATTTCGAGGACGAAATCTTATAAGTAGGGGAGTATTGTGACATCCCCGAAATGGTTAATTGCTATTTGGCTTTAATTGTGTTTACATGATTAATTATGTGGTAATTGATTATGTTTTGAGATTTATTTACCTTATGGAAAAATGCATGGTCATGTGGATAGGGGTGACCCGGGATTGCATTTTAGGGTGCATGTGGTGCATGTTGGGTAAATATTATTGGAAGCATGATTTATTTGCCATTGGTAGCAATTGATTAGAAATCATGTGTTTAATTGATATTTGGTGCATTTTGAGTAAATGCTTTGAAAAATATCATGTTGGGGTGTTTATACACTATGGAATTGTTGGTATGCATTTTAATTAAACCCATCTCTTATATACCCAAACCCCACTTTACCAAATCACTTTCACTTTACCAAAACAAAACCCACAAACCCTTCCCCTCCAATTTTCGAGCTCAAGCCTTGGGTGGAAGAGGAACCTTTCAAAAATCTTGATTTGTGGAGCATTTTGGGTGATTTGAGATCCCCAAGAGGTATGGGTACCTCATGCTTTAATTTTGTAAGGTTTTGTTTGAGTTTGGTTTGGTTTTGAATGGTTTTAAAATGGGTTTTGTTGGGTTATTGTGGGTTTGGTTAATGGTTGGATTTTTGGTTGTTTTAAGGTGCATTTTGGAAGTTTATGTTGTTATTTGAGTTGTTGGTTTGTTGGTTAAGAGTTGGAATGGGTTGGAATGGTTTTGAGATGCAAAAATGGAGGATTTTCGGGTTACAGGGGATGGCGATCGATCGCCCATTCCAGGCGATCGATCGCGCCCAGGCAGTGGGCTTTTCAAGCCTTTGGCGATCGATCGCCACTCTTGGGCGATCGATCGGCGGGTCTGGCGATCGATCGCGCCAGGGGTGGCGATCGATCGCCGAAGGGTGCAATTTTTATTTCTCGGACAGTGGGTATTGGCGATCGATCGCCGTGAGGGGCGATCGATCGCGAAAGCCAAAATATGGTTTTTTTGGTTATTTTGTGGGATTTTTGGTATTGGACTATTATTGGGTTCTAATATTGGTATTTGTGAATATGTAGAACCAACCCAGGTGGCAACACAGCCGAGGAATTGAAGTCCTACCATATTCCACTTTTGGAAAGGTACGTAGTGGACGTACGGGCACCCAACGGTAACATGTATTTTATATATACTCATTGTTTATGCATTGTGGATGCGGGTATATATGTGGTATTGCATTGTGGATGCATATACATGTTGATTTATGCCATATGAGGTATTGCATTGTGGATGCATATACATGGTAATTTATGCATATTGATGATAGATGCATATTATGATTTTTGGATGCACATCCCATGAGTCGTGGTCATCCTTTGATGATTTTAATGCTTGCCGCTTTTTGTATTGGTTCCGCTAAATGTGAAGCGAGGGGTGGGAGCGCCGCATGTCACATTTGAGCGTGGTTGTCATATGGGGCGAGGAAAGGGTATTTGCCGCTCTCTGTGAAGCGAGGGGTGGGAGCGCCGCATGTCCATTGTAGCGAGGTTATCCTATGCCGCCCATATGAATATAAGCGAGGGGCATTAAAATACACTGTGATGGACAGACTAGGGAATGGTGACAAATATGTGGTACAGTTGAGATGGTATATGATGTCATGACATGTTTTGGCCATTAAAAATAATCTGTTGATTATACTCATGAGTTGTGGTACAGGGACAACCAAATGGGAAGCGTTTGAAATGCATGGAAAGCAGGAAGTGTTTTATATTGATTATGCATTTACGCTTTATCTTCGTATTGTGTTGAATATGAATGATTATTATTGCTCATGTTTGGGGGTTGTCCTTGTAGGTACCTTTTTGGCATGATAGCAAGCTTGAACGGGTTGAGGTGGTGAGCTTGTGAAGCATTCTTTTGAGGATTAAAGGACAGGATTATTTTGGATAGTATCTACTCTAGGAGTAGTATAAAACTATAGATGAACATTCATTGATTGGAATGTAATTAATCCTTTTAGTGGTCCTTATTTTTGGCATGTAATGCTTAAGCTCATAGACTCAACATGTTCTTTATGCTCTGATTGATTTACTTTAGCTCTATTATGCCTTGATTCCGCACTTAAGGATTAGGGTTCTTACATCAAGATAATAAGATATGACATGCCTTACATAAGGGTAGTCCAGATGAATAATCATATGAAATGAGGTAATATAATTGACAAAGAATAAATGAAATATCATGTTACTTGAGTATCTGTGGTGAACACGCAGAAAGATAATGAATCATGCTTTGACTTGATAGGTGTCTTGATAGGTGTAGATTGAATCTCTATCTCAATAAACCGTCGTGAAATACAAGAAATAGGTATGTTACGATCGGTAACATACGACAGGTATCTGTATTAATTGATATATGAATTGTTGAACTTACGTGAAGTACATGAAACTACCTGGCTATGTAAAACTACTTGGCTATGTGATTTTAATTGAATTATAAGCATTCACAGCATTCATGATTGGCATATCGATGTATGAAAATAAATGTTTTGTTAACACACATCATTTTGATAAATATACATCGATATATGACATACATGTTGGGCATATCATGTTGATCTATACATTTCCTTGATATCCTTGATGATGATTGAGTTGATTTACTCTGAGTATCGGGGACGATGAGCACGGCAATGACATGCAGTATAGGTAGCGACTGTAGTCACGCGCGTGTCGTCGGACCTAGACACGAGGGATGGACGAGCACAACACATATGATGATTCTCCTAGCGCAATGTGCGTGTGATGTCACCCTCTGCTCGAGCTTGATATTGATTGTTGATTCCTTTCTTTGGACTCCGATTTGGTATCTTGAGATTCGATCCATTGTATCTTACATGCATTGCATTACATTGCACTGCATTACATCATATATCACATTTTGTAGATGCATGTTGTATTTACTTGATAGTTTCATATTGAGCTTTGGCTCACCCCGTAGGGGGCTGTTGTTATCTTTGTGTGTGGATAATGATAGGTATTACAGGTAACCAGGGTCCCAAAGAGGGAATATTCGTTTCAGCCTTACTTGAGGTTGTTTCTTTTGTCTCTTTCCCAGTCGTAGGATAGTTAAATTATACCAGGGTGTGTCCTGGATCGTATAATTATGTAATTTGAGTTTATTTTCAGTTCAGTCTTGAGTAATTTTGAATATTTGCTGTTCTTTACCGCTGATGGTATTATGTAAATATTTTGAATATAAAATGTGTGCTGGAGACTTATTGTGCATGCTATGGTATAATGTAAATATTTTTGAGTACGGATTATGTGCTGGATGCCAATGATGCATGACATGTTATTATGTACTGCACTGGGATATTATTTTATGCTTTTCATTTTTCTGGTATGTCCCTCGTGCGCGGAGGTCATGCCCAAATTTTGAGAGCCACTTGTTGGCAGCACTTTAAAAAAAAAAAATCTTCCACTGTTTACACATAAATATCATTGTGTGCTAATTAAACACTTGATTAAGAACGAGTCCTCACATTATGGCATCCGAGCATAAACTGGGAATGCTCTACTTTTGAGTCTTGTGTACACTTTGAATAGGCATGAATGAACATTGATAAGTGTGATTTTTACACTTAATTTAATATAAGATTAGGGCGTTTTTGTAGTGATTCCTGGAAAATATTACGCGTTTTGGTATATATTTGTTTATTTCAGGAATCCAAGTCCAAATGCATAAAAGTGGAGAAAATAAGCTTTAATTAATGAAAAAGGACCAAACCGAGCACAATCGGATATTATCGGATATGGATAAAATATTGTATTATAATACATGATATTATAATATATGATATTAAGAGGATAAAGAGTTACGTGCAACATATGAGATTAACGGAAGAGATAACACACGAATGGAACAGATACATGAGCAAGAGTTTTTTCGATTGGCGAGAGACATACAAAAGAGAACATACGGGAATTGAAGGGAGGAGAAAATAAACAGACGTGAACCAAGAGAAGATTCTGAACAAAAGATAAAAGAGAAAAAGATTCACTACAGATAAGGGAAGAGGAACGAAGATAAGAGACGTAGGACACTTCAAGGAGGAAAAAAAGGTGAGAAGATATACGAGAGAGGAGAGAAAAGAGACGTGAGCACAATAGAGGGAAGAGCAGCATCAGAAAAGAAAAATATATATATCAGAAGGCAAGAAGAAACATGATCAGTTTGAGAGAGAAGAAACGTACGTGGGTGAGAAGCATTCAAGCGATAGTTACGTAAAAGAGTGATCTGAGAGGAGGGGATAAAAAAGGTGGTGAGCAGATTAAGAAAAGTGACAGGTGGAGAGGAGAATTGAGAGGTGTATATCTTGGAACGTACGATTCTGAGAGGGGGAATACACGGAAAGGGAAGAGAAGAAAGAATGGTACGAACTCCACAGATTGAATCTTCACGCACAGAAGAGCAGAATTACGAAGGAGACTTCACGTAAAAATTCTGGGACGAGAATAGAAGGAACGGCCAGCATTCTTGGCACATTCATTCTTAAAGGACGGAAGAGCAATAAACGTACAGAGAGGCGGAGGAGAGATGGAATTCACGTAAATAATTGGTGAAGAAAGGGTGAAGAGTCACGTACAAAGCAACAAAGCGAGAGACGGAGTTACGGATCGACAACGCGATTCAACATCGCTAGTTTGTACGTATTCCTAAACTTTGTTTGATTCTATTTAATTTCTTTATGCTTTTGATGTTGAAAAACAGGATTTTGCATTTGATATTGAATATGTTGCTAGGCTAAGTTTGTTATCAAGACTTAGGGGATCCTTTGTATGAACCCATGATTTAAATTGATTTTTTTTAATTGATTCTTATTATCTAAGTGCATAGATCATTGTTCTTCATGTTTTTAAGGGTTTGGCCATCCTTGAATGATATTAAATTACAATTGAGATCGAGAGATAAAAATTGGAATTTGATATAGTGAATTATGCCGTGGATTTCAGACTGAGATCGAGAGATAAAGTCAAATACATGTGTGATAGCAATAGGTGAACCGAAAGTCTTGATAATTGTCTCTATTGGTTTTATTCTCATTCTCTATTGATTGTTTGGGTTTATTATTGAATTAATTAGTCACTTTAGTTAATTAATCACAACCAATTTTCGTAGGCTAAATATAATTAAACTAGTGGAGTTTGGTACTTATTTTCTAGTCGTCGTGAGTTCGACACTCATACTTATATTATCATTATACTAAAACTTGACACCGTGCACTTGCGGTATAGATTCACTACACTGAAAATATTTTTTTAAATAATAGCGATCAAGTTTTTGGCACCGTGGCCAGGGACTAGTTTTTAACGAGATCAGTTGACTGTAGTTTAATCATTTGTTTTTTGATTTTTTTTCTCTTCTACTGTTTCTTTTTGTTTTGGTTGATTGTTACATGGTACTATCTCTTGGTGCATGCTAAGGATTAGCAACCCTACACTTGAGCCCTTTGATCCCAAGATCGAACGCACTTGTCAAAGGAGACTAAGGCAAGCAAGAGCACACATGGCTAATACCGAGGAGATACCGGTACCACCAGTTGCGAGATCACTCATGGACTATACCCACCTGCATTCCATGGATCACTATCAAGTATCACGAGACCAACCATACAGGCTAACAATTTTGAGATCAAGCCTGCTATCATACAAATGATCCAACATTCGGTCCAGTTTGGGGGAGCAGCTACAGATGATCCAAATGATCACATCTCCAACTTCTTGGAGATTTGTGATAAATTCAAGCATAATGGCGTTACTGACAACGCAATCAGGTTCCGTTTGTTTCCCTTTTCTTTACGTGATAAAACAAAATCTTGGTTACAATAGTTGCCTGCAGGGTCTATTACCACGTGGGATGGAATGTCGCAGTTGTTCTTATCAAAATTCTTTCCACCATCCAAGACGGCTAAGATGCGGAATGTTATCACAACCTTTGCCCAATATGATCCAGAGACGTTGTATGAGGCTTGGGAGCGCTTCAAAGATCTACTGCGGAGATGCCCACATCATGGCCTCCCTATCTGGCTGCATGTACAAACGTTTTATAACGGTTTATTTTCTGATAACCTTTCTATGATTGATGCAGGGTCAGGAGGAACTGTGATGAGGAGGACACCCGAGGAAGCTTATACGCTGTTGGAGGAGATGGCTGCTAATAGCTGCCAATGGCAGTCTGAAAGGAACGTGCCAAAGAAGCAAGTCGGAGTGCATCAAATGAGTGAAGTCACTGCCCTAGCTGCCCAGTTGGAAGTGTTGGGATATGCCCTAAGACAAATCATTAGATGATTGTTTTGACATACAATGTTTATGATTTTATGAATGGCAATTCATTATTATATATTATTCTTTTAACTGTGCAATGTGAATTAATATATATGTTAATGTCCTTAGAATAATATTGTATTATTCTTAAAAATGTCCCTAGTCAAGTATTATCATGAATAAGGATAATGATAATACGTAGAGACTAGTATGTGTTGATCGATGAATTGTTCATTGATATGAGATATCAAATCAACATATGGGTACATGTTAGAGAACGATGTACTGGACAGACCCACCATGAGATGCAACATGGATAGTTATATGATCGTCATATGCAATTCTCATAGTGATAATAATGTATGTAATCCTTACGACTTGTGATCATCAGAGATCCCAACATAAGAAGTTATGTATCTTGATATCGTCAAACGTTACCCGTAACAGGGTAATCTATAAAGGCGACTATTGGATACACTACGAATTATGTCGAGGGATGTTGACTGATCGAGATAGGATTTGTCCCTCATATATAACAGGAGATGTGTTTGGCCCTTGATCAAGTGAGAACTAAAATGCATGGCCATGCTCGAATGAGTCGATATGAGATATCGAGCTTATTCGTTTATTCTAGTTCTACTTGGGGATCAAGAAATAGAGATTGAATATACGAGTATGACTATTCCATGACTCGTGTTCAATCTAAACACAAAGGACAAATGAATTAAGTTACATGGTTAATATTATCACAAGTTCTAAAGGTTATGTCGTGTCATTGCCATTCTTGTAATTTGGGCAGCCTCGATGTGTTGCTAGACACCGCTCCTTGCGTGTAACGTAAAATGAGATTTTATGTCACTGCCAACATTACAAGATCCTATCGGGTCGCACAAAAGATTAAATCGATAAAGGGAAATTAAATTCATTGGATGAATTAATTAATTAAGAAGAGTCTTAATAATTATGAGGATTTAATTAAATCATGGGTTTGAGCCCATGAGGCTTTGTGAAAGCCTTTAATTAAATTGTTTATAATCATAACAAGGTGATTAATTAGATTAACTCATTCCTTGATATCACAATCATCAAAACCTAAAAGCTCTCAAGCCTAAACCTCACGGCCGCCGCCTCCTTCCTCCTTCATCTTCACGGCCGACGTGAATAGTGATCGGAACGGCTGTCGTTTAAACGTTTTTGAATCGTGGGGTTGGTTTTGGTTCAATAATAAGTCTAGCAAATTTTTCTTGAACGTCCCTTGTTCGTTTAATCGTGTGGATACCGTTGAGGCAAGACCTTGGAGGTGTTGCTCGTGACTCGGGATCGTTGGATGTAGTGCACCATGGAATCTGCTCAAACACGCTACAAGGGTGAGACCTTCGTATTCCTTTATCCGATATGAAATCCTATGTATAGATCCATTGTTCTAGTAATCCATAATTTTATTACGCTGCGTTGTATGCTCTAAGGATTACTTACAGTGGTATCAGAGCCGTGTACAAGGCTCATATCGGATTTATGTGGTTAAATAGTTTAATCATATTAGATTAATATTGCATGCTATAAAATTGTATATAATCATATATGATATGATTAAATTGAGTTTGTGAAAATCATCGTATAATTGTATTTGATATAATTGGCGAATAATTGTATACGATACACGAAAGCGTAAAATCGAGGTGTTAGCTCATGCATGGCTCACGGCCGACGCCACCAAATGGCTAAGGTTTCGAACCCTAGTCACCATGGCTCACGGCCGACGCCACCAAAGGGCTAGGGTTTCGAACCCTAGTCACCTTGGCTCACGGCCGCCGCATGAGCTAGGGTTTCGAACCCATTGGCTCGTGCATGGCCGAGCAGCCGCCGCTTAAGGGCTAGGGTTCGGACCCTGGCTCGAGCGTGGGCCGAGCCGCCGCACAAATTAGGGTTTAAACCCATTGGCTCGTGACGGCTAGCTCAAGACGGCTAGGGTTTCGAACCCTAGCAGCCGTGCATGGGCTCGGCCGCCGCCGCTCAATGGTTCGGCCATGGGCTAGGGTTTCGAACCCTAGGCCCATAATTGGTCCAGCCGTGGTCCATGTTGGTTCGAACCATGGTGGTTCGTAGCTAAGTCGAAATTAGTTCGTGGCATGTGATGTCCCGAGCGTACGATAATTTTTCAAATATTCTATTTTACAGTTTTAGTTAGAATTAAATTGAAAATGTTTAGAATTTAATTAATTAAATGTTAATGCATGCTTTATGTGTTGTTTGAGCATGGTGCGTGGTTATAGCCCTTTGACCAATTAGATAGGATTTGTGGATGTTTGTAATATTTAATACGACCTGCGTGTCGTGCCTTCTCTATTTCATTCTAAATGTAATCCCTCCCCTATGTTCCCCTCGAATGTGAATCGAGGAATTCTATATCTTGTAAATAGTGTAGTTTATTTTATTGATGATGATCAATGAAGATGGAGCATCGTGCCGGGATGAGGAGGCCATTCACAAATTGGAGCCAAAGGAAGGTGCTTGTGAAGTTACCTTAGGTTGACTCTTAGGATTTTCTCATTGGCTTGAGAGAATCGTTAGTAGGGGCTATAACCATGTCACGTTTAATTATGTATGTTGATGTATGATTTATCTTATGTTTTAGATTGATAATTGTATTACACATATATGTAGATATGTATACAACTATATGTAGTAGACATATTTTAAATTATCAAACTAATCATGAGATCAATTAATCCCTCTAAAATATTATGTTTTAGATGCCTTCCAAAATTAAAAGTACTCGTCAATAACTTCGATTGTACATGTGTGGGTTTGCCAAAGCAAAGCACCGTGGCAATCTTAGTAAGGCGTGAAAGGATAAAAGTGATATCCGTTATACTTAAATTGGGTACGACTTAACTAAGTTATCTCAATAGGATTGGGAACTTAGAGGCATGGGTTGGATTATAATTCATTTGATGAATTGAACAAAGTGTTGTTCGTCCAACTATCCAAGAATTACATGTGATGTAATTGACAAAGTGTTGTCTACCTAAATAACCGAGTCTTGGGCGATTTGCCAAAGCTAACTCAAGATTAGGCGAAATATGGATCTTGGCCCACTAAAGGTTTTGAGGGTTGATATTTTTTAAACAAAATAGTGGGAGTATCATTTAATATAAGACCATGTTAAATGATTAAATCATAAACTTATTTTGCATATTTATATTGTAGATATCCATGGCAACTAACAACGTTACTAGCACATTATCACTGCGATCGGTCCTTGAGAAGGACAAATTAAATGGGACAAATTTCCTAGACTGTCATAGGAACTTGAGGATAGTCCTCAAACAAGAAAAGAACATATGTCCTAGAGGAACCCTTACCCGCTGAGGAACCTCCCCTAACAGCTACAAGAGCTGATAAAGATGCTTACAAGAAGCATCAAAGTGACGCACTTGATGTTGGGTGCCTTATTCTTGCCACCATGAACTCTGAGCTTCAGAAGCAACATGAGGAAATGGAGGCGTTCGATATGATCGAAAACTTAAAGCAATTGTACCAACAGCAAGCAAGACAAGAGAGGTATGACGTCTCTAAGGCGTTATTTCAGTGCAGGATGGTAGAGGGAAGCCTAGTTGGAACTCATGTGCTCAAGATGATTGGGTACATTGAGAATCTGGACAAGCTGGGTTTTCCATTGGACCAAGAGTTGGCCACCGATGTGATCTTGCAATCGTTGCCTGAGAGCTTCAGTCAATTTGTGGTAAATTACAATATGACTGACATGGAAAAGACTCTACCACAATTGCTTGGTATGTTGAGAACATATGAAGCAAATACAAAGAAGACTAAGGTCACAAATGTTCTTATTGTGAATAAGGGCAAAGGAAAGGCCAAAGCTAAAGGCAATAAGAAAACAAAGACGGTCTTTGTTAAATCTAAGCCAAAGTCTTATGCACTGAAACCAAAAGGAGGGATAGCAAAGGAAGGGAACTGTTTCCATTGCAGTGAGACCGGCCATTGGAAAAGAAACTGCAAAGTATATCTGGAGGATCTAAAGAAAGGAAGTATGACTTCCGCTTCAGGTATTTTTGTTATAGAAGTCAATTTATCTACTTCTTCATCATGGGTATTAGATACTGGATGTGGATCTCGCATTTGTGTAAATGTGCAGGACCTCAAAAAGAGTAGATTATTGGCGAAAGACGAAGTTGATCTCCGAGTTGGAAATGGAGCAAGAGTTGCTGCATTAGCTATAGGAGATTATAGTTTAGCTTTACCTTCTGGTTTATCATTGATTTTAAAAGACTGTTATTTTGTGCCATCTATTACTAAAAACATAATTTATATTTCTTGTTTAGACAAGTATGGTTTTTCATTTATAATAAAGGACAATTGTTGTTCTATTTATTTAAATGATATGTTTTATGCTAGTGCACAAATGGTGAATGGTCTTTATGTATTAAATCTTGATATGCCTATCTATAACATAAATACTAAAAGGATTAAAAATAATGATTGTAATCCGACTTATCTCTGGCACTGTCGCTTGGGCCACATAAACGAGAACCGCATATCTAAACTTCATAAGGATGGAGTATTAGATTCATTTGATTTGAATCATATGAAACATGCGAATCTTGTTTAATGGGCAAGATGACTAAAGCCCCTTTCAAGGGACATGTTGAATGGGCAAATGTTTTATTGGGACTAATACATAGTGATGTATGTGGACCAATAAGTACACTAGCTAGAGGTGGTTTTCAATACTTCGTTACATTTACTGATGACCTCAGTAGATATGGGTATGTGTACCTAATGAAGCATAAGCATGAAACCTTTGAAAAGTTCAAAGATTTCAAGAATGAAGTACAAAACCAACTTGGCAAAAGTATCAAAATCATTCGATCAGATCGAGGAGGTGAATACTTAAGCTAAGAGTTTCATGACTATCTAAAGGAATGTGGGATAGTCCCACAACTCACTCCTCAGTATACTCCACAATGGAATGGTGTATCCGAGAGGAGAAATCGAACCTTGTTGGACATGGTTAGATCAATGATGAGTCATGCAGATCTTCCGATATCGTTTTGGGGACATGCTCTAGAAACAGCGATTTTCTTACTGAACCGTGTTCCATCTAAATCAGTGGAAAAGACACCATATGAGATATGGACTGGGAAGCGTCCTAGTATGTCTTTTATGAAGATTTGGGGTTGTGAGGCTTTCGTTAGACGTCACGCCACTAACAAACTTGGACCCAAATCTGATAAATGTTTATTTGTGGGGTATCCTAAGGAAACGAAAGGATACTATTTCTATTATCCCACCGAGAACAAAGTAGTTGTTGCTCGGACTGGTGTATTTCTTGAAAGAGAATTTATTTTTAGAAAAACCAGTGGGAGAAAAATAGAACTTAGTGAAGTTCAACCACAAGAAAACACTGAACCTGAGATTGAGATGGAAACAGAGCAGGCACCGCAAGCTGTTGTGGAAGAAGCACCTGCTCAAGAGACACAAGCCCAGCGTAGGTCTGTAAGAGAACACCGGGAGCCACAGAGATATGGATTTCTTGTGACTCAACAAGGTGACTTACTACTTATTGATGAGGATGAGCCGTCATCTTATCAACAAGCTATAATGGGCAATGATTCTGAGAAATGGCAAGAGGCCATGAAATCTGAGATGGAATCCATGTATGCAAACCAAGTATGGACTTTGGTTGATCCACCTGAAGGGGTACGACCCATAGGGTGCAAATGGATTTTCAAGAAAAAGATCGATATGGATGGTAACGTACAAACCTATAAAGGTCGGCTGGTTGCAAAAGGATTCAAACAAATTCATGGTATTGACTATGATGAAACCTTTTCACCAGTGGCCATGGTTAAATCCATAAGGATCTTACTTGCAATAGCTGCATTTCATGATTATGAAATCTGGCAGATGGATGTCAAAACAGCTTTCCTTAATGGAAATCTGCTCGAGGATGTGTACATGACACAACCCGAGGGTTTTGTCGATCCAAAGGATGCTGGAAAGATATGCAAGCTACAACGATCCATTTATGGATTGAAGCAAGC
This sequence comes from Haberlea rhodopensis, assembly GCA_907163345.1. Classification (NCBI taxonomy): domain Eukaryota; kingdom Viridiplantae; phylum Streptophyta; class Magnoliopsida; order Lamiales; family Gesneriaceae; genus Haberlea; species Haberlea rhodopensis. The sequence continues at coordinate 408,975 of CAJQUN010000240.1, read as the reverse complement.
TTCTCGGAGTTGGAATCTTTGATTTGATGATGCAATCATAGAGTTTGGTTTTATCAAAAACGAAGATGAACCTTGTGTCTACAAGAAGGTCAGTGGGAGCGTAATCATTTTCCTAGTGTTGTATGTAGATGACATACTTATCATTGGAAATGATATCCCTGCCTTACAATCTGTAAAGATTTGGCTAGGGAATTGCTTTTCGATGAAAGACTTGGGAGAAGCCACCTATGTATTAGGAATCAAGATCTATAGAGATAGATCAAGAAGGCTTCTTGGTCTGAGTCAAAGTACATACATAGACAAAGTGCTTAAAAGGTTTAGCATGCAAGAATCAAAGAAAGGATTCGTGCCTATGACACATGGTATTTATCTCTCGAAGGAACAGTGTCCTTCAACACCAGATGAGAGACAACGCATGAGTAAGATTCCATATGCGTCAGCTATTGGATCTATCATGTATGCCATGATATGTACTCGTCCCGATGTATCGTATGCTTTGAGCATGACGAGCAGATATCAAGTTGATCCAGGTGAAGGTCACTAGATTGCTGTCAAGAACATCCTGAAGTACTTGAGAAGGACTAAGGATACATTCTTGATTTATGGAGGTGAGGAAGAGCACAATGTAATGGGTTACACTGATGCAAGCTTCCAAACCGACAAAGATGATTTTCGATCGCAATCTGGATATGTGTATTGCCTAAATGGAGGTGCTGTGAGCTGGAAGAGTTCAAAGCAAGAAACAGTAACCGATTCTACAACGGAAGCTGAGTATATTGCTGCCTCGGATGCAGCAAAGGAAGCTGTTTGGATGAGGAAGTTCATTTCTGAACTTGGAGTGGTGCCTAGCATTAAAGATCCGATAGAACTCTATTGTGACAACAATGGAGCGATCGCATTGGCTAAGGAACCAAGATCTCACCAAAGATCCAAGCACATACTTAGGCGTTTCCATTTCATTCGAGAAATCGTTGAAAGGGGAGATGTTAAAATATGCAAAGTACCAACAGATGATAATGTATCTGACCCATTGACGAAGCCACTGTCACAGCAGAAGCATGATCGTCATACTAGATCTCTAGGCATTAGGTATATGTCTGAGTGGTCTTAGTGCTAGTGGGAGATTTGTTGGGATATGCCCTAAGAAAAATCATTAGATGATTGTTTTGACATACAATGTTTATGATTTTATGAATGGCAATTCATTATTATATATTATTCTTTTAACTGTGCAATGTGAATTAATATATATGTTAATGTCCTTAGAATAATATTGTGTTATTCTTAAAAATGTCCCTAGTCAAGTATTATCATGAATAAGGATAATGATAATACGTAGAGACTAGTATGTGTTGATCGATGAATTGTTCATTGATATGAGATATCAAATCAACATATGGGTACATGTTAGAGAACGATGTACTGGACAGACCCACCATGAGAATGCAACATGGATAGTTATATGATCGTCATATGCAATTCTCATAGTGATAATAATGTATGTAATCCTTACGACTTGTGATCATCAGAGATCCCAACATAAGGAGTTATGTATCTTGATATCGTCAAACGTTACCCGTAACAGGGTAATCTATAAATGCGACTATTGGATACACTACGAATTATGTAGAGGGATGTTGACTGATCGAGATAGGATTTGTCCCTCCTATTTAACAGGAGATGTGTTTGGCCCTTGATCAAGTGAGAACTAAAATGCATGGCCATGCTCGAATGAGTCGATATGAGATATCGAGCATATTCGTTTATTCTAGTTCTACTTGGGGATCAAGAAATAGAGATTGAATATACGAGTATGACTATTCCATGACTCGTGTTCAATCTAAACACAAAGGACAAAGGGATTAAGTTACATGGTTAATATTATCAAAAGTTCTAAAGGTTATGTCGAGTCATTGACATTCTTGTAATTTGGGTAGCCTCGATGTGTTGCTAGACACCGCTCCTTGCTTGTAACGTAAAATGAGATTTTGTGTCACTGCCAACATTACAAGATCCTATCGAGTCGCACAAAAGATTCAATCGATAAAGGGAAATTAAATTCATTAGATGAATTAATTAATTAAGAAGAGTCTTAATAATTATGAGGATTTAATTAAATCATGGGTTTGAGCCCATGAGGCTTGTGAAAGCCTTTAATTAAATTATTTATAATCATAACAAGGTGATTAATTAGATTAACTCATTCCTTGATATCACAATCATCAGAACCTAAAAGCTCTCAAGCCTAAACCTCACGGCCGCCGCCTCCTTCCTCCTTCATCTTCACGGCCGACGTGAATAGTGATCGGAACGGCTGTCGTTTAAACGTTTTTGAATCGTGGGGTTGGTTTTGGTTCAAGAATAAGTCTAGCAACTTTTTCTTGAACGTCCCTTGTTCCTTTAATCGTGTGGATACCGTTGAGGCAAGACCTTGGAGGTGTTGCTCGTGACTCGGGATCGTTGGACGTAGTGCACCGTGGAATCTGCTCAAACACGCTACAAGGGTGAGACCTTCGTATTCCTTTATCCGATATGAAATCCTATGTATAGATCCATTGTTCTAGTAATCCATAATTTTATTCCGCTGCGTTGTATTCTCTAAGGATTACTTACAGGAAGCGCTGATGTGGGGTCCTCGTTACTTAATCCATAATGTATTTCATTAAACATACATATGTGAGTCTGAATTAAGTAAAACCATGCACTGATTAAGAGTATCTTACTAGTTCAGTTGTTACAGATGTACCCAGACCACTAGTACAAAAACCAACTAACTTTTTCTACATATACATTACATGTAAAATTAACAACCTAAGCCAGTACAACTCATATGCAGTGGTTCACCTCGCAGCGGAAAATGACTCACATCCCGTCTCCCCACGTCTATGAGTCCCTACAGAAACATTCACATAATATGAGTATAGATAACAACTATCTCAGTGCAATATCAAAACAATAAGCACAATAAAATCATCAATAGTGAATGCTTTGTATCATGCATCAACAAATGCACTATGTCATGACATGTCTCAACAATTACCCTATTATCACGAGCCCCATATGAAATGCCTATTTAGCTCAACATGTCAGTGAAACCACATCACATCTTCATATTAGCAGCACATATCATAGTACCATACTCATCTGTGATAATAGCCAGAGCATATACCCACACCAGGCGTATATCTCTCAAGCCAAAGCATATGTAGTATATCTATCGTGGCAACGATCCCAGCCAAAGCATATACCACACAAGGCACAAGGCATATCTATCAAGGCACTGATCTCACCAAAGCATATACACATATCTATCAAGGCATCCATCCCAATCATATGAAATCCATGTATGCACATGCATATGATACTACCAATCATATGACACCAAGATAATATAAATCATATGATACCAAAACCATAACAACATCATCACATCATATCTATACTCCGTACGTCAACACGTACATGTAAAGCGACACAAACCAGATAAATCAGTCGTCAATGGTTAATTGCCTCTTTGCCCTGTCCCCTGTGATGATGCTACAAGCACATGAACAATATACCATGTTATAAGAGGCTTCAAAAATAAATGCTACAAAAATATAACATTTTTATAATTTCCAAGTCACCGATCGATCGCTACACTTGCTGATCGATCGCCAAAACTTTCTGTCTCCTCGAGATCGATAGCCACATTTTCACCGATCGATCGCTACATGTATAAACCGCCTTATATTTTGCCCTGTCTCGGCGATCGATCGCCACAAAGCTTGCGATCGATCGCCGATGTCCAGAAAGTTCAGAACATGGCGATTTTGAGCTTATCTTCCTAGCTCTTCTCCTACAACTCGAAATTTAACATGTAAATAAGTTTCATGCATTCTCTAATACTATAACAACATGTTTCCCCCATCTTACAATCCAATTACTAGCATATAAACATGTTATGATTCTTCACATGAACATTTGATATGCTACTTCTCATACATCAACACCAATGATATAAATCAAGTATAAAACCATGAATTTCTTACCAAGAAGTTAGGAAATCACATCACTCAACTTCCTAGCTTAATTCTCTAATGAAATCCAAGCTCAAACCAAGAAGAATCTCCAAGGGTTGGAGAGGAGCTTTGTAGAGAATTTTAGGTGAAAAGTGGTGTAATATGTGATTTCACCCCCTAATACACTTGATATAGATCATTTAACATATTAATTGCAAGGACATGCTACTTGACAATTACATGAAGATGAAATCCAAATTCAAATGTAACTCCAACTCAAATTCAAGTCACATGCATATGCAAATGCTTACTCAATCAAGTCATACATTGCCATATTTCTAATATTCATTTCATGTCTGTGAGTATTAACCCTCGGTTCAACCCGAACCCAAGTCCACATCGTACCGTAATTATTCAACATTACGCCATAACAAATCGAGGCATTACAGCTTAACAAGAAGATCGATAGTTTGAGCATGCATGCAATGCAAGTCCAAACTGTTACATGCGAGCTTTTCCATGGAGGACATCCGAGCACTGAATGCCAGGTTGGTAACCCATTCATTACTTCTAATGAAGCTGTTAATTTTGTAGTGAACCAACCACCACCGACCTACCCCTACCAAAACACGTACAATACAGGGCCGAGTAACTTTCCCCAACCACCACCAGGGTATGCACCAAAGTCAAGCATGGAGGAGATGCTAACTAAGTTTATATCATCGGCTGAAACAAGGATGAACAATCATGAGGCATCGATAAAGAACTTGGAAGTCCAAGTGGGACAGTTAGCAAAGATCGTAGCCGAACGAGTACAAGGATCACTATCTAGTGACACTGAGACGAAACCTAGGGAGCAAGTCCATGCTATCACGTTGAGGAGTGGAAAGGAGGTTGTTGAGAAGAAGGATGTGGACATTGAGTTGAAAGGCGAGGCGGACATCAAGAAAGAAGATGATCAAACACGCGACAAAGATGCTATTTGGCACATATCGAATTATGCTAAGTTTTTAAAGGAGATTCTGTCAAAAAAGTGGAAACTGGGAGAGCATGAGATGATAAACTTAACTGAGGAGTGTTATGATGTCATTCAAAATGATTCACCTTCAAAGTTAAAGGATCCAGGGAGTTTCCGTATACCTTGCAAAATAAATTCTAAAACTTTTAATAAATCTTTATGTGATTTGGGTTCAAGTGTTAATTTAATGCCTTTGTCTGTGTACAGGAAGCTGGGCTTAGGAGAGCTAAAAGCAATCAATGTCTCATTCCAGATGGCAGACAAGTCCATCAAGTACCCTCATGGGATAGTGGAGGATGTACCGGTCAAAGTTGACAAATTCACCATTCTGGTGGATTTCATGGTGCTAGAGATAAAGGAGTAGGCGGACATGCCATTGATATTAGGAAGACCATTCCTAGCTACTGGAAGGGCATTGATAGAAGTCCAAGAAGGGAAGTTGATCCTCCTAGAAGGGGGGATCAAGTTACTTATGATATGTTCAAAGTTGTGAACACTACACGCACTGAGCACCGATGTTTTAGTGTGAATATAATTGATACACTATCTGTTGATGCGATGCAGGGTAAGAGTGAGAATAAGGTGGAGGTCACATCGAATGGCCAACAAAGAAGAGGTAAATTTGGTGTAGGAGACTCGGTATTAATGAATAGGAAAAAGATGAGACTTTTTCCATGGAAGTCTGATGCACCATGGGCTGGACCGTTCAAAGTTGTCGAGTTCTACCATTCGACACCTTCAAATTGAGAGATGGCCACGAGGTGATGTTCACAGTCAAAGAAAGTGGTTACGACACTACCACAAGGATGATGTGAAATCACCCCTACTGGCTCTAGCGGCACTTGAGCGTAAATGGTAAAATGTCCAGCTTGAGACTATAAATCAAGAACTCTTTCTTAACCCTTTGCTTTGTTTTAGTTTATTTTTGGTTTGTTTTGTTTTTGTTTTTTATTTTGGCAAGACTCCATGTGATGTCCGGGGATTAATGGCGTTAATCCCGGTATGGTAATAATCCTTGATGGATTAATTGTGGCAATTAGGGATTAATTGCGGTTTTGGGTATCCCGAAGTTGTTAAATCGGGCATTTGGGATCGTTGGATCCAGAGGTTGAGATTGTATTCTCATTTTGGTGGAAAACCTATGAATTAGGTTTTAGTGGGACTTGGCGTCCGGGGTGCCTTATGTTTGGGCCAGTCTGGGGATTTGATGTTGGAGAGAGAGTTTTTGTAAACAGATAATTTTTAATGAATCATGATGTATTTGTGGGGGTATTGGTATTTTGGGGCATTTTTACTATATATACCAGTTGGACTCGGGATTCCGTCATTCGGAATCCATTTCTCTCCTCTCCTCTCCCTCACGCCTCTCTCTCACCCCAAACCCTTCCCCTTTCCCTTTGAGGAGCAAAATCGATGGAGGCTCGTCCTATGAGCCGGATTTCTCGAAGATAAGTTGGTAAATTTCTTCCCCTCACTTTTATCTTCGTTTTGATTGTGATCTTGTTGGTTTTTGGTTAAGTTTTGGTGGGTTTTGAATTTGGGGATTTTTGGGTTAGAAATCCAAGTTGAGTTTTTAGAGTTTTTATTGGCTTTAAATGTTGTATTTGAGGTGTTGATGGTGTATGGGGTGTTGGTTTTGAGTTTGGGTGTGAAAAACACCATGGAAGCTCGAAATTTTCGGAAACCCGCAGGTCGCGATCGATCGCGGCTTGGCGCCGATCGATCGCGACATGCTACTGGTTTGGGAAGGCGATGAGCAGTAACGACGATCGATCGCGAAAAGTGGGCGATCGATCGCGAGGGTCTCGGCGATCGATCGCGAGATGTGGCGATCGATCGCGATCGATCGCGGCTTGTTTATTTTCGGGCAGTAGGGTATGGCGATCGATCGCGGCTTAGCGCCGATCGATCGCGGCCCTGTACCATTTGTTTTTTTTTTGAAAATTTTGGAAAATGTCGGGATTTTGGAACCGAGGTTTAAAAGGCCCGTTTCCGGGGCAATGTCTACATTCCAATGGGAATGCTATACTTTTAAAATAGATTGGTTGAGGCCAAAGTTTAATAAAACGGAATTCCCGGTTGAATTCTTGGTTATCTTTTAAACTTGCTAAACGGTATATTTTGGGTATTATGCATGCTTAGCCGGGGGGGCTTTTATTTTGGTAATCGTCATGGATTGACGATATGATTGGGAGCTATGAACGTGCTTGGGCACGTGGTTGCATGCTTATGTTTGATTGTGAATTATTTGTGTTTTAGCACATACTTCTTGAGGAATGGAACTCAACAAGGTTTGGCTTGAACTGCGGAGACTTAAGGTACGTATGACGTACGAGCATGGCCTATTATTGTGTTGCAACTGTAAAATGCATGGTGTGTGATAATTGTACTAAATGGGTATTGGAACACATGGTGTGTGATAATTGCGTTATATGGATATTGAAATATGTGGCATGGGGTAATTGCATGGGATAGGTATTGAAATGCATGGTGCATGAGATTTGCTATAGATGGATAACAATATGCATGGTAAATAGTATTTGCGTCAAATGGTTATTCATTGGGAACCATACGGTGCCGCTATTGAGCGAGCAATGATTTGGGATGCGATCGCCGTTGAGCGACCATCGGTTATGACGCCTCTATTGTTGAGCGTGTGCGAGGTTTAGTATGCCGCCATTGTGGAGCGAGCAATGAGACAGGAATATGGAATTATTGATTAGATATATGTGATATCTATGGTCTTTTATATTATGTTTTTTTACCATATTGATCATGGAACTGGCATAATAGAACGGTATTAGTTAATCTATGTGACGATTGACTGGCTTTGGGAATTTGATGAGTTTGGTTATTTTGAGAACAGGGACGATACAGGGTGTTGAGCCTTAAACGCATGGTTGCGTTTAATGCGTTAAATTATCCCCGGTCAATCTTTGAGTTTTGATGATCAACAAAACTTGTGTTTGTTATACTAATGCATCTACTTAGTGTGCAGATTAAGTGATGAAATGTAGTTTGGATTGAAGAAAATCAAGTGTGCATATTCTGGCCTGGATCGCCCCAGGCGATGGTGTGCATCGCCCCAGGCGATGGGTGTCAGGCCAGGCATCGCCACGCACATCGACAGAGGCGATGGCTAGGCGAGCATGCAAGGAAGATCGCCTGAGGCTATGGTGAACAACGCCTGAGGCGATGGAAACCTTTTGGACTTCGCCCCCGCACATCGACTGGAGCGACGCCGAGGCATGGCGTGGGCATGCGCGCAGGGAAATCGTCCGAGGCGATGGGCTGAACGCCCGAGGCGATGGCACGAACGCCTGAGGCGATCTAGAGTTCGTTTGAGGCGATGCAAGATTTGAAGGAGCTGAGGCTACGGCCTTGATTTTGGCATTGGATCGCCTGAGGCGATCCAGCGATCGCCTGAGGCGATGCGTGATTTTTGGTGACCGTTGGGGCGCGGCGATGGTGATCGCCTGAGGCGATGTCCGAGGCGATCCTGGAGTGATTTCAGCCTTATGAGTAGCAACAGCTAGTAGGAGCCTTGGAGGCCTTCTACACTATAAATATGGATGCTTTGGAGCATTTTGAAGCAGAGGAACAAGCCTACAACTTATACCAAAGTCTTGATAATTATTATTTGATTTAAGCTTTGCAATCTCCATACATTGTTATTGTATTGGAGCTTGTAATTCTTTTATTGTGTGTGAGTCTTGTTCACTTCGTGTTGGTACACCGTGAAGGTGTGTGTTGAGTTATTGTAAAGGTCCTCCAACACCAAAGCAAGTTGGAAAATTGTAAAGTCATCAACAAGTCTAGTTGGTGCAAGTGTGTGGCTATCCTTGGAGCCCTTAAGGCCAAGAAGACTCGTGAAGAGTGTTGGTAGCTCGGGAAGAGCTTTGTATACTCGGGAAGAGTATTGTGCTCGGGAAGAGCTTGTGTACTCGGGAAGAGTAGTGTGCTCGGGAAGAGCGTTGTAAACTCGGGAAGAGTTGTTGTGTGGCTAACTTGGAGCCCTCAAGGCCAAGACCAATTATTCTAGTGGAACCTCGGTTGGAGGTTATCTAACAGGGAAGAGGAGACGTAGGCGATTCATCGCCGAACTTCTATAACAAATCCTTTTGTTATTTATTGCTTTATTTTTCATTACACATTTATTTATTTATTCTTTTTATTTATCGATTGACTAAAGGCTTCCGCAAGCGCAAAACTTTTTTTATTTTTCAAACTCATTTTAAAAAGCTAAAGTAGCCAAGGAATCTCATTCACCCCCCCTCTTCGATTCCAACAAGTGGTATCAGAGCCATTTGATTTTTGTTTTAAATCAAATCTTTTTATGGCTAATCTAGCAAATGAGTTTGCTCAAGGTCAATCGACGAATCGCCCTCCGCTTTTCACGGGTGATAACTACGGGTATTGGAAAAATAGAATTTCTCTATATATCCAATCCGTAGATTATGATCTATGGAAAATCATTGTGAAAGGTCCACATACTCCTTTAAAGGATGTTGGGGGAATTAGTGTTCCCAAAGAAATTGACGACTTCACAAAAGCGGATATGATGTTAATATCTCAAAATGCTAAAGCGATTAATATTTTGCATTGTGCTTTAGATATGAAGGAGTACAACCGGATTTCAATGTGCTCAACCGCTAAGGAGATATGGGACAAATTGAAAATTTGTCATGAAGGAACCAACCAAGTGAAGAAGACAAAGATAGACCTCCTTCAACTCAAATATGAGACATTTGAGATGGACTCCGGAGAAGATGTGGATTCCATGTTTAGGAGCTCACCCAAATTATCAACGAGCTTGCTCAACTTGGAGAGAAGTATCCTCCAAAGCAAATATGGAGGAGAGCACTAAGGGCCTTACCTAAAGAATGGGATGCAAAGAGGACGGCTATTATCGAGTCCAACAAAGGGGAGAACGCATCTTATGATCTTGATGAGCTCCATGGCACCTTCGTGACCCATGAGCTTGAAGTTGCCACAAGGAGAGAAGTGAAGGAGGAGGATAGATCAAAAAGAAATGGGATTGCCTTGGTTGGAAGGAAAGACCATTCCGATGATGAAGAAGATGATGATGATGAAGAGATGAGGTTGTTCACAAAGAAGTTCAAGAAGCTCTTCAACAAACATAGCAAGTCAAAGACCTCCAATGCCACCAAACAAGAATCCAAAAATGAGGTAACTTGTTACAATTGTCAAGAAATAGGCCATTATGGTAACAAATGTCCTAGGAAGAAGAATGAGGACAAAGGCAAGAAGAAGGCGTTTATAGCCACATGGAGTGATAGCGACTCCGATGAAGAAGAAGCCAAAAATCTTTGTCTAATGGCTCTTGGAGATATATATGAAGAGGATGATGATGAGGTACCATCTTATGATGAATTATTAGATGCTTATAATGAACTCATTGATTGTCTTGGTAAAACCAAGAAGAGCAACAAAGTGCTTAAACTAGACTTGGCTAAGAAGGAAGAAGAAAACATTATTTTGAAAAACCAAGTACTTGATTTAAAGACATCTTTTGCCAAGTTTAGTGATAGTAGTTTAAAGATAAATGAATTGCTTGGCTTGCAACGATGTAGCTTTGATAAAGCTGGGTTAGGCTACTCAAGCAAATCAAAATCTTTTTCAAGCTTGTTGGCTAAAGCAAAGCATGATTCTACTACTTGTAACTATTGTTGCAAAAATGGTCATACCAAGAACAAATGTAGATTTGCTAGAATCCAATACCAACCTAACAAAAGGTGGAAATGGATCCCAAAGGTGCCTAAGGAAGCTAACCATCAAGGACCCAAAAATCAAATGGGTACCAAAGATCCTTCTATTATTAATTTGTCTTGTAGGGACAACCATGGATTGGAGGATGAAGGACCAAGCAACTCAAAGGAGGAGTTTATTCTATTCACCACCATAGAAGAAACGAGAGGCGTTGGACCTATGACAAGAACTAACTCTTGTCATCAAGGGTAAAATTTATTTGATTCTTTTTTAAAGAGCAATTCAAAAATTCATTGGCACAAATCAATTGTGATCAATATTGAAGCTCAATATTCATTGGAGTAAAATGCATAACCCCTTAGCATAATTGTTAAGTGCATGATGTATGCTTATCTTTTTATAGTAAGTAGCTAGATATGCTTTGCATTCAAATTTGAATATGCTATGTGAAAATGTGCAATTATATGATTTGTTATAATGTTTTGATTATTTCATTGTTTATTGGGCATGAATGCATGAACATATGCACACATTGCAACCTTTAGCATTAATTGTTGAATGCCTTAAACACATGGTTGTGGTTCACCTCTATATGACTTAATCTTGGTTGATGAGGAATATGTGTAATTTGAAGCTATGTGTCAACATATAAATTATGCCATGTTTATTTAAATTTTATGCTTTTTGATTATCACAAAAAGGGGGAGAATTTTGTGATAAACTTGAACCTTAATATATGCATAGTTTAAGGGGGAGAGCTTATGTATGCATGATTTGAGGGGGAGAGTTATTTGTTTATTGTTTTACTTGGTAACTTGTAGTGTATGCAATTGTTAAGGGGGAGTCATTTTTACTCACATTTCATGCATATTACTTATTCAAGTTTATCAAGTTTTGTGATCATCAAAAAGGGGGAGATTGTTGAGCCTTAAACGCATGGTTGCGTTTAATGCGTTAAATTATCCCCGGTCAATCTTTGAGTTTTGATGATCAACAAAACTTGTGTTTGTTATACTAATGCATCTACTTAGTGTGCAGATTAAGTGATGAAATGTAGTTTGGATTGAAGAAAATCAAGTGTGCATATTCTGGCCTGGATCGCCTCAGGCGATGGTGAGCATCGCCCCAGGCGATGGGTGTCAGGCCAGGCATCGCCACGCACATCGACAGAGGCGATGGCTAGGCGAGCATGCGAGGAAGATCGCCTGAGGCGATGGTGAACAACGCCTGAGGCGATGGAAACCTTTTAGACTTCGCCCCCGCACATCGACTGGAGCGACGCCGAGGCATGGCGTGGGCATGCGCGCAGGGAGATCGTCCGAGGCGATGGGCTGAACGCCCGAGGCGATGGCACGAACGCCTGAGGTGATCTAGAGTTCGTTTGAGGCGATGCAAGATTTGAAGGAGCTGAGGCTACGGCCTTGATTTTGGCATTGGATCGCCTGAGGCGATCCAGCGATCGCCTGAGGCGATGCGTGATTTTTGGTGACCGTTGGGGCGCGGCGATGGTGATCGCCTGAGGCGATGTCCGAGGCGATCTTGGAGTGATTTCAGCCTTATGAGTAGCAACGGCTAGTAGGAGCCTTGGAGGCCTTCTACACTATAAATATGGATGCTTTGGAGCATTTTGAAGCAGAGGAACAAGCCTACAACTTATACCAAAGTCTTGATAATTATTATTTGATTTAACCTTTGCAATCTCCATACATTGTTATTGTATTGGAGCTTGTAATTCTTTTATTGTGTGTGAGTCTTGTTCACTTCGTGTTGGTACACCGTGAAGGTGTGTGTTGAGTTATTGTAAAGGTCCTCCAACACCAAAGCAAGTTGGAAAATTGTAAAGTCATCAACAAGTCTAGTTGGTGCAAGTGTGTGGCTATCCTTGGAGCCCTTAAGGCCAAGAAGACTCGTGAAGAGTGTTGGTAGCTCGGGAAGAGCTTTGTATACTCGGGAAGAGTATTGTGCTCGGGAAGAGCTTGTGTACTCGGGAAGAGTAGTGTGCTCGGGAAGAGCGTTGTAAACTCGGGAAGAGTTGTTGTGTGGCTAACTTGGAGCCCTCAAGGCCAAGACCAATTATTCTAGTGGAACCTCGGTTGGAGGTTATCTAACCGGGAAGAGGAGACGTATGCGATTCATCGTCGAACTTCTATAACAAATCCTTTTGTTATTTATTGCTTTATTTTTCATTACGAATTTATTTATTTATTCTTTTTATTTATCGATTGACTAAAGGCTTCCGCAAGCGCAAAACTCTTTTATTTTTCAAACTCATTTTAAAAAGCTAAAGTAGCCAAGGAATCTCATTCACCCCCCCCCCCCCCCCCCCCCCCCCTCTTCGATTCCAACACAGGGGATCCCGGATGAGGGTGTTACCATCCAGGGAGTATCATTTAAATTATAGCATTTACATTCTGTACTTGAATTGCAATGTTATGCTTATTGGATTGGTGGTATTGGTATGCTCACCCCGTGTGGGGGCTGTCTCTATTGGTGCAGGACACAGGTGTTGCAGTAGCATTGGAGTCGAGCTCAGGCTGTTGATAGAGGTACTTCCAGGATCTAGGTACCAGAACAAGTTGAACAAGTACGCAGATCAAATGTTGAGATCGATCTGTGCTTGGGAGGTGCTTCCAGGATTGAAGTGCCAGTAACGGTACCCAGTAGAGTGCTTTTATACATCAAATACACGCGTGTTCATTGGGTGCTCTTATGTGAGTACATTTTACGTGTATATGGAATGTATAAATGGGCTACGGCTTCTCTCTGTTCATTATGGTTGCATGCAATTAATTATGGAATTGCTAAATGAACTAAGAGCATGTTAGTATATTATGTGGGTGCATGTTATACGAATAATCTTGGTTGGGGAATCTGAATATTATGTGAATTGAATGCGAGAATTTTTCTGGATAGCATACGGTGTTGCACTTGCACATGGTTTTCCCCATGATAGTATGATTATATGCACTAATGGCATGGCTTAATACACTGATAATGGGTTAAGGGCACGGGGGTCCTTACATTAGTGGTATCAGAGCAGTGGTTAGCTCTTTGGGGCTGTTGAGGGCCTAGGGAAATGATAATAGGAATGAGAAGCACATACTTATGCATGATGGTAGTTAGTGTTGGGTGACACAACCATATTGCTTATGTGCGTTTATGATATGTGTTCATAATTGGATTATGTTGTTGCTAACCATGGTGGTTGCAGGGTCTTATGAGACATGGATTATGCATTACGGTTGCATATATATCGGAGTGATGATTTTAATGCTTTGCGGCTAAATGTTGAAGCGATGGTAAAATTCCGCATGTCACATTTGAAGCGAGGTGCATTAAAATACACTCATGGCGATGTTTATCGGAATACGGGGTATGCATTACGATTGCAAGCATGGCATAGCGATGTGAATACTTGCCGCTTCATGGCGTAGCGATGTGAATACTTGCCGCTGATATGAAGTGAAGAACACGACCGCTGTCATATCTTAGCGAGGGGTATTTCCGCTGTCATGTAAAGCGAGGGGTATTTCCGCTGTCATGATTAAAACGAGGAGTAATGGTGCCGCTGTCATACCGTAGCGATGAGAGAATATTTGCCGTTGATATGAAGCGAAGAACACGACCGCTGTCATATTGTAGCGAGGGATATTATTTGTCACTGGTATGTCGAAGCGAGGTAGCGATGAAGATATTTGCCGTTCATATGAAGCGAAGAACACGACCACTGTCATATTATAGCGAGGTATATCATTCCGCTAATCTATTGGCGATGGTTTATGCCGCCGGGTATTCTTAGCGATGGTTCATTCCGCTAATCTATTGGCGATGGTTTATGCCGCCGGGTATTCTTAGCGATGGTTCATTCCGCTAATCTATTGGCGCTGGTTTATGCCGCCGGATATTCTTAGCGATGGTTCATTCCGCTAATCTATTGGCGATGGTTCTTGCCGCCAGGTATTATATAGCGACGGGTCTTTCCGCTACATCTATTGGCGATGGTTCATGCCGCCAGGTATCGTATAGCGATAGTACATTCCGCTACATCAATAACGATGGTTCGTACCGCCGGATATCTATAGCGATGTTTTATGCCGCTGATTCTATAGCGATGGATTATACCGCTATGTGTGTAGCACTGGATTATGCCGCCTACGAGCGATGGATGCTGCTTATGTACCACTGGTGGACGATGGATACAGGTATTCCGCTATCTTGATAGTGATGAGGTATGGAAAATTACTTTTGATATCATTATTGTGAATTCCATGTGATGTTTTATACCGTCATGTGTTTGACGATGAGATTATGGATGTCGTATATCGACATGTGCCGTCATATGTTTGACGATGTTATTAGGGATGTCTATGTGGACGCGTGGCGTCGTTTTGGTAAATAATGCATTCATGTTTATGTATTTGGTTGTATGGTTTGAGTGCCGATGGTGGGCACATGGTAGAGTCTGGGTCACTAGTTGACGAGACCTTTTTCCGAGCAGGTTTGCTCGATGGAGCATTGGATGCATTGTACCCGTGAGTGTACCGCATCATGTTATAGAGGTAAATATTTGTTGAGCAATGATACCCTTGGGTATGCTCCCTGGGATGGCTAAGGCCAAGTGATTGGTGGTAAGAGTAGTCATTGAGGAAACTACTTGCTTGTTATTGTGATGAGGAGTAAGCATGGTTACACCCACCCTGAAGGTGTGGAATAAGTCCTAATGGATTAGGATTGCATGGTGATTAAGCATGGACGCCGGGTTGTCCATTGTGCTTTGGTGTTTTAGAGATATGTTGGGCGATGACCCACAACTCCAATGGTTTGTGCAGTATGGTATACCGGGATGGAACGTGTGTCACGTTGATAGGTTGGTATGAGCCTATGGGGCCATCGAATCGCTAGCCAGGTATTGTTGCAGTACTTTGGTGTGCTTGGGTTAGCCTTATGCCGCTCGTTGGATTCGAGCTGGGTGAATCGTATGGTAATACGATGAGGGTTATGGTAGACTTTTGTAGTCTCCTTGTGGCATAATGTTTGAGGCAGGGAGTACCTCACGGAGACGTTTATACGTCAAATGTTTTGAGAGACTTGTTTTGGGGCAGCTCAATTCTATTGGGGATGCCAACGTGAGTGTCGACAAGTCGTGGTTAGCTCTGGTTGAGCATCCTTGCATGTGGAATGCAACGGGAGTCACGATTGGATTTGTGGGATATAGCTAGTGGAGTAACACTACTATATTGATTTTATCTCTTGGAAAGACTTGGATTATACTGTCGTGGAGACAGCTAGTATTGGTGGAGGGTTGATTGTGAATCAACCGGGGTAAGCCCTACTAGTGTTGGACTAGGCGATGGCTTCGTACTTCTGGTCAGACGTTCGAGGAGACGTCTCCGGGGAGATGCTCGATTGTGTTGTACTATGGCATTAGTACAGAGCATCTTTAGTTTGAGTATACATGGGATATACAGGTTTCGATTTGGTAATGGTTGCTTTGATGCACTATCTTGAACCAATTGCGTACTTTTGGTTCCGTGATATGTTTTGGTAAAATATATCCAGTTTTCCGAACGGTGGTTCGAGGTTGGAGGGTCATGGATTCATGACACTTTCCTTGTGAGAAAGGCAGTACTGATATACGTACCGGTTGAATCCTTTGGGAGATTTGTTGCTTCGGTTGTGTGGTGTTGATGTTGAAATCACACCCTTTGGTTTTGGTTGGTCAACCATCATTCTCCGTGGGGTGAGAATAATCCAGGTTTGTCAGTTGGTTTTGGGATTTGGGTATGATTGGAGATACCCGAGTCTATTGCATTGTGTATGCATGTTGTGATTGGTGTTTGGGCATGTATGCCGTGAGTGTATACGAATGCCAATGTTATTTTGTTCATTGTTGAACGTCGAGTTGTATGCTTGGTTTGGTGAATCTCCGGTGTGAGATTGTGGGACCTCGAGATCTGTAATCTCGATGGCACGATGCATTCTGATGAATGATCGTGAGGGTTGTTTGACTTCCCCCGGAGGAGGGATTGTCGTGTTTTGGAACCATGGTAGTTCTTGCTGGTTAATTCGATAACCTCCCTGTTTAGGATTGTTAAATCCCAGGATAGACAAGGGGTGGCCAGGACTCGGATTTGTTTGGTGTCGTGGTTGACATGCGTGGCGGGGATGCAATTGATTGTTTTGCGTGACCTCTGTGGAACTTGATGTTGGGATATGCCCTAAGACAAGTCATTAGATGATTGTTTAAGACATACAATGTTTATGGTTTTATGAATGGCAATTCATTATTATATATTATTCTTTTAACTGTGCATTGTGAATTAATATATATGTTAATGTCCTTAGAATAATATTGTATTATTCTTAAAGATGTCCCTAGTCAAGTATTATCATGAATAAGGATAATGATAATACGTAGTATGTTGATCGATGAATTGTTCATTGATATGAGATATCAAATCAACATATGGGTACATGTTAGAGAACGATGTACTGGACAGACCCACCATGAGAATGCAACATGGATAGTTATATGATCGTCATATGCAATTCTCATAGTGATAATAATGTATGAAATCCTTACGACTTGTGATCATCAGAGATCCCAACATAAGGAGTTATGTATCTTGATATCGTCAAACGTTACCCGTAACAGGGTAATCTATAAAGGCGACTATTGGATACACTACGAATTATGTAGAGGGATGTTGACTGATCGAGATAGGATTTGTCCCTCCTATATATAACAGGAGATGTGTTTGGCCCTTGATCAAGTGAGAACTAAAATGCATGGCCATGCTCGAATGAGTCGATATGAGATATCGAGCTTATTCGTTTATTCTAGTTCTACTTGGGGATCAAGAAATAAAGATTGGATATACGAGTATGACTATTCCATGACTCGTGTTCAATCTAAACACAATGGACAAAGGGATTAAGTTACATGATTAATATTATCACAAGTTCTAAAGGTTATGTCGAGTCATTGACATTCTTGTAATTTGGGTAGCATTGATGTGTTGCTAGATACCGCTCAATGCTTGAAACGTAAAATGAGATTTTATGTCACTGCCAACATTACAAGATCCTATCGGGTCGCACAAAAGATTAAATCGATAAGGGAAATTAAATTCATTGGATGAATTAATTAATTAAGAAGAGTCTTAATTAAGTGATTAAAATGTTTTAATTAAATCATGGGTTTGGGCCCATAAGACTTTAAGAAAGTCTTGAACCTTAATTAAAAGCCTTATAATATTATAATATAAATACATGGTTTTGATTAATTGTTAATCATACTTTCATATCATTCTTTGATATCAAACATAAACCCTAGCCATCCTCCAAAAGGCTCTCGGCCGCCACCTTTCTTGCCGCCGCCGCCGTGAGAAAAGGTTGGAGATTGGTGGCTATTGATCGGTTTTGAACCGTGTTTTGATATAGGTTCAAGAATAAGTCTAGCAACTTGTTCTTGAACATCCCTTTCGATTTGATCGTGTGGATACCGTAGAGGCAAGACCTTGGAGGTGTTGCTTGTGACTCGGAGTTCGTTGGACGTCCTGCTCCGTGGATTCTGCTTCAAACACGCTACAAGGGTGAGAACCTCGTATTCCTTAATCCGATATGATAACCTATGTATAGATCTGCTGGTTTGTAATCCTAAAATTTTATTCCGCTGCGTTGTATGCTCTAAGGATTACTAACAGTGGTATCAGAGCCAGGTTCAAGGCTCATATCGGATTTATGTGATTAAGTTGTGTTAATCATATTAGAATTTATATTGCATGCTTATTAAAACTGTTTAATTCATATATGATATGAAATAAATATTTAGTTTTTCAAAATCATCGTAATAATTATATTTGATATAATAGGCGAATAATTGTATACGATACACGAAAGCGTAAAATCGAGGTGTTGGCTCAAGGTGGTTCGACCACTTCATGACTTGACCCTCGGGCCGCCGCTAGTGAGCTAGGGTTCGGACCCTTGGCTCATGCATGGGGCCGCGCCACTTCCAAGAGGCTAGGGTTTTGAACCCTAGTCACATAAGCTACTCGGCCGCCGCTTGGGCTAGGGTTTATCGAACCCTTGGCTCGAGATGGTTAAGCCGTCACCGTCATGGACCGTCCATGGTTGGACCGTGGCTTGTGGCTCATGGATTTCGGTGTTTCGAGCAAGTTGGCTCGATGAAAAACCAACATGGTGCAAGGCGGCTAGGGTTTGGAACCCTAGCGGCGCCGCACCCATGCCATCGGCTCGGACCATGTCGTGGGCTAGGGTTTCGAACCCTAGGCCCATAATTGGTCCAGCCGTGGTGCATGGTTGGTTCGAACCATGGTGGTTCGTAGCTAAGTCGCATTAAGTTCGTGGCATGTGATGTCCCGAGCGTACGATAATTTTTCAAAAATTATTTTACAGTTTTAATTAGAATTAAATTTAAAATGTTTAGAATTTAATTAATTAAATGTTAATGCATGCTTTATGTGTTGTTTGAGCATGGTGCGTGGTTATAGCCCTTTGACCTATTAGATAGGATTTGTGGATGTTTGTAATTTATAATACGACCTGCGTGTCGTGCCTTTCTCTATTTCATTCTAAATGTAATCCCTCCCCTATGTTCCCCTCGAATGTGAATCGAGGAATTCTATATCTTGTAAATAGTGTAGTTTATTTTATTGATGGTGATCAATGAAGATGGAGCATCGTGCCGGGATGAGGAGGCCATTCACAAAGGAGCCAAAGGAAGGTGCTTGTGAAGTTACCTTAGGTTGACTCATAGGATTTTCTCATTGGCTTGAGAAAATTATTAGTAGGGGCTATAACCATGTCACGTTTAATTATGTATGTTGATGCATGATTTATCTTATGTTTTAGTTTGATAATAGTATTACACATATATGTAGATATGTATACAACTATATGTAGTGGACATATTTTAAATTATCAAATTAATCATGAGATCAATAAATCCCTCTAAAATCTTAAGTTTTAGATGCCTTCCAAAATTAAAAGTACTCGTCAATAACTTCGATTGTACATGTGTGGGTTTGCCAAAGCAAAGCACCGTGGCAATCTTAGTAAGGCGCGAAAGGATAAAAGTGATATCCGTTATACTTTAATTGGGTACGACTTAACTAGGTTATCTCAATAGGATTGGGAACCTAGAGGCATGGGTTGGATTTTAATTCATTTGATGAATTGAACAAAGTGTTGTTCGTCCAACTATCCAAGAATTATATGTGATATAATTGACAAAGTGTTGTCTACCTAAATAACCGAGTCTTGGGCGATTAGCCAAAGCTAACTCAAGATTAGGCGAAATATGGATCTTGGCCCACTAAAGGTTTTGAGGGTTGATATTTTTTCAAACAAAATAGTGGGAGTATCATTTAATATAAGACCATGTTAAATGATTTAAATCATAAACTTATTTTGCATATTTATATTGTAGATATCCATGGCAACTAACAACGTTACTAGCACTTTATCACTGCGATCGGTCCTTGAGAAGGACAAATTAAATGGGACGAATTTCCTAGACTGGCATAGGAACTTGAGGATAGTCCTCAAACAAGAAAAGAAACAATATGTCCTAGAGGAACCCTTGCCCGCTGAGGAACCTCCCCTAACAGCTACAAGAGCTGAAAAAGATGCTTACAAGAAGCATCAGAGTGACGCACTTGATGTTGGGTGCCTCATGCTTGCCACCATGAACTCTGAGCTTCAGAAGCAACATGAGGAAATGGAGGCGTTCGATATGATCGAACACTTAAAGCAGTTGTACCAACAGCAAGCTAGACAAGAGAGGTATGACGTCTCTAAAGCGTTATTCCAGTGCATGATGGTAGAGGGAAGCCTAGTTGGAACTCATGTGCTCAAGATGATTGGGTACATTGAGAATCTGGACAAGCTGGGTTTTCCATTGGACCAAGAGTTGGCCACCGATGTGATCTTGCAATCGTTGCCTGAGAGCTTCAGTCAATTTGTAGTAAATTACAATATGACTGACATGGAAAAGACTCTACCACAGTTGCTTGGTATGTTGAGAACATATTAAGCAAATACTAAGAAGACTAAATAAGGGCAAAGGAAGGGCCAAAGCTAAAGGCAACAAGAAAGCAAAGAAGGTCTTTGCTAAATCTAAGCCAAAGTCTTCTGCACTAAAGCCAAAGGGAGGGATAGCAAAGGAAGGGAACTGTTTCCATTGTGGTGAGACCGGCCATTGGAAAAGAACTGCAAAGTATATCTGGAGATCTAAAGAAAGGAAGTATGACTTCCGCTTCAGGTATTTTTGTTGTAGAAGTCAATTTATCTACTTCTTCATCATGGGTATTAGATACTGGATGTGGATCTCACATTTGTGTAAATGTGCAGGATCTCAAAAGGAGTAGGACATTGGCGAAAGGTGAAGTTGATCTCCGAGTTGGAAATGGAGCAAGAGTTGCTGCATTAGCTATAGGAGATTATCATTTAGCTTTACCTTCTGGTTTATCACTGATTTTGAAAGATTGTTATTTTGTGCCTTCTATTACTAAAAACATAATATCTATTTCTTGTTTGGACAAGTATGGTTTTTCATTTATAATAAAGGACAATTGTTGTTCTATTTATTTAAATGATATGTTTTATGCTAGTGCACAAATGGTGAATGGTCTTTATGTATTAAATCTTGATATGCCTATCTATAACATAAATACTAAAAGGATTAAAAATAATGATTGTAATCCGACTTATCTCTAGCACTGTCGCTTGGGCCACATAAACGAGAACCGCATATCTAAACTTCATAAGGATGGAGTATTAGATTCATTTGGTTTTGAATCATATGAAACTTACGAATCTTGTTTAATGGGCAAGATGACTAAAGCCCCTTTCAAGGGACATGTTGAAAGGGCAAATGTTTTATTGGGACTAATACATAGTGATGTATGTGGACCAATAAGTACACAAGCTAGAGGTGGTTTTCAATACTTCGTTACATTTACTGATGACCTCAGTAGATATGGGTATGTGTACCTAATGAAACATAAACATGAAACCTTTGAAAAGTTCAAAGATTTCAAGAATGAAGTACAAAACCAACTTGGCAAGAGTATCAAAATCCTTCGATCAGATCGAGGAGGAGAATACTTAAGCCAAGAGTTTCATGACTATCTAAAGGAATGTGGGATAGTCCCACAACTCACTCCTCCGTATACTCCACAATGGAATGGTGTATCCGAGAGGAGAAATCAAACCTTGTTAAACATGGTTAGATCAATGATGAGTCATGCAGATCTTCCGATATCGTTTTGGGGACACGCTCTAGAAACAGCGATTTTCTTACTGAACCGTGTTCCATCTAAATCAGTGGAAAAGACACCATATGAGATATGGACTGGGAAGCGTCCTAGTATGTCTTTTATGAAGATTTGGGGTTGTGAGGCTTTCGTTAGACGTCATGCCACTAACAAACTTGGACCCAAATCTGATAAGTGTTTATTTGTGGGGTATCCTAAGGAAACGAAAGGATACTATTTCTACTATCCCATCGAGAACAAAGTAGTTGTTGCTCGGACTGGTGTATTTCTTGAAAGAGAATTTATTTCTAGAAAAACCAGTGGGAGAAAAATAGAACTTAGTGAAGTTCAACCACAAGAAAACACTGAACCTGAGATTGAGATGGAAACAGAGCAGGCACCGCAAGCTGTTGTGGAAGAAGCACCTGCTCAAGAGACACAAGCCCAGCGTAGGTCTGTAAGAGAACACCGGGAGCCACAGAGATATGGATTTCTTGTGACTCAACAAGGTGACTTACTACTTATTGATGAGGATGAGCCGTCATCTTATCAACAAGCTATAATGGGCAATGATTCTGAGAAATGGCAAGAGGCCATGAAATCTGAGATGGAATCCATGTATGCAAACCAAGTATGGACTTTGGTTGATCCACCTGAAGGGGTACGACCCATAGGGTGCAAATGGATTTTCAAGAAAAAGACCGATATGGATGGTAACGTACAAACCCATAAAGGTCGGCTGGTTGCAAAAGGATTCAAACAAATTCATGGTATTAACTATGATGAAACCTTTTCACCAGTGGCCATGGTTAAATCCATAAGGATCTTACTTGCAATAGCTGCATTTCATGATTATGAAATCTGGCAGATGGATGTAAAAACAGCTTTCCTTAATGGAAATATGCTCGAGGATGTGTACATGACACAGCCCGAGGGTTTTGTCGATCCAAAGGATGCTGGAAAGATATGCAAGCTACAACGATCCATTTATGGATTGAAGCAAGCTTCTCGGAGTTGGAATCTTCGTTTTGATGATGCAATCAAAGAATTTGGTTTTATCAAAAATGAAGATGAACCTTGTGTCTACAAGAAGGTCAGTGGGAGCGTAATCATTTTCCTAGTGTTGTATGTAGATGACATACTTCTTATTGGAAATGATATCCCTGCCTTGTAATCTGTAAAGATTTGGCTAGGGAACTGCTTTTCGATGAAAGACTTAGGAGAAGCCACCGATGTATTAGGAATCAAGATCTATAGAGATAGATCGAGAAGGCTTCTTGGTCTAAGTCAAAGTACATACATAGACAAGGTGCTTAAAAGGTTTAGCATACAAGAATCCAAGAAAGGATTCGTGCCTATGACACATGGTATTAATCTCTCGAAGGAACAGTGTCCTTCAACACCAGATGAGAGATAACGCATGAGTAAGATTCCATACGCGTCAGCTATTGGATCTATCATGTATGCCATGATATGTACTCGTCCCGATGTATCGTATGCTTTGAGCATGACGAGCAGATATCAAGTTGATCCAGGTGAAGGTCACTGGATTGCTGTCAAGAATATCCTAAAGTACTTGAGAAGGACTAAGGATACATTCTTGATTTATGGAGGTGAGGAAGAGCTCAATGTAATGGGTTACACTGATGCAAGCTTCCAAACCGACAAAGATGATTTTCGATCGCAATCTGGATATGTGTATTGCCTAAATGGAGGTGCTGTGAGCTGGAAGAGTTCAAAGCAAGAAACAGTAGCCGATTCTACAACGGAAGCTGAGTATATTGCTGCCTCGGATGCAGCAAAGGAAGCTGTTTGGATGAGAAAGTTCATTTCTGAACATGGAGTGGTACCTAGCATCAAAGATCCGATAGAACTCTATTGTGACAACAATGGAGCGATCGCATTGGCTAAGGAACCAAGATCTCACCAAAGATCCAAGCACATACTTAGGCGTTTCCATTTCATTCGAGAAATCGTTGAAAGGGGAGATGTTAAAATATGCAAAGTACCAACAGATGATAATGTATCTGACCCATTGACGAAGCCGCTGTCAAAGCAGAAGCATGATCGTCATACTAGATCTCTAGGCATTAGGTATATGTCTGAGTGGTCTTAGTGCAAGTGGGAGATTTGTTGGGATATGCCCTAAGACAAGTCATTAGATGATTGTTTAGGACATACAATGTTTATGGTTTTATAAATGGCAATTCATTATTATATATTATTCTTTTAACTATGCATTGTGAATTAATATATATGTTAATGTCCTTAGAATAATATTGTATTATTCTTAAAGATGTCCCTAGTCAAGTATTATCATGAATAGGGATAATGATAATACGTAGAGACTAATATATTGATCGATGAATTGTTCATTGATATGAGATATCAAATCAACATATGGGTACATGTTAGAGAACGATGTACTGGACAGACCCACCATGAGAATGCAACATGGATAGTTATATGATCGTCATATGCAATTCTCATAGTGATAATAATGTATGAAATCCTTACGACTTGTGATCATCAGAGATCCCAACATAAGGAGTTATGTATCTTGATATCGTCAAACGTTACCCGTAACAGGGTAATCTATAAAGGCGACTATTGGATACACTACGAATTATGTAGAGGGATGTTGACTGATCGAGATAGGATTTGTCCCTCCTATATAACAGGAGATGTGTTTGGCCCTTGATCAAGTGAGAACTAAAATGCATGGCCATGCTCGAATGAGTCGATATGAGATATCGAGCTTATTCGTTTATTCTAGTTCTACTTGGGGATCAAGAAATAAAGATTGGATATACGAGCATGACTATTCCATGACTCGTGTTCAATCTAAACACAAAGGACAAAGGGATTAAGTTACATGATTAATATTATCACAAGTTCTAAAGGTTATGTCGAGTCATTGGCATTCTTGTAATTTGGGTAGCATTGATGTGTTGCTAGATACCGCTCAATGCTTGAAACGTAAAATGAGATTTTATGTCACTTCCAACATTACAAGATCCTATCGGGTCGCACAAAAGATTAAATCGATAAGGGAAATTAAATTCATTGGATGAATTAATTAATTAAGAAGAGTCTTAATTAAGTGATTAAAAGGTTTTAATTAAATCATGGGTTTGGGCCCATAAGACTTTAAGAAAGTCTTGAACCTTAATTAAATGCCTTATAATATAAATACATGGTTTTGATTAATTGTTAATCATACTTTCATATCATTCTTTGATATCAAACATAAACCCTAGCCATCCTCCAAAAGGCTCTCGGCCGCCACCTTTCTTGCCGCCGCCGCCGTGAGAAAAGGTTGGAGATTGGTGGCTATTGATCGGTTTTGAACCGTGTTTTGATATAGGTTCAAGAATAAGTCTAGCAACTTGTTCTTGAACATCCCTTTCGATTTGATCGTGTGGATACCGTAGAGGCAAGACCTTGGAGGTGTTGCTTGTGACTCGGAGTTCGTTGGACGTGCTGCTCCGTGGATTCTGCTTCAAACACGCTACAAGGGTGAGAACCTCATATTCCTTAATCCGATATGATAACCTATGTATAGATCTGCTGGTTTGTAATCCTAAAATTTTATTCCGCTGCGTTGTATGCTCTAAGGATTACTAACACTTGAGACTTTGTGGAGTCTTGATGGTGTGTCAGGACCAAGATATGATTTCTTGGAACACACCGGTGTAAACATCTTCGGTGATGTGTTTAGTGTGGATCAGTGACCGTGGGTAACCCGGTCCGGGTTGCAAGTGGTGCAACTACTCCTTTGGAGGAGATGGGCTGGGAAGCGAAAACCGGATTTTCTGTGAGTATACTGTTGTATACTAGTGGTCCCCATCATGACGATGTGTGTCAAGCATCGTGGGCAGGTGGTGAATATCACGGGATGATATCTTTGTCAGAACCAATTGAGATTTGGTTGATTTGCAGTCGTGGTGGACTGACTTCTGGGACGATTCACGTCGAGGTATGTTGTTATCTTTCGGGTTTGTATTGGTTATGGTGTTTGCTCTATTTTAGAGCTTGGTGCGAGATGGGTGTTCTCGCAGTTGTTAATTCGATTCTAATATGGTCTAGAATCGGGTTGTGGCTTTGTTTTGTCGGTGTAGCCATGGTGTTACGTGGAGTACACCGGTGCAATTTCGAGGACGAAAATTTTTTTAGTAGGGGATAATTGTGATGTCCGGGGATTAATGGCGTTAATCCCGGTATGGTAATAATCCTTGATGGATTTTTAATTGTGGCAATTAGGAATTAATTGCGGTTTTGGGTCTCCCAAAGTTGTTAAATCGGGCATTTGGGATCGTTGGATCCAGAGGTTGAGATTTTATTCTCATTTTGGTGGAAAACCTATGAATTAGGTTTTAGTGGGACTTGGCGTCCGGGGTGCCTTATGTTGGGGCCAGTCTGGGGATTTGATGTTGGAGAGAGAGTTTTTGTAAACAGATGATTTTTAATGAATCATGATGTATTTGTGGGGGTATTGGTATTTTGGGGCATTTTTACTATATATACCAGTTGGACTCGAGATTCCGTCATTCGGAATCCATTTCTCTCCTCTCCTCTCCCTCACGCCTCTCTCTCACCCCCCTTCCCCTTTCCCTTTGAGGAGAAAAATCGATGGAGGCTCGTCCTAGGAGCCGGATTTATCGAAGATAAGTTGGTAAATTTCTTCCCCTCACTTTTATCTTCATTTTGATTGTGATCTTGTTAGTTTTTGGTTAAGTTTTGGTGGGTTTTGAATTTGGGGATTTTTGGGTTAGAAATCCAAGTTGAGTTTTTAGAGTTTTTATTGGCTTTAAATGTTGTATTTGAGGTGTTGATGGTGTATGGGGTGTTGGTTTTGAGTTTGGGTGTGAAAAACACCATGGAAGCTCGAAATTTTCGGAAACCCGCAGGTCGCGATCGATCGCGGCTTGGCGCCGATCGATCGCGACATGCTACTGGTTTGGGAAGGCGATGAGCAGTAACGGCGATCGATCGCGAAAAGTGAGCGATCGATCGCGAGGGTCTCGGCGGTCGATCGCGAGATGTGGCGATCGATCGCGGCTTGTTTATTTTCGGGCAGTAGGGTATGGCGATCGATCGCGGCTTAGCGCCGATCGATCGCGGCCCTGTACCATTTGTTTTTTTTTGAAAATTTTGGAAAATGTCGGGATTTTGGAACTGTAGGGTCATCCTACCTTAACATCATATCAATAACGTATTATGAACTAAACATGCATTAATGACATCTTCGGGTTCCGGTTGTAGTTTTTGAGCTAAATAGATTACATGCCAAGAATAAATTTTCAAAGGTTAAATTAGTTACATTCCCAAAATGAAGTATATCGATGGAATTATACTACTCCTAGAGTAGAAACTATCCAAAAAGAAATCCTGTAATCTATCTTCTTCTATGCTCCTTTAGCTCACTGTCTTAACCCAATCCTTAGTCTTGGTCCAAAAGTGTACCTACAGGAACAACAGTCATGAGCATGTACATCGTCACTTAACATCATAAGTTAATGGCATATAAATAAATGCATAGAAATAATTGATAACATATACTTCCTGGTTAATCGTATTATCCTTCTTTGGTTGTCCCTGTTTCATAGTTATACATATAATCATTAGTTCTAGACATAAATGATTAACATCATACTTCACATATATGCTCACAACAAACCATGTTAATTAGTAATGGGACTATCCGGGTTCTATTATGACAGCGGTAAAATTGGCCCCCTCGCTCGACATAACACATCATATGATACCCATCGCTACACCTTGATAACGGATGTATCTCTTTGTTCAGCGGATGATACCCCTCGCTACGACTTGATAGCGGATGTACCCCCTCGCTTAGCGGATGATACCCCTCGCTACGCCTTCATAGCGGATGTACCCCCTCGCTTAGTTATGTGAGCGGCAAGTACCTTCCTCGCTTGCCCATAATAGCCACAGAACATTCAACCATTCTAAATATCATAGTTAAACACACATTATCATTTTATAAGCATCATCATCTCCGAACATCATCATCTTATCATAATTGTCATCGTAACATCATATCATCTTCATTTATCACAACATCATCATCATAAACTTATTCATCATAATCATCATCATAAATACTTATGCAATCAATGCAAAGTCGTAGTTTAGGAATATGTTACCGTTTGATGCCCGTACGTTTCTTACGTACCTTTTCAAAATATGGTGAAGTTGTAGCACTTTATCTCCTCGAAGTCGTGGGTACCTGGGATGGTTCTACACAACCATACAAATCAATATTAGGAGCCAATTATGGTCCAATAGACAAAAATCCCACAAAATAATCAAAAAACATATTTTTACAACTCGCGATCGATCGCCGCCCAGGCCCGATCGATCGCGAGATCACACTGGAAGAGGGTGAAAAATTTCGTCTTCGGCGATCGATCGCCATACTTGGCGCGATCGATCGCCATCATCACCGATCGATCGCCCAAAAGTGGCGATCGATCGCCAAAGGCTTCTGGAGCCTACTGTTGGCTCGCGATCGATCGCCAAAAACGGGCGATCGATCGCCAGCCTCTGCACTTCGAAAATCCACCATTTTTACACATTAAAACTTCACCAACCTCAACAACATTTATTCCATCAACTCAACAACATAAAAACACTCAAAACCTTCCTCAAACATCATTAAACCACCAAATATCAAACATCCTTTCAAAAATCATCCCAACCCCAACAAACCCATTTCAAAACCCTTCAAAACCATTCCAAACTCAAATTAAACATTACAAGATCAACAAGGAGTGATATATATACATCCTAGGTCTTAAGTCTTACCAAGAATCACAAGAGTGAAGCTTTTACAAGAACTTCTTGTCCATCTTGAAGGCAAAAACGGGTTTGGGGGAAAAAGAGAGGGTTTGGGAGATGATTTGGGGATTTGGAGTGTTAAAAGATAAAGTGAAATGAAATGTGGTGGGGTAAAGGTTTAAAGTCTTTTAATTAACTTGTACCCCAACAATTAGCATGATGAATAAAATATCACAACATGGCACTTTAAAAGCACTTCACCACAAGGCTAATTACATCCTCATATAAGATCAATTATTACAATAATCAATCACATGAATATAATTAATGTCTTAAAAGCAATTAATCAATTCGGGGCATTACATTACTCCCCTACTTATAAGATTTCGCCCTCGAAATCGCATGCACTTACCTAAAAAGAAACTAAACATAAATCATACCAGAGAATAGTTCCGGGTAGTGCTGCACCATATGCCGTTCCGTCTCCCACGTAGCCTCCTCGACACCCCGACGATCCCACTGAACTATGACCATCGGTATAATCTTGCTTCGTAGCCTGCGATCCTCACGGTCCATAATTCTAACCGGTCGTTCAATATAGGATACATCTGAACTCAACTGAACCTCTGAAGGCTGCAATACATGAGACGGATCTGGCTCATACTTCCTCAACATAGAAACGTGAAAGACATCATGAATACCGGATAAAGACGGCGGTAGGGCCAAACGGTAGGCCAAAGTACCGATGCGCTGCAATATCTCATATGGCCCAACATACCTCGGAGATAACTTTCCCCGCATACCAAACCGGACGACACCCCTGAAGGATGAGATTTTTAAGAAAACCTTATCTCCTACTTGGAATTCTAGCGGTCGTCGTCGTTTGTTGGCATAGGCTGCTTGCCTATCCTGGGCCGCTTTCATCTTTTGGCGTATCATCTTGATCTTTTCTTCCATATCCGGTCCTCCGACCGCTTTGCTAGTCATGTCCTCCCAATACAGCGGTGACCTACATCGTCGTCCATATAGAGCTTCAAAAGGAGCCATCTGAATGCTCGCCTGATAGCTGTTATTATAGGAGAACTCCACCAGTGGCACTGAATCCTGCCACGGAGTATCAAACTCTAAAACACATGCCCTCAACATGTCCTCGAGCGTCTGAATGGTACGCTTTGTCTGACCGTCTGTCTGAGGGTGATAGGCCGTACTCAGTCTTACCTCCGTGCCCAAAGCTGTCTGGAGACCCTCCCAGAAATGTGAAGTGAACCTCGGGTCTCTGTCAGGCACTATCGAGACTGGAATACCATGCAATCTCACTACATCCCGCACATATAGTTGGGCCATCTTTAAATATGTGAAAGTCATACTGTAAGGGATGAAATGGGCTACCTTTGTCAGCCTATCCACGATCACCCAGATCGCATCAAATCCAGAGGCCGACCTTGGCAAGTGGGTCACGAAGTCCATAGATATATGCTCTCACTGCCATTTAGGTACCTCTAAGCTCTTCAGCTCACCACCAGGCCTCTGTCTTTTTGCCTTTACTTGCTGGCAGATCAGACATCTCTTAACAAAAGCAATCGCCTCACGCTTCATGCGTCTCCACCAAAATTGACCACATAGGTCCTTGTACATCTTCCTTCCTTCTGGGTGGACTGAACCAGCTACTGTGGGCACGGTGCAAGATTCCTTGGCGTAATTCTGGTGTCCTTGGCACCACCCAACGGTTGCCAAGTCTCAAGGAACCATCCTGAGCCACTCGAAACTTTGATGGTTGCCCTTGGAGTACTATCGATGACCATCTCTGAATTTCATCGTCCGACCTCTGAGCTTTCCTAATGGCCTCAAATATGTCTGGCTCAGCCAATAAGGTCGACACTCGCACCGGCGACATGTCCACATCAAAATCATAGCTGAGATGGCAATAAGAAGTCATCATAGCTGATAAACACATAGCGTCCTCAGCAGTACTCTTAACCTTCCGACTTAAGGCGTCTGCTATCGAATTTGCTTTACCAGGATGGTACTCAATCTCACAGTCATAATCCTTGAGCAAGTCCATCCATCTTCTTTGACGCATATTCAGTTCAGCCTGAGTGAATAGGAACTTCAGGCTCTTATGGTCCGTATAGATGGTAAACGTCGTACCATAAAGATAATGACGCCAAATCTTCAAGGCGAAAATGATGGCCGCCAGTTCCATATCATGGACTGAGTATCTGGTCTCATGAGGCTTCAACTGCCTCGAAGCATAAGCCACCACGTGCTTATCTTGCATCAACACACAGCCCAAACCTTGCAATGATGCATCCGTGTACAAGGCAAACTTCTTATTCTCAGAAGGAATCACCAACACTGGCGCTGTCGTCAAACGACGCTTCAACTCTTGGAAGCTTTCCTCACAAGCTTCGGACCAATAGAACGGGACTCTTTTCTGAGTCAGCTGTGTCAACGACTTAGCAATCTCAGAAATCCCTCGACGAAACGTCGGTAATAACCCGCTAAACCAAGGAAGCTTCGTATTTCGGGCACAGAAGTGGGTGCAACCCACTCCATAACAGCTTCAATCTTTCTGGAATCCACAGATATCCCACTGCTAGATATAACATGACCCAAGAATACCACACTGTCCAACCAAAACTCGCACTTGCTAAGCTTTGCATATAACTGATGATCCCTAAGGATCTGAAGTACTGTCCTCAAGTGCTCCACATGTTCTTCTTCAGTCCGGGAGTAGATAAGTATATCATCAATGAAGACTATGACGAACTGGTCCAAATATGGCTGGAATACCCTGTTCATTAAACTCATGAAAATAGCTGGGGCATTCGTCACCCCAAAGGGCATGACTAAGAATTCATAGTGCCCATATCTGGTCCTGAAAGCTGTCTTCTGCACATCATCTTCCCTTACCTGAATCTGATGGTACCCCGACCTCAGATCGATCTTACTGTAGAGTCTCGTACCCCACAACTGGTCAAATAAATCATCGATCCTCGGAAGTGGATACTTGTTCTTTACTGTGGCCTTGTTCAGTTGTCTGTAATCGATACACAGACGCATCGAACCATCTTTCTTTTTGACAAATAAAACTGGTGCACCCCAGGCGATACGCTAGGGCGTATGTAGCCCTTGTCAAGGAGTTCTTGCAACTGAACCTTTAACTCCTTTAGCTCTGTTGGTGCCATCCTATACGGGGCACGAGAAATGGCTGACGTCCCCGGTAGTAATTCGATTCCAAACTCGACCTCTCTCGCCGGTGGGAATCCGGGAATCTCTTCAGGAAATACATCAGGAAACTCCGCCACTACGGGCACATCTTCAACCTTTAATTCTTCCTTCTTTTCAGAAATATCAACAGCATAGATAAGATATCATGTATGGCCTCGTTCCAATAATTGTGTCATATTGAACGCAGATATCAACGGAATCTTTGAACGAGAACCATCCCCAAAGAATGTCCACTGGACTCCCATATCAGTTTTGAATCGGACAGTCCTCTGCCTGCAGTTCACAACTGCCTGGTACCTGTTCAGAACATCAATACCCATAATACAGTCAAAGTCTGACATTCCCAGAATGATCAAATCCGACCTTAATTCGTTATCCTCAAAATAAATGAGGCCATCATAGACAATCCGATCAGCAATCAAACTTCTTCCAGCGGGTATCGAGACTACAAGAGGCGTGGGCGACGGAGAAGTGCATATGTGGTGTCTTTCCACAAAACTCGTCGACACAAAGGAGTGTGACGCACCTGTGTCGATCAATATAAAAGCAGGGTGCGTAAATAAAAGACATGTACCCGCTATAACCTCCTCCGGAGCCGCTGTAGCCTGCTCCCTCGTCAATGCATACACCTTCCCCTGAGGTGGCCCCGTAGGCTGACTTCCATACTGCCTCGGTATATATGGGGGTCTGTGCTGTGCTGTTCTGTCCGTAGACCTCCCCGTAGAGTTCTGCTGCCTTCCCCTGTTGGGACACTGTCGAGCAAAGTGGCCTCTGTCGCCACAAACATAACATCCTAAACAATTCTTCGTCAGATGTGGTTGCCCACAAAGAGAGCATTGGACCTCCCCAACACTGCCTCCCCGAGACTGTCCTCTTCTTGGTGGGGCGTCATTCCTGCGGTTTCCTTTCCATCGGTTCTCGGGCAACCTACCACTGAATCTAGACGCTGAAGTGTTCCCCCCAGGCTTAAACTGATCACCCCTTGGCTTCAAATTGTCGGAAGTAGATTTCTGAGGGGGTGCTGGAGGTGGTACAGCATCAGGGTATGCACCAACCCCCAGTTCGGCTAATTCAGCTCGTGTAAGTGCATCGTCAAAGCAAGTAGGGCCATATGTAATCACCCTATCATAAAGTTCCGGCCTCAAGCCCTTCATAAAGTTCCTCATTTTTGCTTGAGTGTCGGCGGCGATATGAGGTACATATCTGAGTAGAGAACAGTAATGGAGGGCATAATCTGACACCGGCATGGTACCTTGCTTCAATTTAGTAAACTCATCCTCTTTAGCCTGACGTGCAGCCGCTGAAAAGTATCGGGCCAGAAATCTAGTTCTAAACAGTTTCCAGTTTACTTCTTGACCCTGTGCCTCCTGTTCAATCACGGTGGTCTTCCACCACATCAGTGCCTTCTTGGCTAATTGGAACTCTGCTAGCCTTATCCAGGCCGTCTTTTCACACGGGGCTGCCACAAATATTTGTTCTATTCTTTCTAGCCATTCCTCGGCTCGCTCCCCTGTTTCAGTCCCTTCAAATGTCGGGGGCCGATACGCTAGGAATTGAGTCAAACTCAACTCTCCCGGCAATAACTGTTGCTCGGACGGCTCTTCGCCTAGGGCTGGCGGGGGTAGGGGATTCGTGCGCCCCGCACTAACGTTAACACTTACCGCGTCGCCAATGTCGATATTTGCTGCCATACTGCAACACAAGGGTTAACAACAAGACCCAAAAGCAGTTCATATATACATTGTTAGAAAGCCTTAACATGTTATCATAACAGCCATATACTTCATATGTTACATAACATGTTAAAAGTAAGCACCTAGCCAACCTATTGTTAAGGCTACCCTTCACTCATTCCTGGGTTCTCTAACAACTGCTCTGATACCACTAATGTAGGGTCATCCTACCTTAACATCATATCAATAACGTATTATGAACTAAACATGCATTAATGACATCTTCGGGTTCCGGTTGTAGTTTTTGAGCTAAATAGATTACATGCCAAGAAATTTTCAAAGGTTAAATTAGTTACATTCCCAAAATGAAGTATATCGATAGAATTATACTACTCCTAGAGTAGAAACTATCCAAAAAGAAATCCTGTAATCTATCTTCTTTTATGCTCCTTTAGCTCACTGTCTCAACCCAACCCTTAGTCTTGGTCCAAAAGTGTACCTACAGGAACAACCCATCATGAGCATGTACATCGTCACTTAACATCATAAGTTAATGGCATATAAATAAATGCATAGAAATAATTGATACCATATACTTCCTGGTTAATCGTATTATCCTTCTTTGGTTGTCCCTGTTTCATAGTTATGCATATAATCATTAGTTCTAGACATAAATGATTAACATCATACTTCACATATATGCTCACAACAAACCATGTTAATTAGTAATAGGACTATCCGGGTTCTATTATGACAGCGCTACAATTGGCCCCCTCGCTCGACATAACACATCATATGATACCCATCGCTACGCCTTGATCGCGGATGTATCTCTTTGTTCAGCGGATGATACCCCTCGCTACGCCTTGATAGGGGATGTACCCCCTCGCTTAGTTATGTGAGTGGCAAGTACCTTCCTCGCTTGCCCAAAATAGCCACCGGACATTCAACCATTCTAAATAGCATAGTTAAACACACATTATCATTTTATAAGCATCATCATCTCCGAACATCATCATCTTATCATAATTGTCATCGTAACATCATATCATCTTCATTTATCACAACATCATCATCATAAACTTATTCATCATAATCATCATCATAAATACTTATGCAATCAATGCATAGTCGTAGTTTAGGAATATGTTACCGTTTGATGCCTGTGATGACCAGGGATTATAGGTGTTAATCCCGTAGTGTTAATAATCCCTAAAGTGGTTTTACGGGACGATTTGGAGTTTAATAGAGGTGTTGGGCCTTCTGGGCTCTTTTATTTGGGTAGTTGGGATCGTTGGATCCAGAGGTTGAGATTGTATTCACATTACGGTGTAAAACCTAAGAGTTGGGTTTTTGATGTGTCTCGGAATCTCGGGTGCTATGTGAGCACCGGTAGAGGGTTTTGGAGTTAGAGAGAGAGTTTTTGAAAACAGATGATTTTTAAGGAATCACGATGTATTTGTGGGGTTATTAATTTTTAGGGGTATTTTTGCTATAAATACCAATTGAACCCAAAATTTTAAAGAAAATTTCATTTCAACCCCTTCATTTCCTCTCTCCTCTCCCGCGACCCTCTCCCGCTGCCAGCCCCTGCCCGCGCGCAAAAGCGCTTCGGCCGCCGCCGTCCCGCCGCCGATCGGCGCGTCCGACCTACCCACGGCTTCGTCTCGTCCAGGCGCTCATTTCCCCTCCGGCAATTGAAAGTTTCATCGCGATTTGAGGTCGAATTTTGAGAAAGAGCGGCGATCCCCAATTTCTAGGGTTCATCGGATTTCGTCCGATTTTGCTTCCGATTTCGTTGGGTAACGTTCCTTACCCCTTTTCCATGCTTATGATGTATTTTCCCTACCTATTGTGAATTATTGTGTTCGAATTTTGAGGATTGAGTTCGAATTTGTAGAGGTTGGTTCGAATTTCATGATGTGCGGGGGATTGATGTTCGATTTTGGGGATTGTTGGCATGAGGATGATAATTCTTGTTAGGATTCGATTTATTCATGTTTAAATGAATTATGATGCTTAAGTGGGATTGAATTAAGATGTTATGGTTCGATTTTGCCCTAATTGGTGAGGGTTGATTTCGAATTTGGGGATTTTGACTATGGGTTGATGATTCATGTTAAGGATCGTTCATTACATGTTTTAAATGATTTATGACGCTTGGTTGGGTTCGAATTGTGATGCTAGGGTTCGAATTATTGAAGGTGTTCTTGGGCAATTTTTCGATATGTCGCATTCATTTTCCCTCCCTGCATGTACCCTGCCCCGGGTCTTTTAAATGATTTATTGTCGAGTGTTGACAATATTTTGAAGGTTATGAATGTGCTTGAGCATGGGTTACATGTTCGTAAATAATTGTGAATTATTTATCGTTTTAGCACATCGTCTCTCGGGGCATGGAACTCGAGCAAGGTTTGGCTCGGACTTCGAGGATTTAAGGTACGTTTAGCGTACGAGCATAGTTTAAATGATGTGTTACAAGTATGATGCATGATTTAAGATATATGATATGTTTTACTATGATGGTATCGGGACTCGGTTACGATATGTTGTTTCACATGGTGGAATGCTCAGTGCCGCTATGAAGCGAGCCAATGATGAGGTGTGGTTGCTACGGAGCAAACACCCATAGTATGAAGTTACCTTGAAGTAAGAAATGAAAATGTGGTATTTGATTAGATATCTAGGATATCTGTGTTTTATTCCCTATGGGTAATAA
Source organism: Haberlea rhodopensis (assembly GCA_907163345.1). Taxonomy (NCBI): domain Eukaryota; kingdom Viridiplantae; phylum Streptophyta; class Magnoliopsida; order Lamiales; family Gesneriaceae; genus Haberlea; species Haberlea rhodopensis. The sequence goes on along the minus strand of CAJQUN010000240.1, from coordinate 372,517 downwards.
TAGGAACAGAGACGTAGTTAATCAGAGAAGTGATTAACCAATATCGGAAGTTAAGAAAATCTCAATACGATATCTAGAATTATAATCATTGCTAATTAAAGTAAGATGTTATGAAAAGATGTTATGAAAAGATGTTATGAAACGATATTATGAAACGATGTTATGAAAAGATGTTATGAAACGATGTTATGAAATGATGTTATGAAATGTTGCTAATTATTGCTAAATTAAGTAAGATGTTATGAAAAGATGTTATGAAACGACGTTATGAAAAGATGTTATGAAATGATGTTATGAAATGTTACCAATCATTGCCAAATAAAGTAAGACGTTATGAAAGGTTACTGATTTGAGACTGGCTAGGGTTAACCAATATGATGATTAACTGCATATTCAAGATTTGATGATTTATCTGTTTTGAGAACAGGGTTATACAGGGGTACGCTATGATGAGGATGATACCATCCAGGAAGTATCACATATATTCCACAATATTTACATTTTCGTAAATTATGTATTATGTCATTATGATTATGAAATTGTGGAATTGGTATGCTCACCCCGTTGGGGGCTGTCTCTGTTGGGGCAGGTGAACAGGTACATCGATGGCTTTGGATATGAGCTCAAGCTGTTGATTGGATGTACTCCCAGGATCGTGGTACCAGGGCTTGATGAAGCACGGTATCGTATAGAGTACCTATATACCCATGATGATTATATACATGTTCATGATGCTCGCATGTGAGCACGATTATACTTGTATATGGGTTGTATGTAAAGGCATGAGTCTTTCTCTCTCTTTCATTCCATGTTGCATGCAATTAGAGGTAGAATTGCTTAATGATAAGAGAGTCATTAGTGTATTATGTGGGTGTTGAAACCCACTTTTGATGTCATATGTGTGGTGTCTTCCCTGGCTGGGAATTTACTTGTATTACTGCTTTCTGATGAGTATTATGTTTTCCCTGGCCGGGAATTATGTTATGTGCTGTGCTTTTATTTCGGGATAGCTCTATTTATGGGGAGGCTCTGCCCAAATTTTTATAAAAGTCCACAAGTAAAAAGTGGTGTAATGGGCGAGTTCTATGAGTCTATTATTGTTAGGAAGACGAGCTTATAACGCTGTATGTTAAAGAAAATTTTGTAATTGCCATTCAATGGTAAAGTATCATCTGAGTTTCCCGAACAATCTCATTAAAAGCATGTACCACACATAGTGGTTAATACACTAATCAAGGGTTAAGGGCTTGGGGTCCTTACATTAGTGGTATCAGAGCAGTGGTTGCTCGTTGGGGCTGTTAAGGGCCTAGGAAGATATTGATAGCACATATTTATGCATGATGGCATTAATGTTATACGACATGACTAATTGTTTATGTGCTTATATGATATGAAAAGTGGTATTGCTAACCATTGTGGTTGCAGGAATCGTGTGGAACACGATAGGATGGCATTAATAGCGATGTCTAACACTCTATATGCTACGTACCAAGGAATCTGATTTTGGAAGAAAATCAGGGAAAAGAAAGATATGACGTATTGTCCGAGGACAGACTAAGTAGACCACCGACAGTGGAATACTTCGGTATCGTCTCAATTATTATTGAATATACTAATGCGTTTGTTCATGAAATGTTCAATCAAGGAATGTACGTAAGAGGCGTACGGGCATCGGACGGTAACACACATCTTTATACTACAACTATGCTTTTATTGCATGAGTATTCACGATGAAATGATGATGTTTATATGATGATGTGTATACGCTGATGTTATACTGTGGGGTCTTCCCACCTTAACAGTGATTACTAAACATAAAAGGATTAATCATGCATTGATAACGTCTTAAGGATTCGGTTGTTACATGAGCTAATAGGATTACAGGCCAAAAAGTTACAAAACTTTAAAATAGTTCATTACATTCCAAAAGAATGTCATTTAGATTTACACTACTCCTAGAGTAGATACTAATCATAACTTGAAATCCTAAACGTTCCTGAGTCCCTCGTAGCTCACTGCCTCAACCCGACCCTTAGTCCTTTCATCCAAAAGCGTACCTACAGGGACAACACATCATGAGCATATACAATTTCACTTAACAACATATAAACATTATAGTAAATGCATGAAATCTTAGTTAAGTAAATATGCTGGTTATTCATTAACTTCTTATTGTTGTCCCTGATTCATAATCATGCATATGGGGCACCTTACCCCGTGGCACCTTACCACAATAACATCGCATGGCTACTTACCATGTGGGGCACCTTACCCCGTGGCACCTTACCACAATAACATCGCATGGCTACTTACCATGTGGGGCACCTTACCCCGTGGCACCTTACCACAATAACATCGTCATATAAACATCGTTTACACATCATCATATAAACATCGCATAAACATCATGATTTCATCGTATACATATTCATGCTATAAATGCATAGACATAGTGTAAGGATGTATTTTACCGTCCGATGCCCGTACGTCTCTTACGTACATTCCTTGCTTGAACATTACATGAACAAACGCATTAGTATATTCAATACTAATTGAGACCATACCGAAGTATTCCACTGTCGGTGGTCTACTTAGTCTGTCCTCGGACAATACGTCATATCTTTCTTTTCCCTGATTTTCTTCCAAAATCAGATTCCTTGGCACGTAGCATATAGAGTGTTAGACATCGCTATTAATGCCATCCTATCGTGTTCCACACGATTCCTGCAACCACAATGGTTAGCAATACCACTTTCATATCATATAAGCACATAAACAATTAGTCATGTCGTATAACATTAATGCCATCATGCATAAATATGTGCTATCAATAACTTCCTAGGCCCTTAACAGCCCCAATGAGCAACCACTGCTCTGATACCACTAATGTAAGGACCCCAAGCCCTTAACCCTTGATTAGTGTATTAACCACTATGTGTGGTACATGCTTTTAATAAGATTGTTCGGGAAACTCAGATGATACTTTACCATTAAATGGCAATTACAAAATTTTCTTTAACATACAGCGTTATAAGCTCGTCTTCCTAACAATAATAGACTCATAGAACTCGCCCATTACACCATTTTTTTTTACTTGTGGACTTTTATAAAAATTTGGGCAGAGTCTCCCCATAAATAGAGCTATCCCGAAATAAAAGCACAGCACATAACATAATTCCCGGCCAGGGAAAACATAATACTCATCAGAAAGCAGTAATACAAGTAAATTCCCAGCCAGGGAAGACACCACACATATGACATCAAAAGTGGGTTTTCAACACCCACATAATACACTAATGACTCTCTTATCATTAAGCAATTCTACCTCTAATTGCATGCAACATGGAATGAAAGAGAGAGAAAGGCTCATGCCTTTACATACAACCCATATACAAGTATAATCGTGCTCACATGCGAGCATCATGAACATGTATATAATCATCATGGGTATATAGGTACTCTATACGATACCGTGCTTCATCAAGCCCTGGTACCACGATCCTGGGAGTACATCCAATCAACAGCTTGAGCTCATATCCAAAGCCATCGATGTACCTGTTCACCTGCCCCAACAGAGACAGCCCCCAACGGGGTGAGCATACCAATTCCACAATTTCATAATCATAATGACATAATACATAATTTACGAAAATGTAAATATTGTGGAATATATGTGATACTTCCTGGATGGTATCATCCTCATCATAGCGTACCCCTGTATAACCCTGTTCTCAAAACAGATAAATCATCAAATCTTGAATATGCAGTTAATCATCATATTGGTTAACCCTAGCCAGTCTCAAATCAGTCACCTTTCATAACGTCTTACTTTATTTGGCAATGATTGGTAACATTTCATAACATCATTTCATAACATCTTTTCATAACGTCGTTTCATAACATCTTTTCATAACATCTTACTTAATTTAGCAATAATTAGCAACATTTCATAACATCATTTCATAACATCGTTTCATAACATCTTTTCATAACATCGTTTCATAATATCGTTTCATAACATCTTTTCATAACATCTTTTCATAACATCGTTTCATAATATCGTTTCATAACATCTTTTCATAACATCTTTTCATAACATCTTACTTTAACTAGCAATGATTATAATTCTAGATATCGTATTGAGATTTTCTTAACTTCCGATATTGGTTAATCACTTCTCTGATTAACTACGTCTCTGTTCCTATTATTACCCATAGGGAATAAAACACAGATATCCTAGATATCTAATCAAATACCACATTTTCATTTCTTACTTCAAGGTAACGTCATAATATGGGTGTTTGCTCCGTAGCAACCACACCTCATCATTGGCTCGCTTCATAGCGGCACTGAGCATTCCACCATGTGAAACAACATATCGTAACCGAGTCCCGATACCATCATAGTAAAACATATCATATATCTTAAATCATGCATCATACTTGTAACACATCATTTAAACTATGCTCGTACGCTAAACGTACCTTAAATCCTCGAAGTCCGAGCCAAACCTTGCTCGAGTCCATGCCCCGAGAGACGATGTGCTAAAACGATAAATAATTCACAATTATTTACGAACATGTAACCCATGCTCAAGCACATTCATAACCTTCAAAATATTGTCAACACTCGACAATAAATCATTTAAAAGACCCGGGGCAGGGTACATGCAGGGAGGGAAAATGAATGCGACATATCGAAAAATTGCCCAAGAACACCTTCAATAATTCGAACCCTAGCATCACAATTCGAACCCAACCAAGCGTCATAAATCATTTAAAACATGTAATGAACGATCCTTAACATGAATCATCAACCCATAGTCAAAATCCCCAAATTCGAAATCAACCCTCACCAATTAGGGCAAAATCGAACCATAACATCTTAATTCAATCCCACTTAAGCATCATAATTCATTTAAACATGAATAAATCGAATCCTAACAAGAATTATCATCCTCATGCCAACAATCCCCAAATCGAACATAAATCCCCCACACATCATGAAATTCGAACCAACCTCTACAAATTCGAACTCAATCCTCAAAATTCGAACACAATAATTCACAATAGGTAGGGAAAATACATCATAAGCATGGAAAAGGGGTAAGGAACGTTACCCAACGAAATCGGAAGCAAAATCGGACGAAATCCGATGAACCCTAGAAATTGGGGATCGCCGCTCTTCCTCAAAATTCGACCTCAAATCGCGATGAAACTTTCAATTGCCGGAGGGGAAATGAGCGCCTGGACGAGACGAAGCCGTGGGTAGGTCGGACGCGCCGATCGGCGGCGGGACGGCGGCGGCCGAAGCGCTTTTGCGCGCGGGCAGGGGCTGGCAGCGGGAGAGATCGCACGCGGGGAGAGAGAAGGAAATTGGGGCTGAAATGAAATTAATTCCAAAATCTCGGGTTCAATTGGTATTTATAGCAAAAATACCCCGAAAAATTAATAGCCCCACAAATACATCATGATTCCTTAAAAATCATCTGTTTTCAAAAACTCTCTCTCTAACTCCAAAACCCCCTACCGGTGCTCACACAGCACCCGAGATTTCCGAGACACATCAAAAACCCAACTCTTAGGTTTTACACCGTAATGTGAATACAATCTCAACCTCTGGATCCAACGATCCCAACTACCCAAATAAACGAGCCCAGAAGGCCCAACACCTCGATTAAATTCCAAATCGCCACGTAAAACCACTTTAGGGATTATTAATACTCCGGGATTAACACCTATAATCCCTGGTCATCACATATACGATGTTTATACGATGAGGCTTATATGATGTTTATATGATGATGATTATGATAAGTAAGTTATGATGATGTTTACGATAAGTAAAGATGATAAGATGATTATGATGATGATAATGATAAGTAAGTTTATGATGATGTTTACGATAAGTAAAGACGATATGATGTTTATGATAATGATTATGATGATGATTATGAGGAATAAGATTATAATGATGATGTTTATACGATGTTTATATGATGATGTGCATACGATGTTTATATGATGATGTGCATAAGATGTTTATATGATGATGTGCATAAGATGTTTATATGATGATGTGCATAAGATGTTTATATGATGATGATTATACGATGCTTATATGATAATGTTTACATGATGTTATTGTGGTACGGTGCCACGGGGTAAGGTGCCCCACATGGTAAGTAGCCATGCGATGTTATTGTGGTAAGGTGCCACGGGGTAAGGTGCCCCACATGGTAAGTAGCCATGCGATGTTATTGTGGTAAGGTGCCACGGGGTAAGGTGCCCCACATGGTAAGTAGCCATGCGATGTTATTGTGGTAAGGTGCCACGGGGTAAGGTGCCCCACATGGTAAGTAGCCATGCGATGTTATTGTGGTAAGGTGCCACGGGGTAAGGTGCCCCATACGATGACTCATTCTTTTATGATGATTGGCGATGGTTCTTTCCGCCAGATGTATGATAGCGATGCCTCATTCCGCTATATTGATGGGCGATGGTTCTTTCCGCCAGATGTATGATAGCGATGCTTCATTCCGCTATATTGATTGGCGATGGTTCTTTCCGCCAGATGTATGATAGCGATGCCTCATTCCGCTATATTGATGGGCGATGGTTCTTTCCGCCAGATGTATGATAGCGATGCTTCATTCCGCTATATTGATGGGCGATGGTTCTTTCCGCCAGATGTATGATAGCGATGCCTCATTCCGCTATATTGATTGGCGATGGTTCTTTCCGCCAGATGTATTGATGACGATGCCTCTTTTCGCTATTATGTGACGATGATTCATACTCAGGTGTATAGCGAGGTTTCATGCCACCTATTATATGACGAGGTATCATGCCGTCGATTCTATAGCGATGCACTGTACCGCTATATATTCAGCACAGGATTTTGGCCGCCTTCGAGCGATGGGTGCTGATTACGTATTATTATGGAGCGACGGAGATAGGTATGCCGCTATCTTGTTAGCGATGAGGTATGAGATATTGCTATTTTATTAGCATTATTATTGCTGGTATGCGTTGATATGCATGTTTTATTATGACTATTTACTAGCATGATGATGGATGACATATGTTGATATACATGGACCGTCACGAGTTGACTAGGTTATTTAGATGTCATTGTTGACTTGTATCGTCACTAGTTGACGATACCTTAGATGTCATGAGTGGGCATGTGTCGTCACGGGATGGCGATGACGATAGTGCAGGAGATGTCTTATTAGACACGCATCATCGTTACGATGATCGGTGCGTTGAGTATACGTTTTCAGTTGTATGCCCTGGGTGCCAGTGTCGGGCACAAGGTGGCGTGTGCGTCACCGATTGACGTGACCCTTATACCGAGCGGGTTGCTCGAGGAATGGATGGACGCGTTGTACATGTGATTGTACCGCAGATATTGTTTGAGGCAATCATATTACGAGTGGTGATACCCTTGAGGTATGCTCGTTGGATTGGCTTTTTGGCCATGTTTTTGACGACAGGAGTAATCGTGGAGGAATTTCTCGCTTCCATTGATATGACATGTGGTAGACATGGTCACACCACCCATGAGGGTGTAAGATGGGTCCTAAGGGAATAGGATCAGGTTATGTTAGGTACATGGGGACATTGAAGTGTCCAAGGTATGTCAGCATTGGAGGAATGTTGGGTAAAGACCCACTACTCTATTGATTGTTCTTCCCATGGTATGGTATGCCGTGTGGAAACGTCCATCTGATTGGTAGGTTTGAGGTGAACCTAGTGAGACAGCGATTAGTTTGTCTGCCGCGTGTGTGCAGCACCATGATGGGCTTACTAGAGCCGTTATACTACTCGTTGGAACCAAGTTTGGCAAATCGTAAGGTGATACGAAGTGGATTGTGGTGAACTCTGGTAGTCACCACGTCATTTGAAGTTGAGGTTGAGTATGCCTCACTGAAACGTATATATGTTTATGTTTAATCTTGGGGAGACTTGTCTGGGACAGCTCATGATGTGAAGTACCAACGAGAGAGTCGTCAAGTCGTCGTTGATTCGATCTGAGAATCCATGTATTTGAGTTGCAATGATGCGACTGCTCCTTCGATAGAGGAGGTTTGAAAGTGGAAACCAGGTTTGGTATGTGTACACCGTGGAATACTAGTGTTTCCCTCGTAACGATGTATGTTGGACATCGTGAGTCATGATAAGAGATGTCAAGGAATGAAATCTACGATGGAATCAGGAACGATTCGAATCCTTACAGTTTCAGTTGACTAACTGCTTTTGGATTATTAGCGTTGAGCTGTGCTGACGCTCTTTGACGTTATGATGGATTTGGAAGTCTATTCCACTCCAGAGTTTGACACGAGGTCAACGTTCTCACGGTTGAGGTGTCATTCAGGATGACTGTCCGATCTACAGTCGTAAGTATCGGTTGTTTTGCAGTCATGAGGGACTGACTTTTAGGATGACCCGCATCGAGGTACGTTTTGCCTCTTAGGTGATATGTTGGTTTTGGTAAGTCGCTCTGTTTCAGAGTTCGATGATAGGTAAGCATCCTCGCGTTTATTAATACGATTCTGATATGGTCAGGAATCGAGGTTATGGCTTCATGTTGTTGTGTAGCCTGGGTGTTACGTGATACACCAGTGCTAATTTCGAGGACGAAATTCTTTTAGTGGGGGATATTGTGATGACCAGGGATTATAGGTGTTAATCCCGTAGTGTTAATAATCCCTAAAGTGGTTTTACGGGACGATTTGGAGTTTAATCGAGGTGTTGGGCCTTCTGGGCTCTTTTATTTGGGTAGTTGGGATCGTTGGATCCAGAGGTTGAGATTGTATTCACATTACGGTGTAAAACCTAAGAGTTGGGTTTTTGATGTGTCTCGGAATCTCGGGTGCTATGTGAGCACCGGTAGAGGGTTTTGGAGTTAGAGAGAGAGTTTTTGAAAACAGATGATTTTTAAGGAATCACGATGTATTTGTGGGGTTATTAATTTTTAGGGGTATTTTTGCTATAAATACCAATTGAACCCAAAATTTTAAAGAAAATTTCATTTCAACCCCTTCATTTCCTCTCTCCTCTCCCGCGACCCTCTCCCGCTGCCAGCCCCTGCCCGCGCGCAAAAGCGCTTCGGCCGCCGCCGTCCCGCCGCCGATCGGCGCGTCCGACCTACCCACGGCTTCGTCTCGTCCAGGCGCTCATTTCCCCTCCGGCAATTGAAAGTTTCATCGCGATTTGAGGTCGAATTTTGAGAAAGAGCGGCGATCCCCAATTTCTAGGGTTCATCGGATTTCGTCCGATTTTGCTTCCGATTTCGTTGGGTAACGTTCCTTACCCCTTTTCCATGCTTATGATGTATTTTCCCTACCTATTGTGAATTATTGTGTTCGAATTTTGAGGATTGAGTTCGAATTTGTAGAGGTTGGTTCGAATTTCATGATGTGTGGGGGATTGATGTTCGATTTTGGGGATTGTTGGCATGAGGATGATAATTCTTGTTAGGATTCGATTTATTCATGTTTAAATGAATTATGATGCTTAAGTGGGATTGAATTAAGATGTTATGGTTCGATTTTGCCCTAATTGGTGAGGGTTGATTTCGAATTTGGGGATTTTGACTATGGGTTGATGATTCATGTTAAGGATCGTTCATTACATGTTTTAAATGATTTATGACGCTTGGTTGGGTTCGAATTGTGATGCTAGGGTTCGAATTATTGAAGGTGTTCTTGGGCAATTTTTCGATACGTCGCATTCATTTTCCCTCCCTGCATGTACCCTGCCCCGGGTCTTTTAAATGATTTATTGTCGAGTGTTGACAATATTTTGAAGGTTATGAATGTGCTTGAGCATGGGTTACATGTTCGTAAATAATTGTGAATTATTTATCGTTTTAGCACATCGTCTCTCGGGGCATGGAACTCGAGCAAGGTTTGGCTCGGACTTCGAGGATTTAAGGTACGTTTAGCGTACGAGCATAGTTTAAATGATGTGTTACAAGTATGATGCATGATTTAAGATATATGATATGTTTTACTATGATGGTATCGGGACTCGGTTACGATATGTTGTTTCACATGGTGGAATGCTCAGTGCCGCTATGAAGCGAGCCAATGATGAGGTGTGGTTGCTACGGAGCAAACACCCATAGTATGAAGTTACCTTGAAGTAAGAAATGAAAATGTGGTATTTGATTAGATATCTAGGATATCTGTGTTTTATTCCCTATGGGTAATAATAGGAACAGAGACGTAGTTAATCAGAGAAGTGATTAACCAATATCGGAAGTTAAGAAAATCTCAATACGATATCTAGAATTATAATCATTGCTAATTAAAGTAAGATGTTATGAAAAGATGTTATGAAAAGATGTTATGAAACGATATTATGAAACGATGTTATGAAAAGATGTTATGAAACGATGTTATGAAATGATGTTATGAAATGTTGCTAATTATTGCTAAATTAAGTAAGATGTTATGAAAAGATGTTATGAAACGACGTTATGAAAAGATGTTATGAAATGATGTTATGAAATGTTACCAATCATTGCCAAATAAAGTAAGACGTTATGAAAGGTTACTGATTTGAGACTGGCTAGGGTTAACCAATATGATGATTAACTGCATATTCAAGATTTGATGATTTATCTGTTTTGAGAACAGGGTTATACAGGGGTACGCTATGATGAGGATGATACCATCCAGGAAGTATCACATATATTCCACAATATTTACATTTTCGTAAATTATGTATTATGTCATTATGATTATGAAATTGTGGAATTGGTATGCTCACCCCGTTGGGGGCTGTCTCTGTTGGGGCAGGTGAACAGGTACATCGATGGCTTTGGATATGAGCTCAAGCTGTTGATTGGATGTACTCCCAGGATCGTGGTACCAGGGCTTGATGAAGCACGGTATCGTATAGAGTACCTATATACCCATGATGATTATATACATGTTCATGATGCTCGCATGTGAGCACGATTATACTTGTATATGGGTTGTATGTAAAGGCATGAGCCTTTCTCTCTCTTTCATTCCATGTTGCATGCAATTAGAGGTAGAATTGCTTAATGATAAGAGAGTCATTAGTGTATTATGTGGGTGTTGAAACCCACTTTTGATGTCATATGTGTGGTGTCTTCCCTGGCTGGGAATTTACTTGTATTACTGCTTTCTGATGAGTATTATGTTTTCCCTGGCCGGGAATTATGTTATGTGCTGTGCTTTTATTTCGGGATAGCTCTATTTATGGGGAGGCTCTGCCCAAATTTTTATAAAAGTCCACAAGTAAAAAGTGGTGTAATGGGCGAGTTCTATGAGTCTATTATTGTTAGGAAGACGAGCTTATAACGCTGTATGTTAAAGAAAATTTTGTAATTGCCATTCAATGGTAAAGTATCATCTGAGTTTCCCGAACAATCTCATTAAAAGCATGTACCACACATAGTGGTTAATACACTAATCAAGGGTTAAGGGCTTGGGGTCCTTACAATGCCCGTACGTTTCTTACGTACCTTTTCAAAATATGGTGAAGTTGTAGCACTTTATCTCCTCGAAGTCGTGGGTATCTGGGATGGTTCTACACAACCATACAAATCAATATTAGGAGCCAATTATGGTCCAATATTCAAAAATCCCACAAAATAATCAAAAAAACATATTTTTACAACTCGAGATCGATCGCCGCCCAGGCCCGAACGATCGCGAGATCACACTGGAAGAGGGTGAAAAATTTCATCTTCGGCGATCGATCGCCATACTTGGCGCGATCGATCGCCATCATCACCGATCGATCGCCCAAAAGTGGCGATCGATCGCCAAAGGCTTCTGGAGCCTACTGTTGGCTCGCGATCGATCGCCAAAAACGGGCGATCGATCGCCAGCCTCTGCACTTCGAAAATCCACCATTTTTACACATTAAAACTTCACCAACCTCAACAACATTTATTCCATCAACTCAACAACATAAAAACCCTCAAAACCTTCCTCAAACATCATTAAACCACCAAGAATCAAACATCCTTTCAAAAATCATCCCAACCCCAACAAACCCATTTCAAAACCCTTCAAAACCATTCCAAACTAAAATCAAACATTACAAGATCAACAAGGAGTGATATATATACATCCTAGGTCTTAAATCTTACCAAGAATCACAAGAGTGAAGCTTTTACAAGAACTTCTTGTCCATCTTGAAGGCAAAAACGGGTTTGGGGGAAAAAGAGAGGGTTTTGGGAGATGATTTGGGGATTTGGAGTGTTAAAAGATAAAGTGAAATGAAATGTGGTGGGGTAAAGGTTTAAAGTCTTTTAATTAACTTGTACCCCAACAATTAGCATGATGAATAAAATATCACAACATGGCACTTTAAAAGCACTTCACCACAATGCTAATTACATCCTCATATAAGATCAATTATTACAATAATCAATCACATGAATATAATTAATGTCTTAAAAGCAATTAATCAATTCGGGGGCATTACAGGAACCGAGGTTTAAAGGGCTGATCGCTTTTATTTTAAACAATTAATTCCAATCTAGCGATTTTAGACCGCAAGTGCACGGTGTCAAGTTTTAGTATAGATAGAAAGAATACGGATTGTCGAACCCACAGAGACTAACAAGCAAGTACCAACTAAGACACTTTTAACTATATTTAACCTACAAAAATTTATTAAACAATGAAACTACTAATTAATTAAAATAACTGCTAATCCAACCAAGTCAATCAAAGTAAACGAGAAAAATCCACAAGAAACGATTATCAAGGCGTCGGCTCACCAATGCAATTCCCTACAATTCTCGATTGAAAATTCAAATATTCCTAAGGTGACGAGTTCTCCGAAATTATCTAATATACTCTCTCGAGCTATATTAAACCTAATATCAAATTGCAGTAAGTCACTCTCATGTACTTATTTAACAACTCAATATTGCATAAGATCCATGAAAACTCATAGCTTTCAATTACTAGATATCTATGGCTATCACGCATGTATTTGACGTCATCTCTCGATCTCGGTCTGAAATCCATGGTATGAGTTATTAATTCAGTATCATAAAATCATCTCTCGATCTCAATTACGACACTAACATCATTCAAAGGTGATCAATCCTCTAAAAGCATGAAGAACATAAAACATACGCAAAGAACTATAAGAATTCAATCATTAAATCATCAAATCGAAGGTTCATAACAAAGGTTCGCCTAGCCTCGATAAATAAACTTAGTTCATACTCATAAATAAATACCAATACTCAAACATGTCTTGCAACAATCCAAGCATGAAATAATCAAAATGAAACTAAACTAAAGTTTAAAAGTAAGAATAAACTCCCAGCGTCGACTCCGGTCGTAGATCTTTGCTTCCTCTCTTGCTTCTTTCTCGATCGTCTCTTTAATCGCCTTGTTGGAGTTGTTCCAAAGTCATAGGGTAAAAAGGTTGAAGGATGATGAGGGGTATGAAGGGCTGGACGTCTGTTATGGTCGTGTGATATATAATTCACGTGAGGTTGGTGAGAAGGGTCGGACTTGAGGTGTCAATGGAGTGAGAGGAGAGGCGTGTGATTTTGGTTGGTCCAGAGAGAAGAGTGGGGCGTGAGTCTGATTGGTGTAGAAGAGTGGAGACGTTAGGTTTTGGTGAGGGGAGAAGTGTGATTGGTTGAGGGATGAAGATTGTGAGTGGTCCCGCATGAGATTGGTGAAGAAGAGTTATGATGAGGCGGTCAATGTTCTGGACGTCCTCCCCCTTTTTTTGGCGTAATATGCTAATCAATATCCTCCTTCCTGAATCTCCTCCCCCAATCTCTTATAATATCAAGTTCTTCCCCTAATATTTGACTCTTGTCAATATAATAATATCTTATTTCCTTCCTTTGACGTATCATCCTAGTCTTTTTTTTATTTCCTTTCCTTGTGATAAATTTGTCATCAATCTATTGGCTGTCTATTGCATATGCTGCTTGAATTTTGTTTCCCAAATCTCTTCTGATGTTTTGGCCCACTAATATCTTGCTGATATTAATATTTTTCCTTGTATCAATTGCTTCGTGAGATCTCAAATACACTAACAAAAGGCTGAAAAATCGGCTCCACATTCCTTATGACATGTGCTGCTCGATGAATCTCGTGAATTATGGTATTTGATATTTAAAGTTTCCTTGCACCGTCTTTCTTTCCTTCCTTTGACGTATTGGCCCGGTTGAGTCATTTTCAACGTCATTTGACTCATTTTCTTCATTTCCACGTACTTTCACCTAAAATCCTGAAACATGCAAATTAATATCAATAAATGTAATATCATTCAAGAAACACTGTAAAATACTACTAGATAACGCCGAAATATAAGTGTAAAAATGACACTTATCAACTCCCCCAAACTTATCACTTGATCGTCCTCGATCAAGCATTAAAATCACAAGGTAGAGTTCATTCTTGATAATTGAAACAAATTAGTCATGACTTGCATTATTCTCAGAAATCTCATGCACATATACAAAAGTTGACAATACATGTTTTCTCCTAAGTCAAGCAACACATCTCAAAATCGGAATGTGTGTGTGTGCTAATGTCAATCTCATGTTTCATGCACATATTCAAGATCAAATAATGTTAATCAACTCAAAGTCAAGATTATCATCAAGCATCCCATAGGCCTATTTTCAAACAACTTCTCCACTAATGATAGTTACTCCCTAGACTTGGATCAAAAGGTCTTTTTAAGCTTGTAATGTAAGGCCTTTGGTGTTGGTTTCAAAGAAAAGATAGGGAACACAAAGAAGAGAGTATAACTTATAAAATTCACTTTTTAGCACATTCCGAGCTCCTCTTCTTTTTCTAGCCTTGGCCACTTTGGGTCTTATTTATTCAAATTTTTTTTTTCAAGGCTTTTTGTCAATCTTTTTCTTTTCTCATTCAACAATTTTTTTCAACAATAAGCTCATCTTAAATGTAGCAATTTATGTGCATCTAATGAGAATCATTATACTCCCTTTAGGTAAAGATAATTCTTTCAATTTAGGCTCATAAAGGTGGGTATAATGAGTTTGCCAAAGAATGTTGAATGGGGTCTAATTATATGCAATGCATATACCATTCTTTTTCAATAAAGCTCAAATGGGACACTGGGGATTGATATAAATCATGGTAAGCTTGAAAGGCTCAAACGTGTCAAAGATCGCCTAGATCATTTCCAAGTCAAGTTTGTAACTATAAAATTTCGTCTCAAAGTGTCATCATCAAATAGTTTCTAAGGTACTCTAAGATTCTCAAGACAAATCATCAAGTTCACAACAATTATCACTATTCAACGTGCAATCCACAAGATCATGACTCAATGTGCTCAATAGATTCCTCATTCTTGACATTGCTAACTCAACAAATGATATTCATGTACAAGTCTAACAATCATTAAAATTCAAGTCCGTATGCATAGTGAGATCAAAATCCTCATTGAATAATCACTACTATAAATCATTCTTTTCTCAAGTTTGAACTCATAAAAAAAAAAATTTAGCTCATGATAATCGGACGATTCAAGTGTCATTTAAGCACACAACATGTGGTTAAAATAAGTAAAACATGCAAGCTACTCCCCCAAACTTAAATCAAACATTGCCCTCAATGTTCAAATAAATCAAAAGGAAAAAGTAAACTCCCCTGATCAAGACGCTTGCATGAGGGTTGAGGAAGATTCGCTTTTGAAAGCTCCACTGTTGTAGGGGTTCATTGCTCCAACTGAGTACCTAGCAAGAGAAGAATGCAAATGGTAAAATATTCGACTCGAGAGATAAACAAACTAAAATGCAAAGACTGAAAAAAAAAAAAAAAAAAAAAAAAAAAACTTAATAACAAAAGGATATGGGTTGCCTCCCAAGAAGCGCTGATTTTTGGTCTTCGGCTTGACCATCAGAAGCAACCATCAAAGAGCGGCTGCCGCCCATAGTAAGTATCGTATGATACCACTAATGGGTCTTCATTCAGTATGCCCTCAAGATTGGCAAGATTGTAGCAGTGTAAGCTCGTCGCTCCAACAACATTCATCTTGAAGTGGTAGGAATGGAAGAATGATTCTTGACTCGACTTTATCTCTTTCAGGATGTAGTGCGGTGAAGTTGGCATCGATGAAAAATACGGATCCACATATGGCATAGAACATGTCTCCATCGATGGACTTAAATCAGAATCTTCGCAAGTCTCTTCCTTCTCCAACATCACACTCGTTTCATCTTCATATGGGAACTCCTCGGATGACATCTCTGAAGTATGCTCAATCTCTTGAAGAGGCTCAAGTTCCTTTGAATCTTCCACACTAGGAGGATCACTCCCCCAAACTTGGTTGGTTGAGTGATCGTCATCATATAACCAAACTCGACTTGTCGCCTCTCGATTTGTAGCTCTCGTCTCTTCCTCCTGGCAGCTAGTTGAAATTGTTTCCATAAGGACCGCCATTTTCTGCTCCAGGTGGCGCATAGAGTTGGTTTGGCACTCCAAACTGTTCTCAGTTGATGCCATGAATCTTATTAAGGTATCTTCTAACTGAGTCGTGATGTTTGCAGAACTATCTCTCCTCTCTTCGTGATGTTCAAATAGTTGGGGCGTATCATTAGGGTAGTGAAGCTCCGGTGGGTATTGGTGACTCCAACCTTGTAGTGAAGGATCACAATACCAGTGATAATCGAAGTCCGCCATATCATTGAACAGGTGTAACACACTGTTCTCATCTCTATCAACCAGGGGACTCCCAGTCACTAGTGCTCCGCTAAATACCCATTCTCGTGTCTGTGCATCCAAACCTTTGAAGAAATATTGCAGAAGAGTATAGTTCGAAAAGTTGTGATACCGGAATGTGTCTGCCAATTCATTGAATCTTCCCCACGCTGCATAAAATGGCTCTGAATATTGTTGGGCAAATCTTGTGAAGACTTGTTGATGAAGCATCACAAGTACCTCGCAAGGAAAACAAATAAAACAATTAAAAATAGTTTTTTTTTTATAAATATATACAAAAAAGAAAAAAATGGTTAAATTACAGTCAAAGCTTCTCGTATGATATTACTAAAGTTAATCCCCGGCAACGGCGCCAAAAACTTGATCGCTTTTATTTTAAACAATTAATTCCAATCTAGCGATTTTAGACCGCAAGTGCACGGTGTCAAGTTTTAGTATAGATAGAAAGAATACGGATTGTCGAACCCACAGAGACTAACAAGCAAGTACCAACTAAGACACTTTTAACTATATTTAACCTACAAAAATTTATTAAACAATGAAACTACTAATTAATTAAAATAACTGCTAATCCAACCAAGTCAATCAAAGTAAACGAGAAAAATCCACAAGAAACGATTATCAAGGCGTCGGCTCACCAATGCAATTCCCTACAATTCTCGATTGAAAATTCAAATATTCCTAAGGTGACGAGTTCTCCGAAATTATCTAATATACTCTCTCGAGCTATATTAAACCTAATATCAAATTGCAGTAAGTCACTCTCATGTACTTATTTAACAACTCAATATTGCATAAGATCCATGAAAACTCATAGCTTTCAATTACTAGATATCTATGGCTATCACGCATGTATTTGACGTCATCTCTCGATCTCGGTCTGAAATCCATGGTATGAGTTATTAATTCAGTATCATAAAATCATCTCTCGATCTCAATTACGACACTAACATCATTCAAAGGTGATCAATCCTCTAAAAGCATGAAGAACATAAAACATACGCAAAGAACTATAAGAATTCAATCATTAAATCATCAAATCGAAGGTTCATAACAAAGGTTCGCCTAGCCTCGATAAATAAACTTAGTTCATACTCATAAATAAATACCAATACTCAAACATGTCTTGCAACAATCCAAGCATGAAATAATCAAAATGAAACTAAACTAAAGTTTAAAAGTAAGAATAAACTCCCAGCGTCGACTCCGGTCGTAGATCTTTGCTTCCTCTCTTGCTTCTTTCTCGATCGTCTCTTTAATCGCCTTGTTGGAGTTGTTCCAAAGTCATAGGGTAAAAAGGTTGAAGGATGATGAGGGGTATGAAGGGCTGGACGTCTGTTATGGTCGTGTGATATATAATTCACGTGAGGTTGGTGAGAAGGGTCGGACTTGAGGTGTCAATGGAGTGAGAGGAGAGGCGTGTGATTTTGGTTGGTCCAGAGAGAAGAGTGGGGCGTGAGTCTGATTGGTGTAGAAGAGTGGAGACGTTAGGTTTTGGTGAGGGGAGAAGTGTGATTGGTTGAGGGATGAAGATTGTGAGTGGTCCCGCATGAGATTGGTGAAGAAGAGTTATGATGAGGCGGTCAATGTTCTGGACGTCCTCCCCCTTTTTTTGGCGTAATATGCTAATCAATATCCTCCTTCCTGAATCTCCTCCCCCAATCTCTTATAATATCAAGTTCTTCCCCTAATATTTGACTCTTGTCAATATAATAATATCTTATTTCCTTCCTTTGACGTATCATCCTAGTCTTTTTTTTATTTCCTTTCCTTGTGATAAATTTGTCATCAATCTATTGGCTGTCTATTGCATATGCTGCTTGAATTTTGTTTCCCAAATCTCTTCTGATGTTTTGGCCCACTAATATCTTGCTGATATTAATATTTTTCCTTGTATCAATTGCTTCGTGAGATCTCAAATACACTAACAAAAGGCTGAAAAATCGGCTCCACATTCCTTATGACATGTGCTGCTCGATGAATCTCGTGAATTATGGTATTTGATATTTAAAGTTTCCTTGCACCGTCTTTCTTTCCTTCCTTTGACGTATTGGCCCGGTTGAGTCATTTTCAACGTCATTTGACTCATTTTCTTCATTTCCACGTACTTTCACCTAAAATCCTGAAACATGCAAATTAATACCAATAAATGTAATATCATTCAAGAAACACTGTAAAATACTACTAGATAACGCCGAAATATAAGTGTAAAAATGACACTTATCAAGGGCCCGTTTCCGGGGCAATGTCTACATTCCAATGGGAATGCTATACTTTTAAAATAGATTGGTTGAGACCAAAGTTTAATAAAACGGAATTCCCGGTTGAATTCTTGGTTATCTTTTAAACTTGCTAAACGGTATATTTTGGGTATTATGCATGCTTAGCCGGGGGGGCTTTTATTTTGGTAATCGTCATGGATTGACGATATGATTGGGAGCTATGAACGTGCTTGGGCACGTGGTTGCATGCTTATGTTTGATTGTGAATTATTTGTGTTTTAGCACATACTTCTTGAGGAATGGAACTCAACAAAGTTTGGCTTGAACTGCGGAGACTTAAGGTACGTATGACGTACGAGCATGGCCTATTATCGTGTTGCAACTGTAAAATGCATGGTGTGTGATAATTGTACTAAATGGGTATTGGAACACATGGTGTGTGATAATTGCGTTATATGGATATTGAAATATGTGGCATGGGGTAATTGCATGGGATAGGTATTGAAATGCATGGTGCATGAGATTTGTTATAGATGGATAACAATATGCATGGTAAATAGTATTTGCGTCAAATGGTTATTCATTGGGAACCATACGGTGCCGCTATTGAGCGAGCAATGATTTGGGATGCGATCGCCGTTGAGTGCTTTTATACATCAGATACACGCGTGTTCATTAGGTGCTCTTATGTGAGTACATTTTACGTGTATATGGAATGTATAAATGGGCTATGGCTTCTCTTTGTTCATTATGGTTGCATGCAATTAATTCTGGAATTGCTAAATGAACTAAGAGCATGTTAGTGTATTATGTGGGTGCATGTTATACGAATAATCTTTGTTGGGGAATCTGAATATTATGTGAATTGAATGCGAGAATTTTTCTGGATAGCATACGGTGTTGCACTTGCACATGGTTTTCCCCATGATAGTATGATTATATGCACTAATGGCATGGCTTAATACACTGATAATGGGTTAAGGGCACGGGGGTACTTACACTCCATGCGTGCTGTGATGTGTTCCAACACTATGCCCCATGAGCTGATGAGGAATTGGACAACGATCACTGACGGTCGTTGTGAAAGGTAAATGCTTTGTCTTACTTTCCATGCTTAGTACATTGAGGACAATGCATCAATTAAGTTTGGGGGAGTGCATTACCGTGTCATGCTTCTTAATGGAAATTGATCGTTTATTGAGCACAAAAAAAAAATTCTTTGAAAATGAGTTCAATTGTAAGATAAGAATAAATCATAGTAGTGGTCTCTATTACATGATGATATTAATCTCACTGTGCATGTCAACATAAGTTTTGATGATGTAAAACTTGTTTGTGAATATCTTGTTTTGAGTAGCATGTCAAATATGAGGAATATATTGAGCACATTTTGAGTCATAATCTTGTGAATTGCATTTGGAATAGTAAGAATCTTTGTGAACTTGATGAATTGTTTTGAGCATCTTAGCATACCTTAGAAACTATTTGATGATGACACTTTGAGGAGAAATTTTATAGTTATGAACTTGACTTGGAAATGATTTAGGCGATCTTTGGACCGTTTTGAGCCTTTCAAGCTTACCATGATATAAATCAATCTCTAGTGTCCCAATTTGAGCCAAATTGCAAAAGAATGGAGTATGTTTAACGTACTATTAACCCCCATTCAAAATTTTTTTGGCAACTCATTATACCCACCTTTATGAGCTTAAATTGAAAAAAAGGTATCCTCACCTAAAGGGAGTATAATGAATCTCATTAGATGCACATAAATTGCTATATGTTGATGAGCTTATTGTTGAAAAGATTGATGAATGAGAAAAGAAAAAGATAGATAAAGTCTTGAAAAATTTATATCTAAAGAAGACCCAAAGTGGCCAAGGCTAAAAGAGAAAAAGAAGAGAAGCTCAAGTTGTGCTAAAAATTTTAATTTTACATGATTATACTCTCTGCTTTGTGTTACCCTATCTTTTCTTTGAAGCCAACACCTAGGCCTAACACTACAAGCTTAAAAAGACCTAATGATCCAAGTCGAGGGAGTGATACATTAGTGGAGAAGTTGTTTGAAAATAGGTCTAAGGAATGCTCAAGGATAATCTTAACTTTCATTACCTAGCATGATTGATCTATGAAAATTGCATGAAACTTGAAAGTGATAATAGCACACACGCACATTCTAATTTGGCGACATGTTGCTTGATCTCGGAGAAAACACAACTTGTTAAACTTTCTGATTTATTATAGTTCTTCTCTAAGTGAGATGTCTGAGTTACATGATTGACTACGAATTGGTTTATTTGAATCTTCAAATATTGAACTCTACTTTTTGATTTTATTTCTTGCTCGAGATGATCAAGTTTAAGATTGGGAGAGTTGATAAGTGTGATTTTTACACTTAATTTAATATAAGATTAGGGGCGCTTTTGTGGTCATTCCTGGAAAATATTAGGAATTTTGGTATATATTTGTTTATTTCAGGAATCCAGGTCCAAATGCATAAAAGTGGAGAAAATAAGCTTTAATTAATGAAAAAAGGACTAAATCGAGCACAACCGGATATATCGGACATGGATGAAATATTGTATTATAATACATGATATTATAATATATGATATTAAGAGGATAAAGAGTGACGTGCAGCATATGAGATTAAAGGAAGAGATAACACACGGATGAGAATAAATACGTGAGCAAGAGTTTTTGGATTGGCGAGAGACATACAAAAGAGAACAGACGGAATTGAAGGGAGGAGAAAATAAACAGACGTGAACCAATAGAAGATTCTGAACAAAAGATAAAAGAGAAAAAGATTCACTATAGATAAGGGAAGAGGAACGAAGATAAGAGACGTAGGGCACTTCAAGGAGGAAAAAAAGGTGAGAAGATATACGAGAGAGGAGAGAAAAGAGACGTGAGCACAATAGAGGGGAGAGCAGCATCAGATAAGAAAAAGATACATATCAGAAGGCAAGAAGAAACATGATCAGTTTGAGAGAGAAGAAACATACGTGGGTGGACAACATTCAAACGATAGTTACGTAAAAGAGTGATCTGAGAGGAGGGGATAAAAAAGGTGGTGAGCAGATTAAGAAGAGTGACAGGTGGAGAGGAGAATTGAGAGGTGTATATCTTGGAACGTACAATTCTGAGAGGGGGAATACATGGAAAGGTACGAGAAGAAAGAAAGGACGAACTCCGCAGATTGAATCTTCACGCACAGAAGGGCAGAATTACGATGGAGACTTCACGTAAAAATTCTGGGACGAGAATAGAAGGAACGGCCAGCATTCTTGGCACATTCATACTTAAAGGACGGAAGAGCAATAAACGTACAGAGAGGCGGAGGAGAGACGTAATTCACGTAAATAATTGGTGAAGAAAGGGTGAAGAGTCACGTTCAAAGCAACAAAGCGAGAGACGAAGTTACGGATCGACAACGCGATTCAACATCGCTAATTTGTACGTATTTCTAAACTTTGTTTGATTCTATTTAATTTCTTTATGGTTTTGATGTTGAAAAACATGATTTTGCATTTGATATTGAATATGTTGCTAGGCTAAGTTTGTTATCAAGACTTAGGGGATCCTTTTGTATGAACCCATGATTTAAATTGATTGTTTTTTATTGATTCTTAGTATCTAACTGCATAGATCATTGTTCTTCATACTTTTAAGGGTTTGGCCATCCTTGAAAGATATTAAATTACAATTGAGATCGAGAGATAGATTTCAGACTGAGATCGAGAGATAAAGTCAAATACATGTGTGATAGCAATAGATTTACCAAAATCGAAGGCTAGAAGTTTTCATAGATCGATTTACAATATTAATTGTTCAATAAGGGTACGAGAGTCGCTTATTGTTACGTTAGTATTAGATTTGTTATAGCAGGACCAAGGTATAAGGAAAACTCGTCACCTTAGTTTGAATTAATTCTTAACTAATAGGAGAATTGTGGGGGATTACATAGGTGAACCGAAAGTCTTGATAATTGTCTCTACTGATTTGGGTTTATTATTGAATTAATTAGTCACTTTAGTTAATTAATCACAACCAATTTTTGTAGGCTAAATATAGTTAAACTAGTGGAGTTTGGTACTTAGTTCCTAGTCCTCGTGGGTTTGACACTCATACTTATGGATGTAAAGAGTGCTTTTCTTAACGGTAATCTCCAGGAAGAAGTCTATGTTGAACAACCCCCTGGATTTGAAAACCATCTGTAACCCTCCTATGTTTATCATCTGAACAAAGCTTTGTATGGTCTGAAGCAAGCTCCCCGTGCATGGTATGAAACGTTGTCAAAATACTTGATTGGACACAACTTCACCATTGACACTGTGGATAAAATTTTATTCAAATTTACGAAGGGTGACCATACTCTGCTAGTTCAGATATATGTTGATGACATCATTTTTGGCAGTACTAACTCAAAATTGTGCGAAAGATTTTCTAAAATTATGCAGGATCAATTTGAGATGAGCATGATGGGAGAATTATCATTTTTCCTAGGATTGCAAGTCAAACAATCCAGTGAGGGAATTCTGATAAATCAATCCAAGTATACCAAAGAGCTTCTGAAGAAGTATGGGATGAATACCAGCTCAGCTGCTGCTACACCTATGAGCTCATCTGCAAAGCTTGATTTGGATGAATCTGGAATACCAGTAGATGAGAAAATGTATCGTGGTATCATTGGTTCATTACTCTACTTAACAGCCAGTAGACCTGACATCATGTTTGCAGTTTGTATCTGTGCTAGATTTCAAGCCAATCCCAAACAATCTCATTTCACAGCAACTAAACGCATTCTGAAGTACTTAAAAGGGACTGAGAATGTCGGTCTATGGTATCCAAAGGAGTCCACTTTCAATCTTATCGGATATTCAGACGCAGACTATGCTGGATGCAAAATTGACAGGAAGAGTACCAGTGGGTACTGTCAGTTTTTAGGAGACAGACTTATTTCATGGGGATGCAAGAAGCAAACTTCCATTGCTACCTCTACAGCTAAGCAGAATACCTTGCTGCTGGAAGTTGCTGTGCTCAGCTACTCTGGATTCAACAACAATTAAGAGACTATGGCATTGAGTCAACTGAAGCTCCAATCTTCTGTGACAATACGTCTGCCATAGCCATCACTTACAATCCAGTACTTCACTCTCGAACAAAGCATATCGACATACGTCATCACTTCATCAGAGACCATGTGAAGAAGGAGATTCGACTGGAGTACATATCTACTGAGCAGCAAGCAGCATATATTTTTACCAAGCCCCTACCAGATGCAAAATTCTCTTACTTCCGGAATATCCTTGGATTAATTGATATTTCTTCTTAATTCATTTTTATTTACTGATATTAATTTCAGGGGGAATTGTTTGTATGCTTTTGCATATTTTGAGGGGGAATTTTGGTATAAAATTTCCTATTCTAATGCCTGGCTGGTAACACAATGGCCCACTGCAGTGGATGCTACTATATCAGTAGATATCTACATACCAGTGGATGTTACTATTTAAGCCTTGCTGACTTATAGCTTCCCTTTTTAGCAACCAGCTGGGACGTCGGAATTCAAATTATTTATTTTCTTACTTTTAACTTGTTCAAATCCCGCCCTTTTCAGACCCACTGCTTCTGAATATTTACTTTTTTAAATGGTTTAGATGAACGCCACGAACACATGTGTCAGTTCATCTACAGTACGACGTTACATCTACCCATTATCTTTTAACCGCCTTATCCTCCGTAGAATCAGTTTACTTCCTTAAACACTTCTGAAAATCTCAAAACCCTAATAGAATTTTTTTTTTCTCACAGGATTTTCAAATCTTCAACATGTCAAAGACAACGCAGCCGAGTTTTCTCACCAACGCTATTCATGTAGATTTTCACTCTATTTATTCGTCAGACGATGAAGCCATGAAGCAGGGTTCCAAAAGTTGGACACCTCTGGATTACTGGTG
Organism: Haberlea rhodopensis; assembly: GCA_907163345.1. NCBI lineage: Eukaryota > Viridiplantae > Streptophyta > Magnoliopsida > Lamiales > Gesneriaceae > Haberlea > Haberlea rhodopensis. The sequence continues at coordinate 347,609 of CAJQUN010000240.1, read as the reverse complement.
ATTTTAAGCCAAACACCTACTTACTATCCGGCGGCTATTCAGGAGTTCTTCGCCAATGCCAGGATAGTTGGCGAAGCCGTTGTGTCCTCTATCACTGGACAACATATCACTATTACTCTGGAAGACTTTGCCACTCAGATGTGTCTTCCAATGTCTGGGATAACAAATGCCCTCTCCGTAACTGTGCCAGTCCTAGAGGCGATGAGAAAGGGTTTTTCTGACTCACATGAACGTCTCCCCAAACCACCCTTCAAAAAGATTTTGATTAAGAGCCACGTTCGCCAACTGGCAGATGTCATATCCAAAGGGCTGCTATGCAAAGCTGGATCTTTCGATGTCATCACACCTGAGAAATTTGCACTGATGAGTGCAATCGTAAATAACGTTGAAGTTAACTGGTCCGTAATGCTGTTTCAAGTGCTATCAAACTTAGTGCTCTCCGGAAAAGGTCAATCGGGATTTGCTCTCCCTCTTAGTCGTATCTTTGAGAGCAAAAATATTCAGATCGGCAACTCTTCTTCTCTCCACCCAGGGCGACTCATAACTGCCAGATATCTAGAGATCAATAAGAAACGAGTCGGTGGAGAGGCTAAGACCAGCAAACCAGCAGCAGTCAAGAGGAGACAACCTCTGGTAGTCAGTGACTCTGAGCATACAGTCTCATAATCTGATGAAACTTCACCTATTCCACCAGCGAAAAGGCCAAGAACAGAAAGAGGAGGACCAGCTGCAGCCAAGCTTACAGTATCAGCAGCCATGGTTGAGGCTGTGATCCCGACGTTGGAAGTAGAGCCAGTAAGATCCGTTGCCCCGCTGGCCATGATCCCATTTAACCCAACCTCTTCTGCAGCCAACATATCATCCAACCCCCAGTACCCTTCAACAACCAGGCTCAATTTCTTTCAGAACACCCAAATCCCTTTGCCCATATTGCCAACCCAAGACCACCACCACTGAAAGAGGAAAAGCATCCATGATCCCTTCATCCACTCCAGTGGCATATGAGATTGACTTAGTCATGAGCACAGTCGAGGCAAACATGCAGCCTCAACTTGAAGTATTTGATAGATGGGAGCAATCACGTTTGAAAACTCGCCTTGATGATTTTCTTCCAATTCTGGAACAGGCTAGGCTCGATGAGAATCAAGTGATGGCCTTCCTCCAAGCTCAAGACGTAAAGAAAGCTCTCTAGCTTCGGGATGTGTTCCGCCTAATGATTTATGTGGGTGAACTCCAGACCCTGATCATATCCCGGCAGAATGAATTCAATGCTACAGCTGGGACTGCCAATCATGACCGTGTTGTGCTAAATGCCTCTTGGTCCCAAGCTTGAACTGGCAGAGACTGCTCTACATGACTTAAGAATCAGTACTGGTCTGCACTCATGCTCAACTGTACCAGGTGATGATGATTCCGCTCCTACTGACTTGAGCTTAGCCTCAAGCATCCCTGATGTTCCTAGTGCTGCAGTGCTGGTTCCACAAGTTGAATCAATAGTGGCTGATGACTTTAATCTGACTGTCTCAAGCTCAGCTCCAACAATCCCACCTATTCCAAGTATAGTGGAAACGGTTCCCGTAGTTGACACCACTTTGGATGATGCTTCACCTCAACCAGATATGGATTGATTCTATAGACGTTGACAGCGTCATTCATAAGGTAATTACCCAGGTTACCCCATCCATATCTATCCCTTCCTCAACTCATACAGAAACACCTATCCATTCCCCTGATACCTCTGCCCATGATGCACTCACTGATGATTGCCAAATCACCCATCAAGTTGAACCCCTTGTAACCCCGACTCACCCTGAAACCCAACTCTTCCCACAAATTGAACCTCCTGCTCTCCCAACAACGTCTGAACTTAACCCTTCAATCTCACAAATTCATCCAGCTGCTACCTCCCCTGGACGCTGCGTGTCCTCAACTGCAGCTGATGCTCATACCAGCCCTCAACGTGTTCTTACTGGCTCGCATCCTGCTCCTACTGTCACTCCACCTGAGGCATTGGAACAATCAGTAGGAAATGAACCTTCTGCTGATTTTTTTGATTTTGCTGATCCTTTGTCCATTGAAGGCCCCTCCGCTCTAATAGTACAACTTGGCAATATGACAACATTGATCTCCGGGCTAGCCAGTGAGATTAATAAACTCAAGTCTGAAGAACGCAATGCCAGCAATGCTATTGATAGTCATCAGTTTCATACAGATCATCAGTTTGGACGTATAAATCGAGACCTCGACAGACTTCAAACTACTGTTGACAGAAATCATCAATTCGTTCTTGATGCCTTTGCCGATGTATTCTCGAGGATAGCCCAAACTAATCTCCAGTTGAAGCAGCAGAATGACTCTCTCCATATGATAGACTTTGAAGTCTTTATATGCAGCAAAGACAAGAAATATGTGAATGGCTTCTAATCGGGCTACAGGGGCAAAGGTTTCATCGACATCAATGCCTTCTTATGTGAGTACATTTTACGTGTATGGTGCATGAGATTTGTTATAGATGGATAACAATATGCATGGTAAATAGTATTTACGTCAAATGGTTATTCATTGGAAACCATACGGTGCCGCTATTGAGCGAGCAATGATTTGGGATGCGATCGCCGTTGAGTGCTTTTATACATCAGATACACGCGTGTTCATTGGGTGCTCTTATGTGAGTACATTTTACGTGTATATGGAATGTATAAATGGGCTATGGCTTCTCTTTGTTCATTATGGTTGCATGCAATTAATTCTTGAATTGCTAAATGAACTAAGAGCATGTTAGTGTATTATGTGGGTGCATGTTATACGAATAATCTTGGTTGGGGAATCTGAATATTATGTGAATTGAATGCGAGAATTTTTCTGGATAGCATACGGTGTTGCACTTGCACATGGTTTTCCCCATGATAGTATGATTATATGCACTAATGGCATGGCTTAATACACTGATAATGGGTTAAGGGCATGGGGGTACTTACACTCCATGCGTGTTGTGATGTGTTCCAACACTATGCCCCATGAGCTGATGAGGAATTGGACAACGATCACTGACGGTCGTTGTGAAAGGTAAATGCTTTGTCTTACTTTCCATGCTTAGTACATTGAGGACAATGCATCAATTAAGTTTGGGGGAGTGCATTACCGTGTCATGCTTCTTATTGGAAATTGATTGTTTATTGAGCACAAAAAAAAAATTCTTTGAAAATGAGTTCAATTGTAAGATAAGAATAAATCATAGTAGTGGTCTCTATTACATGATGATATTAATCTCACTGTGCATGTCAACATAAGTTTTGATGATGTAAAACTTGTTTGTGAATATCTTGTTTTGAGTAGCATGTCAAATATGAGGAATATATTGAGCACATTTTGAGTCATAATCTTGTGAATTGCATTTGGAATAGTAAGATCTTTGTGAACTTGATGAATTGTTTTGAGCATCTTAGCATACCTTAGAAACTATTTGATGATGACACTTTGAGGAGAAATTTTATAGTTATAAACTTGACTTGGAAATGATTTAGGCGATCTTTGGACCGTTTTGAGCCTTTCAAGCTTACCATGATATATATCAATCTCTAGTGTCCCAATTTGAGCCTAATTGCAAAAGAATGGAGTATGTTTAACGTACTATTAGCCCCCATTCAAAAAATTTTTGGCAACTCATTATACCCACCTTTATGAGCTTAAATTGAAAAAAAGTATCCTCACCTAAAGGGAGTATAATGAATCTCATTAGATGCACATAAATTGCTATATGTTGATGAGCTTATTGTTGAAAATATTGATGAATGAGAAAAGAAAAAGATAGATAAAGTCTTGAAAAATTTATATCTAAAGAAGACCCAAAGTGGCCAAGGCTAAAAGAGAAAAAGAAGAGAAGCTCAAGTTGTGCTAAAAAATTTAATTTGACATGATTATACTCTCTGCTTTGTGTTACCCTATCTTTTCTTTGAAGCCAACACCTAGGCCTAACACTACAAGCTTAAAAAGACCTAATGATCCAAGTCGAGGGAGTGATACATTAGTGGAGAAGTTGTTTGAAAATAGGTCTAAGGAATGCTCAAGGATAATCTTAACTTTCATTACCTAGCATGATTGATCTATGAAAATTGCATGAAACTTGAAAGTGATTATAGCACACACGCACATTCTAATTTGGCGACATGTTGCTTGATCTCGGAGAAAACACAACTTGTTAAACTTTCTGATTTATTATAGTTCTTCTCTAAGTGAGATGTATGAGTTACATGATTGACTACGAATTGGTTTATTTGAATCTTCAAATATTGAACTCTACTTTTTGATTTTATTTCTTGCTCGAGATGATCAAGTTTAAGATTGGGAGAGTTGATAAGTGTGATTTTTACACTTAATTTAATATAAGATTAGGGGCGCTTTTGTGGTCATTCCTGGAAAATATTAGGCATTTTGGTATATATTTGTTTATTTCAGGAATCCAGGTCCAAATGCATAAAAGTGGAGAAAATAAGCTTTAATTAATGAAAAAAGGACCAAATCGAGCACAACCGGATATATCGGACATGGATGAAATATTGTATTATAATACATGATATTATAATATATGATATTAAGAGGATAAAGAGTGACGTGCAGCATATGAGATTAAAGGAAGAGATAACACACGGATGAGAATAAATACGTGAGCAAGAGTTTTTGGATTGGCGAGAGACATACAAAAGAGAATAGACGGGAATTGAAGGGAGGAGAAAATAAACAGACGTGAACCAATAGAAGATTCTGAACAAAAGATAAAAGAGAAAAAGATTCACTATAGATAAGGGAAGAGGAACGAAGATAAGAGACGTAGGGCACTTCAAGGAGGAAAAAAAGGTGAGAAGATATACGAGAGAGGAGAGAAAAGAGACGTGAGCACAATAGAGGGGAGAGCAGCATCAGATAAGAAAAAGATACATATCAGAAGGCAAGAAGAAACATGATCAGTTTGAGAGAGAAGAAACATACGTGGGTGGACAACATTCAAACGATAGTTACGTAAAAGAGTGATCTGAGAGGAGGGGATAAAAAAGGTGGTGAGCAGATTAAGAAGAGTGACAGGTGGAGAGGAGAATTGAGAGGTGTATATCTTGGAACGTACAATTCTGAGAGGGGGAATACATGGAAAGGTACGAGAAGAAAGAAAGGACGAACTCCGCAGATTGAATCTTCACGCACAGAAGGGCAGAATTACGATGGAGACTTCACGTAAAAATTCTGGGACGAGAATAGAAGGAACGGCCAGCATTCTTGGCACATTCATACTTAAAGGACGGAAGAGCAATAAACGTACAGAGAGGCGGAGGAGAGACGTAATTCACGTAAATAATTGGTGAAGAAAGGGTGAAGAGTCACGTTCAAATCAACAAAGCGAGAGACGAAGTTACGGATCGACAACGCGATTCAACATCGCTAATTTGTACGTATTTCTAAACTTTGTTTGATTCTATTTAATTTCTTTATGGTTTTGATGTTGAAAAACATGATTTTGCATTTGATATTGAATATGTTGCTAGGCTAAGTTTGTTATCAAGACTTAGGGGATCCTTTTGTATGAACCCATGATTTAAATTGATTGTTTTTTATTGATTCTTAGTATCTAACTGCATAGATCATTGTTCTTCATACTTTTAAGGGTTTGGCCATCCTTGAAAGATATTAAATTACAATTGAGATCGAGAGATAGATTTCAGACTGAGATCGAGAGATAAAGTCAAATACATGTGTGATAGCAATAGATTTACCAAAATCGAAGGCTAGAAGTTTTCATAGATCGATTTACAATATTAATTGTTCAATAAGGGTACGAGAGTCGCTTATTGTTACGTTAGTATTAGATTTGTTATAGCAGGACCAAGGTATAAGGAAAACTCGTCACCTTAGTTTGAATTAATTCTTAACTAATAGGAGAATTGTGGGGGATTACATAGGTGAACCGAAAGTCTTGATAATTGTCTCTACTGATTTGGGTTTATTATTGAAATAATTAGTCACTTTAGTTAATTAATCACAACCAATTTTTGTAGGCTAAATATAGTTAAACTAGTGGAGTTTGGTACTTAGTTCCTAGTCCTCGTGGGTTTGACACTCATACTTATATTATCATTATACTAAAACTTGACACCGTGCACTTGCGGTATAGAATCGCTACACTGAAAAATATTGTTTAAAATAATAGCGATCAAACATGTGCATATGTGTTTGAAACTTATTTGACTTATTTGATCTTACATGATTTGGGTGAAATAGTTGATGCCGATATGTGGTTTATATTTGAGTATGCTGAGTCTTGTCGTGTTGATATTGACCACGATATCGACACTTGTGTTTGATATAACCTAGTAGGGAAAAAGTTTACACTCGAACACATACGAAACCTGTTATTATTGAACAAATGCTGCATTAGGTTAAATGAGACATTCAACCTGTTTTATGAAATATTAATAAGTAAAATGTCTTTGAACAATGAAATTTTAATGAGTATGTGGTCATTGAGCATGAAGTTGCTCAGGAACCTGTTGAGAATAACATTATCTATTGAATTATGAGATAATTGAAATGAGAGTCCTTGAATGGGATTGAGATATGTCCAGGACATAGAGCCATTTCGATTTCGGCATTGTAATGCTGGAAAAGAATGATATATGGCTATGACAAATGAGTTAAAGATATAACAGTTGTACAAAAAGTGAAAAGGATGAACTAACAAATATGTTGTATGCAAACATAGTTAGATGCTGGTTTGATGAACTGAAATATAGATTTGATGGTGTAATCAAGTTTGAGTTGTATAAAACTGTTAGGATCGGAGGCGTGTTTAGAAGGGGGGTTGAATAAACACTGCCCTCAAATTCTGATCTTCGACTGATTACTACAAACTGTTAAGTAATGCAGTAGCTTCTCAATCAATTTAGCAAGTCAGTAGACACTAAGTGAAGTGCGGAAAACGTCTGCTGAACTTGTGAGTAATTAAAGCAAACAATAAAAAACAAGTAAAGAACACAGGAATTGTTTCTGGAAGTTCGAAGCACAACGCTTCTACGTCTCCCCTTCTTCCTTTGCAGGAAGGATACACTAGAAGACTTTGGTTTACACTTTACAGTATACAACCTCCTTAGGCTTTCACACAGCTATGCCTAAACTCCTAGCAACACAATGTATATGATTTGTTTACAAAGTAAACTATCTAACACTCCTTTGAATGACTTTTACACTTGTAAGCTTTGGGTGTTTTTGAACGATCTTTGAGCAGTACACCAGTTTAACTCGATCTTTTATATATCAGTAGGTGTTCCTTGCTCTGGCTGAATCTACAGATAATTTTCACTTGATAAATTTCTCTGTTTGAATGTATAGAATATTCGATTGTCAGTGGATTCAACTTTTTCTTCATTCATTCAGCGTCTGTATTTATAGACTTCATTTCCAACGGTAAACTTTCTTGGTATGGAAGGTTCAGCGTAGAATCTATTTTCTTCTCTATTTTATTTTCCTTCCATTTTAATTCAGCAACGGCTCTTTCAATCTGACGGAATTGGTGGCGATGATTTTGCAGTGCTTGTCGCTCTGTTGTACCTTTGTAAAATGGAATTGTATTCTCGCTGCTGGATTCACTTCTACTGGTTTTGTAACTTCAGTATCCAGTCGTACTTTTTAGCTTAGTAGATGTTGGTTAGACTTGATGAAAGGCTTCATGCAGTAGATGTTTTTATCCAGTGAGTATCTCAGTCCGGTAGATGTCTTCATCCGGTAGGTGTCTTCATCCGGTGGATGTCTTCATCCGGTGGATGTCTTCATCAGGTGGATGTCTTCACCCGGTGGATGTCTTCATCCGGTGGATGTCTTCACCCGGTGGATGTCTTCATCCGGTAGGTGTCTGTAATCACCAAAACTTAGGAATCGTTTCCCAACAATTTCCCCCTTTTTGGTGATGACAAAACTAAGCAATAATCTGTGAATCCTGAAAAGACTTGAAGACATAATGGAAAGAAAATTTTCATTTGTTATAAATATAAGTAGATTACAAGTTGTAATCAAACTGGACAATTGAGAGAGATTCATCTTTATTTAAGATGAATTCTGATAACTGGATAAAACTTAAGACAAATCTATTTTTACAGATTATAGCTGATACATGACAAATTTTTAAACAATCAATGTAGACCGGAGAGCTTCGATCCACCTAATTTCAGAGAGGAAGAGCTCGATCCACCTTGTTTCAGAGAGGAAGTCGGGAAGAGTCAAATGTATATTTATCTAGCCTCCATGGTTTATGGATTCACCTAATGAAAATACTCTATCTCTATTGAGAGTACTCTATCTCGTTCTTCCCCCTTTTTGTCATCAGCACCCAGATAACTCCCAATTGCAGTTCCTGACTGATGATGAGCATCAGAGCAGGATCCAAACGCTGAAGCTTAACGGAGCTGGGTTAGATACGTAATCAACCCATGAGGGGTTGATTTAGATAAGTAATAAACCCATGAACATAATCGTAGATGAAACCAAGGAATTTTCAAGGCATAGAAGGTGAAAAGTGTTGGGATATGCCCTAAGACAAGTCATTAGATGATTGTTTAAGACATACAATGTTTATGGATTTATGAATGACAATTCATTATTATATATTATTCTTTTAACTGTGCATTGTTGTATTATTCTTAAAGATGTTCCTAGTCAAGTATTATCATGAAAGGGATAATGATAATACGTAGAGACTAGTATGTGTTGATCGATGAATTGTTCATTGATATGAGATATCAAATCAACATATGGGTACATGTTAGAGAACGATGTACTGAACAGACCCACCATGAGAATGCAACATGGATAGTTATATGATCGTCATATGCAATTCTCATAGTGATAATAATGTATGAAATCCTTACGACTTGTGATCATCAGAGATCCCAACATAAGGAGTTATGTATCTTGATATCGTCAAACGTTACCCGTAACAGGGTAATCTATAAAGCGACTATTGGATACACTACGAATTATGTAGAGGGATGTTGACTGATCGAGACAGGATTTGTCCCTCCTATATAATAGGAGATGTGTTTGGCCCTTGATCAAGTGAGAACTAAAATGCATGGCCATGCTCGAATGAGTCGATATGAGATATCGAGCTTATTCGTTTATTCTAGTTCTACTTGGGGATCAAGAAATAAAGATTGGATATACGAGTATGACTATTCCATGACTCGTGTTCAATCTAAACACAAAGGACAAAGGGATTAAGTTACATGATTAATATTATCACAAGTTCTAAAGGTTATGTCGAGTCATTGACATTCTTGTAATTTGGGTAGCATCGATGTGTTGCTAGATACCGCTCAATGCTTGCGACATAAAATGAGATTTTATGTCACTGCCAACATTACGAGATCCTATCGGGTCGCACAAAAGATTAAATCGATAAGGGAAATTAAATTCATTGGATGAATTAATTAATTAAGAAGAGTCTTAATTAAGTGATTAAAAGGTTTTAATTAAATCATGGGTTTGGGCCCATAAGACTTTAAGAAAGTCTTGAACCTTAATTAAAAGCCTTATAATATAAATAAGAGGTTTTGATTAATTGTTAATTATACTTTCATATCATTGTTTGATATCAAACCCTAGCCTCCACTTCAAGCTCCTCTCGGCCGCCTCTTCCTTCACTCCTCACGGCCGCCGTCGGTTGTGCTAGGGTTTTGGTTGGCCGTCGTTAATCGGTTTTGAACCGAGAGCTCGATTTTGGTTTAAGTACTTGTCTAGTAACTTGTTCTTAAATACCCTTTCGATTTGATCGTGTGGATACCGTAGAGACGAAGGTGAAAACTTTCGTTTGTGACTCGGAGTTCGTTGGACGTGCTGCTCCGTGGAATCTGCTTCAAACACGCTACAAGGGTGAGACACTTGTTATTACTTAGATATGATAACCTATGTATAGATCCGGTGTTAGTAATCCATAAATTTTATTCCGCTGCGTTGTATGACATTAGGATTACTTACAGTGGTATCAGAGCCGTGTACAAGGCTCATATCGGATTTATGTGATTAAATTGTGTTAATCATATTAGAATTAATATTGCATGCTAATTGAAACTGTTTAAATTCATATATGATATGAAATTAATTTTAGTTTATGAAAATCATCGTAGTAATTGTATTTGATATAATTGGCGAATAAAATTATTTATTGAGCATCAAATTTTCGGCCACCACCATCACAAATGTCACCATGGCTAGCCACATGAGGGCTAGGGTTTTTCGAACCCTTGGCTCGAGATGGCTTAGTCGTTGTGGCTAATAATTGTGCATGGAAGTGTTGAAAATTAATTAGGGTTTAGAACCCATTGGACGTGACAGCTAGCTCATGACGGCTAGGGTTTCGAACCCTAATAGCCGTGCATGGCTCGACCATCATCGCCTTATTTTCTATAGTTTTGATGCTTGGATGAGTTTTGAACTCCTTGACTCGATAATGGTTCACGCATGCATGGATTAGTAACTTTACCACATGAGAGCAAGGTTTTTCGAACCCTTAGCTCGAGATGGTTGAGCGAACCCCGTGCATGGCATGACCGTGACTCGTGGCTAACAAATTCCGGCGTTTAAAACAAGATGGCTCGATAAAATATCAAAAAGGGTGCGAGGCGGCTAGGGTTGGAACCCTAGTGCCGCCGCCGCATGAGCCATGGCTCGGCCATGGGCTAGGGTTTCGAACCCTAGGCCCACTATTGGTCCAGCCGTGGGCTTTTTGGTTCGAACCATGGTGGTTCGTGTTTTAGTCGCTTTAGTTCGTGGCATGTGATGTCCCGAGCGTACGATAATTTTTCAAAAATTATTTTACAGTTTTAATTAGAATTAAATTTAAAATGTTTAGAATTTAATTAATTAAATGTTAATGCATGCTTTATGTGTTGTTTGAGCATGGTGCGTGGTTATAGCCCTTTGACCTATTAGATAGGATTTGTGGATGTTTGTAATTTATAATACGACCTGCGTGTCGTGCCTTTCTCTATTTCATTCTATATGTAATCCCTCCCCTATGTTCCCCTCGAATGTGAATCGAGGAATTCTATATCTTGTAAATAGTGTAGTTTATTTTATTGATGGTGATCAATGAAGATGGAGCATCGTGCCGGGATGAGGAGGCCATTCACAAATTGGAGCAAAGGAAGGTGCTTGTGAAGTTACCTTAGGTTGACTCATAGGATTTTCTCATTGGCTTGAGAAAATCATTAGTAGGGGCTATAACCATGTCACGTTTAATTATGTATGTTGATGCATGATTTATCTTATGTTTTAGTTTGATAATAGTATTACACATATATGTAGATATGTATACAACTATATGTAGTGGACATATTTTAAATTATCAAATTAATCATGAGATCAATAAATCCCTCTAAAATATTAAGTTTTAGATGCCTTCCAAAATTAAAAGTACTCGTCAATAACTTCGATTGTACATGTGTGGGTTTGCCAAAGCAAAGCACCGTGGCAATCTTAGTAAGGCGCGAAAGGATAAAAGTGATATCCGTTATACTTTAATTGGGTACGACTTAACTAGGTTATCTCAATAGGATTGGGAACCTAGAGGCATGGGTTGGATTATAATTCATTTGATGAATTGAACAAAGTGTTGTTCGTCCAACTATCCAAGAATTATATGTGATGTAATTGACAAAGTGTTGTCTACCTAAATAACCGAGTCTTGGGCGATTAGCCAAAGCTAACTCAAGATTAAGTGAAATATGGATCTTGGCCCACTAAAGGTTTCGAGGGTTGATATTTTCAAACAAAATAGTGGGAGTATCATTTAATATAAGACCATGTTAAATGATTTAAATCATAAACTTATTTTGCATATTTATATTGTAGATATCCATGGCAACTAACAACGTTACTAGCACTTTATCACTGCGATCGGTCCTTGAGAATGACAAATTAAATGGGTCGAATTTCCTAGACTGGCATAGGAACTTGAGGATAGTCCTCAAACAAGAAAAGAAACAATATGTCCTAGAGGAACCCTTACTCGCTGAGGAACCTCCCCTAACAGCTACAAGAGCTGAAAAAGATGCTTACAAGAAGCATCAGAGTGACGCACTTGATGTTGGGTGCCTCATGCTTGCCACCATGAACTCTGAGCTTCAGAAGCAACATGAGGAAATGGAGGCGTTCGATATGATCGAACACTTAAAGCAGTTGTACCAATAGCAAGCTAGACAAGAGAGGTATGACGTCTCTAAAGCGTTATTCCAGTGCAGGATGGTAGAAGGAAGCTTAGTTGGAACTCATGTGCTCCAGATGATTGGGTACATTGAGAATCTGGACAAGCTAGGTTTTCCATTGGACCAAGAGTTGGCCACCGATGTGATCTTGCAATCGTTGCCTGAGAGCTTCAGTCAATTTGTAGTAAATTACAATATGACTGACATGGAAAAGACTCTACCACAGTTGCTTGGTATGTTGAGAACATATGAAGCAAATACTAAGAAGACTAAGGCCACAAATGTCCTTATTGTGAATAAGGGCAAAGGAAGGGCCAAAGCTAAAGGCAACAAGAAAGCAAAGAAGGTCTTTGCTAAATCTAAGCCAAAGTCTTATGCACTGAAGCCAAAGGGAGGGATAGCAAAGGAAGGGAACTGTTTCCATTGCGGTGAGACCGGCCATTGGAAAAGGAACTGCAAAGTATATCTGGAGGATCTAAAGAAAGGAAGTGTGACTTCCGCTTCAGGTATTTTTGTTATAGAAGTCAATTTATCTACTTCTTCATCATGGGTATTAGATACTGGATGTGGATCTCACATTTGTGTAAATGTGCAGGATCTCAAAAGGAGTAGGACATTGGCAAAAGGTGAAGTTGATCTCCGAGTTGGAAATGGAGCAAGAGTTGCTGCATTAGCTATAGGAGATTATCATTTAGCTTTACCTTCTGGTTTATCACTGATTTTGAAAGATTGTTATTTTGTGCCTTCTATTACTAAAAATATAATATCTATTTCTTGTTTGGACAAGTATGGTTTTTCATTTATAATAAAGGACAATTGTTGTTCTATTTAATTAAATGATATGTTTTATGCTAGTGCACAAATGGTGAATGGTCTTTATGTATTAAATCTTGATATGCCTATCTATAACATAAATACTAAAAGGATTAAAAATAATGATTGTAATCCGACTTATCTCTGGCACTGTCGCTTGGGCCACATAAACGAGAACCGCATATCTAAACTTCATAAGGATGGAGTATTAGATTCATTTGATTTTGAATCATATGAAACATGCGAATCTTATTTAATGGGCAAGATGACTAAAGCCCCTTTCAAGGGACATGTTGAAAGGGCAAATGTTTTATTGGGACTAATACATAGTGATGTATGTGGACCAATAAGTACACAAGCTAGAGGTGGTTTTCAATACTTCGTTACATTTACTGATGACCTCAGTAGATATGGGTATGTGTACCTAATGAAACATAACCATGAAACCTTTGAAAAGTTCAAAGATTTCAAGAATGAAGTACAAAACCAACTTGGCAAGAGTATCAAAATCCTTCGATCAGATCGAGGAGGAGAATACTTAAGCCAAGAGTTTCATGACTATCTAAAGGAGTGTGGGATAGTCCCACAACTCACTCCTCCGTATACTCCGCAATGGAATGGTGTATCCGAGAGGAGAAATCGAACCTTGTTAGACATGGTTAGATCAATGATGAGTCATGCAGATCTTCCGATATCGTTTTGGGGACACGCTCTAGAAACAGCGATTTTCTTACTGAACCGTGTTCCATCTAAATCAGTGGAAAAGACACCATATGAGATATGGACTGGGAAGCGTCCTAGTATGTCTTTTATGAAGATTTGGGGTTGTGAGGCTTTCGTTAGACGTCACGCCACTAACAAACTTGGACCCAAATCTGATAAGTGTTTATTTGTGGGGTATCCTAAGGAAACGAAAGGGTACTATTTCTATTATCCCACCGAGAACAAAGTAGTTGTTGCTCGGACTGGTGTATTTCTTGAAAGAGAATTTATTTCTAGAAAAACCAGTGGGAGAAAAAAATAGAACTTAGTGAAGTTCAACAACAAGAAAACACTGAACCTGAGATTGAGATGGAAACAGAGCAGGCACCACAAGCTGTTGTGGAAGAAGCACCTGCTCAAGAGACACAAGCCCAGCGTAGGTCTGTAAGAGTACACCGGGAGCCACAGAGATATGGATTTCTTGTGACTCAACAAGGTGACTTACTACTTATTGATGAGGATGAGCCGTCATCTTATCAACAAGCTATTATGGGCAATGATTCTGAGAAATGGCAAGAGGCCATGAAATCTGAGATGGAATCCATGTATGCAAACCAAGTATGGACTTTGGTTGATCCACCTGAAGGGGTACGACCCATAGGGTGCAAATGGATTTTCAAGAAAAAGACCAATATGGATGGTAACGTACAAACCTATAAAGGTCGGCTGGCTGCAAAAGGATTCAAACAAATTCATGGTATTGACTATGATGAAACCTTTTCACCAGTGGCCATGGTTAAATCCATAAGGATCTTACTTGCAATAGCTGCATTTCATGATTATGAAATCTGGCAGATGGATGTCAAAACAGCTTTCCTTAATGGAAATCTGCTCGAGGATGTGTACATGACACAGCCCGAGGGTTTTGTCGATCCAAAGGATGCTGGAAAGATATGCAAGCTACAACGATCCATTTATGGATTGAAGCAAGCTTCTCGGAGTTGGAATCTTCGTTATGATGATGCAATCAAAGAGTTTGGTTTTATCAAAAATGAAGATGAACCTTGTGTCTACAAGAAGGTCAGTGGGAGCGTAATCATTTTCCTAGTGTTGTATGTAGATGACATACTTCTTATTGGAAATGATATCCCTGCCTTGCAATCTGTAAAGATTTGGCTAGGGAACTGCTTTTCGATGAAAGACTTAGGAGAAGCCACTTATGTATTAGGAATCAAGATCTATAGAGATAGATCAAGAAGGCTTCTTGGTCTAAGTCAAAGTACATACATAGACAAGGTGCTTAAAAGGTTTAGCATGCAAGAATCCAAGAAAGGATTCGTGCCTATGACACATGGTATTTATCTCTCGAAGGAACAGTGTCCTTCAACACCAGATGAGAGACAACGCATGAGTAAGATTCCATACGCGTCAGCTATTGGATCTATCATGTATGCCATGATATGTACTCGTCCCGATGTATCGTATGCTTTGAGAATGACGAGCAGATATCAAGTTGATCCAGGTGAAGGTCACTGGATTGCTGTCAAGAATATCCTAAAGTACTTGAGAAGGACTAAGGATACATTCTTGATTTATGGAGGTGAGGAAGAGCTCAATGTAATGGGTTACACTGATGCAAGCTTCCAAACCGTCACAGATGATTTTCGATCGCAATCTGGATATGTGTATTGCCTAAATGGAGGTGCTGTGAGCTGGAAGAGTTCAAAGCAAGAAACAGTAGCCGATTCTACAACGGAAGCTGAGTATATTGCTGCCTCGGATGCAGCAAAGGAAGCTGTTTGGATGAGGAAGTTCATTTCTGAACTTGGAGTGGTGCCTAGCATTAAAGATCCGATAGAACTCTATTGTGACAACAATGGAGCGATCGCATTGGCTAAGGAACCAAGATCTCACCAAAGATCCAAGCACATACTAAGGCGTTTCCATTTCATTCGAGAAATCGTTGAAAGGGGAGATGTTAAAATATGCAAAGTACCAACAGATGATAATGTATCTGACCCATTGACGAAGCCGCTGTCACAGCAGAAGCATGATCGTCATACTAGATCTCTAGGCATTAGGTATATGTCTGAGTGGTCTTAGTGCAAGTGGGAGATTTGTTGGGATATGCCCTAAGACAAGTCATTAGATGATTGTTTAAGACATACAATGTTTATGGATTTATGAATGGCAATTCATTATTATATATTATTCTTTTAACTGTGCATTGTGAATTAATATATATGTTAATGTCCTTAGAATAATATTGTATTATTCTTAAAGATGTTCCTAGTCAAGTATTATCATGAAAGGGATAATGATAATACGTAGAGACTAGTATGTGTTGATCGATGAATTATTCATTGATATGAGATATCAAATCAACATATGGGTACATGTTAGAGAACGATGTACTGAACAGACCCACCATGTGAATGCAACATGGATAGTTATATGATCGTCATATGCAATTCTCATAGTGATAATAGTGTATGAAATCCTTACGACTTGTGATCATCAGAGATCCCAACATAAGGAGTTATGTATCTTGATATCGTCAAACGTTACCCGTAACAGGGTAATCTATAAAGGCGACTATTGGATACACTACGAATTATGTAGAGGGATGTTGACTGATCGAGATAGGATTTGTCCCTCCTATATAACAGGAGATGTGTTTGGCCCTTGATCAAGTGAGAACTAAAATGCATGGCCATGCTCGAATGAGTCGATATGAGATATCGAGCTTATTCGTTTATTCTAATTCTACTTGGGGATCAAAAAATAAAGATTGGATATACGAGTATGACTATTCCATGACTCGTGTTCAATCTAAACACAAAGGACAAATGGATTAAGTTACATGATTAATATTATCACAAGTTCTAAAGGTTATGTCGAGTCATTGACATTCTTGTAATTTGGGTAGCATCGATGTGTTGCTAGATACCGCTCAATGCTTGCGACAGAAAATGAGATTTTATGTCACTGCCAACATTACGAGATCCTATCGGGTCGCACAAAAGATTAAATCGATAAGGGAAATTAAATTCATTGGATGAATTAATTAATTAAGAAGAGTCTTAATTAAGTGATTAAAAGGTTTTAATTAAATCATGGGTTTGGGCCCATAAGACTTTAAGAAAGTCTTGAACCTTAATTAAAAGCCTTATAATATAAATAAGAGGTTTTGATTAATTGTTAATTATACTTTCATATCATTGTTTGATATCAAACCCTAGCCTCCACTTCAAGCTCCTCTCGGCCGCCTCTTCCTTCACTCCTCACGGCCGCCGTCGGTTGTGCTAGGGTTTTGGTTGGCCGTCGTTAATCGGTTTTGAACCGAGAGCTCGATTTTGGTTTAAGAACTTGTCTAGTAACTTGTTCTTAAATCCCCTTTCGATTTGATCGTGTGGATACCGTAGAGACGAAGGTGAAAACTTTCGTTTGTGACTCGGAGTTCGTTGGACGTGCTGCTCCGTGGAATCTGCTTCAAACACGCTACAAGGGTGAGACACTTGTTATTACTTAATCCGATATGATAACCTATGTATAGATCCGGTGTTAGTAATCCATAAATTTTATTCCGCTGCGTTGTATGACATTAGGATAACCTATCTTTTTCTTATCTGATGCTGCTCTCCCCTCTATTGTGCTCACGTCTCTTTTCTCTCCTCTCTCGTATATCTTCTCACCTTTTTTTCCTCCTTGAAGTGCCCTACGTCTCTTATCTTCGTTCCTCTTCCCTTATCTATAGTGAATCTTTTTTCTCTTTTATCTTTTGTTCAGAATCTTCTATTGGTTCACGTCTGTTTATTTTCTCCTCCCTTCAATTCCCGTCTGTTCTCTTTTGTATGTCTCTCGCCAATCCAAAAACTCTTGCTCACGTATTTATTCTCATCCGTGTGTTATCTCTTCCTTTAATCTCATATGCTGCACGTCACTCTTTATCCTCTTAATATCATATATTATAATATCATGTATTATAATACAATATTTCATCCATGTCCGATATATCCGGTTGTGCTCGATTTGGTCCTTTTTTCATTAATTAAAGCTTATTTTCTCCACTTTTATGCATTTGGACCTGGATTCCTGAAATAAACAAATATATACCAAAATGCCTAATATTTTCCAAGAATGACCACAAAAGCGCCCCTAATCTTATATTAAATTAAGTGTAAAAATCACACTTATCAACTCTCCCAATCTTAAACTTGATCATCTCGAGCAAGAAATAAAATCAAAAAGTAGAGTTCAATATTTGAAGATTCAAATAAACCAATTCGTAGTCAATCATGTAACTCAGACATCTCACTTAGAGAAGAACTATAATAAATCAGAAAGTTTAACAAGTTGTGTTTTCTCCGAGATCAAGCAACATGTCGCCAAATTAGAATGTGCGTGTGTGCTATTATCACTTTCAAGTTTCATGCAATTTTCATAGATCAATCATGCTAGGTAATGAAAGTTAAGATTATCCTTGAGCATTCCTTAGACCTATTTTCAAACAACTTCTCCACTAATGTATCACTCCCTCGACTTGGATCATTAGGTCTTTTTAAGCTTGTAGTGTTAGGCCTAGGTGTTGGCTTCAAAGAAAAGATAGGGTAACACAAAGCAGAGAGTATAATCATGTAAAATTAAAATTTTTAGCACAACTTGAGCTTCTCTTCTTTTTCTCTTTTAGCCTTGGCCACTTTGGGTCTTCTTTAGATATAAATTTTTCAAGACTTTATCTATCTTTTTCTTTTCTCATTCATCAATCTTTTCAACAATAAGCTCATCAACATATAGCAATTTATGTGCATCTAATGAGATTCATTATACTCCCTTTAGGTGAGGATACTTTTTTTCAATTTAAGCTCATAAAAGTGGGTATAATGAGTTGCCAAAAAAATTTTGAATGGGGGCTAATAGTACGTTAAACATACTCCATTCTTTTGCAATTAGGCTCAAATTGGGACACTAGAGATTGATATATATCATGGTAAGCTTGAAAGGCTCAAAACGGTCCAAAGATCGCCTAAATCATTTCCAAGTCAAGTTTATAACTATAAAATTTCTCCTCAAAGTGTCATCATCAAATAGTTTCTAAGGTATGCTAAGATGCTCAAAACAATTCATCAAGTTCACAAAGATTCTTACTATTCCAAATGCAATTCACAAGATTATGACTCAAAATGTGCTCAATATATTCCTCATATTTGACATGCTACTCAAAACAAGATATTCACAAACAAGTTTTACATCATCAAAACTTATGTTGACATGCACAGTGAGATTAATATCATCATGTAATAGAGACCACTACTATGATTTATTCTTATCTTACAATTGAACTCATTTTCAAAGAATTTTTTTTTTGTGCTCAATAAACGATCAATTTCCAATAAGAAGCATGACACGGTAATGCACTCCCCCAAACTTAATTGATGCATTGTCCTCAATGTACTAAGCATGGAAAGTAAGACAAAGCATTTACCTTTCACAACGACCGTCAGTGATCGTTGTCCAATTCCTCATCAGCTCATGGGGCATAGTGTTGGAACACATCACAGCACGCATGGAGTGTAAGTACCCCCGTGCCCTTAACCCATTATCAGTGTATTAAGCCATGCCATTAGTGCATATAATCATACTATCATGGGGAAAACCATGTGCAAGTGCAACACCGTATGCTATCCAGAAAAATTCTCGCATTCAATTCACATAATATTCAGATTCCCCAACCAAGATTATTCGTATAACATGCACCCACATAATACACTAACATGCTCTTAGTTCATTTAGCAATTCCAGAATTAATTGCATGCAACCATAATGAACAAAGAGAAGCCATAGCCCATTTATACATTCCATATACACGTAAAATGTACTCACATAAGAGCACCCAATGAACACGCGTGTATCTGATGTATAAAAGCACTCAACGGCGATCGCATCCCAAATCATTGCTCGCTCAATAGCAGCACCGTATGGTTCCCAATGAATAACCATTTGACGCAAATACTATTTACCATGCATATTGTTATCCATCTATAACAAATCTCATGCACCATACACGTAAAATGTACTCACATAAGAAGGCATTGATTTCGATGAAACCTTTGCCCCTGTTGCCCGATTAGAAGCCATTCACATATTTCTTGCCTTTGCTGCATATAAAGACTTCAAAGTCTATCATATGGAGAGAGTCATTCTGCTGCTTCAACTGGAGATTAGTTTGGGCTATCCTCGAGAATACATCGGCAAAGGCATCAAGAACGAATTGATGATTTCTGTCAACAGTAGTTTGAAGTCTGTCGAGGTCTCGATTTATACGTCCAAACTGATGATCTGTATGAAACTGATGACTATCAATAGCATTGCTGGCATTGCGTTCTTCAGACTTGAGTTTATTAATCTCACTGGCTAGCCCGGAGATCAATGTTGTCATATTGCCAAGTTGTACTATTAGAGCGGAGGGGCCTTCAATGGACAAAGGATCAGCAAAATCAAAAAAATCAGCAGAAGGTTCATTTCCTACTGATTGTTCCAATGCCTCAGGTGGAGTGACAGTAGGAGCAGGATGCGAGCCAGTAAGAACACGTTGAGGGCTGGTATGAGCATCAGCTGCAGTTGAGGACACGCAGCGTCCAGGGGAGGTAGCAGCTGGATGAATTTGTGAGATTGAAGGGTTAAGTTCAGACGTTGTTGGGAGAGCAGGAGGTTCAATTTGTGGGAAGAGTTGGGTTTCAGGGTGAGTCGGGGTTACAAGGGGTTCAACTTGATGGGTGATTTGGCAATCATCAGTGAGTGCATCATGGGCAGAGGTATCAGGGGAATGGATAGGTGTTTCTGTATGAGTTGAGGAAGGGATAGATATGGATGGGGTAACCTGGGTAATTACCTTATGAATGACGCTGTCAACGTCTATAGAATCAATGTCCATATCTGGTTGAGGTGAAGCATCATCCAAAGTGGTGTCAACTACGGGAACCGTTTCCACTATACTTGGAATAGGTGGGATTGTTGGAGCTGAGCTTGAGACAGTCAGATTAAAGTCATCAGCCACTATTGGTTCAACTTGTGGAACCAGCACTGCAGCACTAGGAACATCAGGGATGCTTGAGGCTAAGCTCAAGTCAGTAGGAGCGGAATCATCATCACCTGGTACAGTTGAGCATGAGTGCAGACCAGTACTGATTCTTAAGTCATGTAGAGCAGTCTCTGCCAGTTCAAGCTTGGGACCAAGAGCATTTAGCACAGCACGGTCATGATTGGCAGTCCCAGCTGTAGCATTGAATTCATTCTGCCGGGATATGATCAGGGTCTGGAGTTCACCCACATAAATCATTAGGCGGAACACATCCCGAAGCTGGAGAGCTTTCTTTACGTCTTGAGCTTGGAGGAAGGCCATCACTTGATTCTCATCGAGCCTAGCCTGTTCCAGAATTGGAAGAAAATCATCAAGGCGAGTTTTCAAACGTGCTTGCTCCCATCTATCAAATACTTCAAGTTGAGGCTGCATGTTTGCCTCGACTGTGCTCATGACTAAGTCAATCTCATATGCCACTGGAGTGGATGAAGGGATCATGGATGCTTTTCCTCTTTCAGTGGTGGTGGTCTTGGGTTGGCAATATGGGCAAAGGGATTTGGGTGTTCTGAAAGAAATTGAGCCTGGTTGTTGAAGGGTACTGGGGTTGGATGATATGTTGGCTGCAGAAGAGGTTGGGTTAAATGGGATCATGGCCAGCGGGGCAACGGAGCTTACTGGCTCTACTTCCAACGTCGGGATCACAGCCTCAACCATGGCTGCTGATACTGTAAGCTTGGCTGCAGCTGGTCCTCCTCTTTTTGTTCTTGGCCTTTTCGCTGGTGGAATATGTGAAGTTTCATCAGATTATGAGACTGTATGCTCAGAGTCACTGACTACCAGAGGTTGTCTCCTCTTGACTGCTGCTGGTTTGCTGGTCTTAGCCTCTCCACCGACTCGTTTCTTATTGATCTCTAGATATCTGGCAGTTATGAGTCGCCCTGGGTGGAGAGAAGAAGAGTTGCCGATCTGAATATTTTTGCTCTCAAAGATACGACTAAGAGGGAGAGCAAATCCCGATTGACCTTTTCCGGAGAGCACTAAGTTTGATAGCACTTGAAACAGCATACGGACCAGTTAACTTCAACGTTATTTACGATTGCACTCATCAGTGCAAATTTCTCAGGTGTGATGACATCGAAAGATCCAGCTTTGCATAGCAGCCCTTTGGATATGACATCTGCCAGTTGGCGAACGTGGCTCTTAATCAAAATCTTTTTGAAGGGTGGTTTGGGGAGACGTTCATGTGAGTCAGAAAAACCCTTTCTCATCGCCTCTAGGACTGGCACAGTTACGGAGAGGGCATTTGTTATCCCAGACATTGGAAGACACATCTGAGTGGCAAAGTCTTCCAGAGTAATAGTGATATGTTGTCCAGTGATAGAGGACACAACGGCTTCGCCAACTATCCTAGCATTGGCGAAGAACTCCTGAATAGCCGCCGGATAGTAAGTAGGTGTTTGGCTTAAAATCACCAGTAATCCAGAGGTGTCCAACTTTTGGAACCCTGCTTTCATGGCTTCATCGTCTGACGAATAAATAGAGTGAAAATCTACATGAATAGCGTTGGTGAGAAAACTCGGCTGCGTTGTCTTTGACATGTTGAAGATTTGAAAACCTGTGAGAAAAAAAAAATTCTATTAGGGTTTTGAGATTTTCAGAAGTGTTTAAGGAAGTAAACTGATTCTACGGAGGATAAGGCGGTTAAAAGATAATGGGTAGATGTAACGTCGTACTGTAGATGAACTGACACATGTGTTCGTGGCGTTCATCTAAACCATTTAAAAAAGTAAATATTCAGAAGCAGTGGGTCTGAAAAGGGCGGGATTTGAACAAGTTAAAAGTAAGAAAATAAATAATTTGAATTCCGACGTCCCAGCTGGTTGCTAAAAAGGGAAGCTATAAGTCAGCAAGGCTTAAATAGTAACAGCCACTGGTATGTAGACATCTACTGATATAGTAGCATCCACTGCAGTGGACCATTGTGTTACCAGCCAGGCATTAGAATATGAAATTTTATACCAAAATTCCCCCTCAAAATATGCAAAAGCATACAAACAATTCCCCCTGAAATTAATATCAGTAATAAAAATGAATTAAGAAGAAATATCAATTAATCCAAGGATATTCCGGAAGTAAGAGAATTTTGCATCTGGTAGGGGCTTGGTAAAAATATATGTTGCTTGCTGCTCAGTAGATATGTACTCCAGTCGAATCTCCTTCTTCACATGGTCTCTGATGAAGTGATGACGTATGTCGATATGCTTTGTTCGAGAGTGAAGTACTGGATTGTAAGTGATGGCTATGGCAGATGTATTGTCACAGAAGATTGGAGCTTCAGTTGACTCAATGCCATAGTCTCTTAATTGTTGTTGAATCCAGAGTAGCTGAGCACAGCAACTTCCAGCAGCAAGGTATTCTGCTTCAGCTGTAGAGGTAGCAATGGAAGTTTGCTTCTTGCATCCCCATGAAATAAGTCTGTCTCCTAAAAACTGACAGTACCCACTGGTACTCTTCCTGTCAATTTTGCATCCAGCATAGTCTGCGTCTGAATATCCGATAAGATTGAAAGTGGAGTCCTTTGGATACCATAGACCGACATTCTTAGTCCCTTTTAAGTACTTCAGAATGCGTTTAGTTGCTGTGAAATGAGATTGTTTGGGATTGGCTTGAAATCTAGCACAGATGCAAACTGCAAACATGATGTCAGGTCTACTGGCTGTTAAGTAGAGTAATGAACCAATGATACCACGATACATTTTCTCATCTACTGGTATTCCAGATTCATCCAAATCAAGCTTTGCAGATGAGCTCATAGGTGTAGCAGCAGCTGAGCTGGTATTCATCCCATACTTCTTCAGAAGCTCTTTGGTATACTTGGATTGATTTATCAGAATTCCCTCACTGGATTGTTTGACTTGCAATCCTAGGAAAAATGATAATTCTCCCATCATGCTCATCTCAAATTGATCCTGCATAATTTTAGAAAATCTTTCGCACAATTATGAGTTAGTACTGCCAAAAATGATGTCATCAACATATATCTGAACTAGCAGAGTATGGTCACCCTTCGTAAATTTGAATAAAATTTTATCCACAGTGCCAATGGTGAAGTTGTGTCCAATCAAGTATTTTGACAACGTTTCATACCATGCACGGGGAGCTTGCTTCAGACCATACAAAGCTTTGTTCAGATGATAAACATAGGAGGGTTGCAGATGGTTTTCAAATCCAGGGGGTTGTTCAACATAGACTTCTTCCTGGAGATTACCGTTAAGAAACGCACTCTTTACATCCATATGATAGACTTTGAAGTCTTTATATGCAGCAAAGGCAAGAAATATGTGAATGGCTTCTAATCGGGCTACAGGGGCAAAGGTTTCATCGAAATCAATGCATTCTTCCTGCCTGTATCCCTGTGCAACTAATCTTGCTTTATTCATGATTACAGCACCATTCTCATCTAACTTGTTTCTGAAAACCCATTTAGTGCCAATTACTGTGTGATGCGATGGACGTGGAACTAAATGCCAAACATTATTCCTTTGAAATTGATTCAGTTCTTCTTGCATTGCTTCTACCCATGCTAGGATCTAGGATAGCTTCATCAATCTTCTTAGGTTCTATGTGAGAAATGAAAGCTGTATGGAGGAATTCATTAATCATCTGTCCTCTGGTACGCAGAGGAGCAAGAGGGTTACCGATGACCTGCCCGGGTGGATGATCCTTCTTCCACCGGAGCGGAGGTCCAAGGGGATTGACTTCTTCAGTTGTAGTGATTTTGGATAGTTGCTCAGGAGAATCGACTTGTTCATTGTGTGCACTGTCTCCATCCACTGCAGTAGGAGTCAACCTAATTCCAGTGTCAGTAGGTTCCAGTTCCTGTTGATCAGCAGGTTCTTCTACCTGTGCTTCTGGAACTTCTGGCTCTAAGCTGCAGTCAATCCTTCTATTTGGCTCTTCTTCTTCATCACTTGGATCATCAATGACTGTGTTTTCCAGTCGATTGCTCAAATTGTTGATCCGTAAGTCGTTTTCAGTGATGTCTGCAGACTCATCAAATATAACATGAATGGATTCTTCTATAGTATGAGTCCTGTTGTTAAAAACTCTGAAAGCTTTACTCACAGTAGAATAGCCAAGAAATATTCCAGCATCAGATTTAGCATCAAAAGCGGTGACATGAGTTTTTCCATTGTTGTGAATAAAACATTTGCAACGAAACACATGGAAATAAGAAATATTTGGCTTACTGCCATTCCAGATCTCATATGGAGTTTTGTCTGCTCGTTTATTTATCATTGATCTGTTTTGCGTATAACAAGCTTGTGTTGACTGCTTCCGCCCAAAACCTCTGCGATATATTGGATTCTGCTAGCATAGTTCGTGCAGCTTCTTTCAAAGTGCGGTGCCTACGCTCAGCAACTCCGTTTTGCTGTGGTGTTCTTGCAGCAGAGTATTCGTGTTTGATACCTAGGTCATCTAGATAAAATTCGAGTAATTGATTGGTAAATTCTGTACCCTTGTCACTGCGAATTCTATCTATCCCATTTGATTTCTCATTTTGTAGTCTCTTGAGTAGCTTGATCAGCTTTGGAGTAGCCTGATCTTTACCACTCAGAAATAAGACCCACGTAAAACGAGAGTAATCATCTATCAACACTAGAGTGTACTTCATTCCCCCTAGACTTGTTACTGGTATAAGGACCAAAAAGATCCATGTACAGCAACTCTAGGCACCGAGAAGAAGATCTACTCCCTTTGTTCTTAAAGGTGGATCTGATTTGCTTACCCAATTGACAGGCTGAACAGATCTTATCTTTTGAGAACTCGATTTGGGGCAGTCCAACAACCAGGTCAAGTTTACGAAGACTGGCAATAGTTTTAAAATTTAAGTGACTCAACCGCTTGTGCCAAAGCCAATTTTTGGAGTAATTCAAAGCAGCAAAGCAAGTAGGGAGAGGCAGGTTGATTAAAGTTCCAATCAATCAAATAGGTGTTCTCATGCCTTTTTCCTACAATTAGAGTATTACCAACGTCATTTTTAATTATGCAGGTGTGTTGGTTGAATTCAACAGAATATCCATTGTCACATAATTGACTGATACTAATCAAAATGTAGCACAAGTTTTCTACCAGCAAAATGTCTTTGATGATAACGTTACCATGGATAATCTTACCCTTACCCACAGTTCTACCTTTCGCGTTGTCCCCAAATGTTATTTTTGGTCCTGAGATTTCAACCAGTTCAGACAGCAGGGTAGCATTCCCTGTCATATGTCTAGAGCATCCA
Source organism: Haberlea rhodopensis (assembly GCA_907163345.1). Taxonomy (NCBI): domain Eukaryota; kingdom Viridiplantae; phylum Streptophyta; class Magnoliopsida; order Lamiales; family Gesneriaceae; genus Haberlea; species Haberlea rhodopensis. The sequence continues at coordinate 321,481 of CAJQUN010000240.1, read as the reverse complement.
CTGTCCAGAAACCACTCTGAGCTTCGAACTTGCTGGACTCTTGATATCTGCAATTAAAGTGAAAATACATAATTGGTACCCAATCCTACTTGGGTCCTGGAGGAATTAGTTCTTTCGGAACCCACACTTGTATGACCCTGAGTAGCTTAGGTCGGTGTGTGTTCTGAAATGTGCGTGTATTAAACAATGATGGTGATGGTCTAGAACTTGTAGTGTGATAATATGTGTATACATGTGCTTTTGGTTTGTAGTTCCTGTTATAGAGCATATATCTCTTCTGGACAGGCTTACAGTTGTAGTACCAGTTGGGTTTAACCTCTCTAGCTGCTCGACCAGTGGGTTTAAGTTCATTTCTGAACTTTTGCCTCGGTTTAGCCTCATTGAGTGGTTCTACATAACCGATACCCCTGTGCTGTGCCTGTTCCTTGATGAGTGTTGCTTTAACAGGTTCTTTAACCAGTTCATAAGGGTCATATATTGTGCTAGATCTTACAAAGTTCATTGTTTGAACTTTGCCTTTTGTTAGACACAGTTGAGGTTTATTACCAGATGAACTGTCGTCATTACTATTATAGCCTATGCCTGTTAAATCACCAGCAAGCCTTATAGATTCAAGCATTTCATCCTTTCTCGTAGTAGACGCATTCCAAGTGCTAACCAGTTTGCTAAGTTTCTGGTAGGCACACTTGGCTTCATCTCTTTCTTTTACTAGAAGACTGGCTGTTTTCCTTAAGCAATTCAACTCCCTTGATTGTTCACAATCAAGTTTGTTTTTATGCGTTTCAGTTGGGATTGAGTGCTCAGTCTTATAGCTTTCAAAGGATTCATATAACGTCCGATACTCATTGATCATGTCCTGCAATGCATTGGTAAGTTCACTATGTGTAAATTCAGATAGGTTAGACTCTTGTACCTCAATCTCATCATTTTCCATCAAGCAGTGGACTTCTTCATCTTCACTCTCGATTGATGAGCTCATTGATTCTTCTGATTCTGACTCAGAATCAGCCCATTTGCTCTTGCTTTCTTCAGCCATCAACACTTTTTGATCTCTGTCCCTTCTGGATGATCTTCTTGTTTCCTTTGATTTTCTATAATCTTTGACTCCTCTTTTGTGATCATCCTTCTTGGGTTTAGGACAGTCAGCAATGAGGTGCCCTGGTTTGAGGCAGTTGAAGCACACTCGCTCTTCTTCTTCTGACTTTCCCTTGGTACTCTGCCTTCGAGGATATGATTGATAGGATTTTGGCTCTTCTTCATGAATTTCCCAAACTTCTTCACGAACATTGCCATAGCGTCATTACACATTTTTTCTGGGGTCATCTCTGTGGAAGTAGGCAAGGAATCCGATGCAGTGAGAGCTTTGGTTGGTTGACTGGTACTGGGTTCATCTTCCACCCGTAGACCTAGTTCAAATTCATATGCTTTTAAGTCAGCGAATAGATCATGTAGATCTATCTTGTTTATGTCCTTCGATTCTCTCATAGCAATTGTCTTGACATCCCATTCTCTTGGGAGACCTCTCATCACCTTGAGAATAACTTCTCTGTTGGGTAACTCTTTACCCAGACTGCTAAGTTCATTAATTATACAAGTACTCTCTCATCATATTCGTTGAGAGTCTCTCCATTTGTCATTTTGATGTGCTCAAATTTCTGTAATGCCATAGTGAGCTTGTTCTCTTTTGTTTGATCATTTCCTTCGCAAAGTTGAGCAATCTTCTCCCAGATGTCTTTTGCCGTGGGACACATTTTGATCTTGTTGAACATATTTTTGTCCAAAGTTTTGAACAAAATATCCTTTGCAACATTGTCCAGATTTGCCTTCTTTCTTTCTTCATTTGACCACTGAGATCTTTCCTTCTCTACCATCTGTGGTTCACCAATTGTGATAGAGGCAGCTGTATTGATCTTCATAATCTTCATGGGTCCTTCAGAAATTACATACCACATATCGTCATCTTGAGCGCTTAGATGTGCTTGCATACGAATTCTCTAGTCATCATACTCATCCTTCTTGAACATAGGGATCTTGCTAAATGATGCCATTTGAACTTTAATATATCTTAAGATTGAGAAGAACCCGCTCTGATACCACTTGTTAGGATCGGAGGCGTGTTTAGAAGGGGGGGTTGAATAAACACTGCCCTCAAATTCTGATCTTCGACTGATTACTGCAAACTGTTAAGTAATGCAGTAGCTTCTCAATTAATTTAGCAAGTCAGTAGACACTAAGTGAAGTGCGGAAAAACGTCTGCTGAACTTGTGAGTAATTAAAGCAAACAATAAAAAACAAGTAAAGAACACAGAAATTGTTTCTGGAAGTTCGAAGCACAACGCTTCTACGTCTCCCCTTCTTCCTTTGCAGGAAGGATACACTAGAAGACTTTGGTTTACACTTTACAGTATACAACCTCCTTAGGCTTTCACACAGCTATGCCTAAACTCCTAGCAACACAATGTATATGATTTGTTTACAAAGTAAACTATCTAACTCTCCTTTGAATGACTTTTACACTTGTAAGCTTTGAGTGTTTTTGAACGATCTTTGAGCAGTACACCAGTTTAACTCGATCTTTTATATATCAGTAGGTGTTCCTTGCTCTGGCTGAATCTACAGATAATTATCACTTGATAAATTTCTCTGTTTGAATGTATAGAATATTCGATTGTCAGTGGATTCAACTTTTTCTTCATTCATTCAGCATCTGTATTTATAGACTTCATCTCCAACGGTAAGCTTTCTTGGTATGGAAGGTTCAGCGTAGAATCTGTTTTCTTCTCTATTTTATTTTCCTTCCATTTTAATTCAGCAACGACTCTTTCAATCTGACGGAATTGGTGGCGATGATTTGGCAGTGCTTGTCGCTCTGTTGTACCTTTGTAAAATGGAATTGTATTCTCGCTGTTGGATTCACTTCTACTGGTTTTGTAACTTCAGTATCGAGTCGTACTTTTTAGCTTAGTAGATGTTGGTTAGACTTGATGAAAGACTTCATGTAGTAGATGTTTTTATCCAGTGAGTATCTCAGTTCCGTAGATGTCTTCATCCGGTCGATGTCTTCATCCGGTGGATGTCTTCACCCGGTGGATGTCTTCACCCGGTGGATGTCTTCACCCGGTGTATGTCTTCACCCGGTGGATGTCTTCATCCGGCGGATATCTTTATCCGGTAGGTGTCTGTAATCACCAAAACTTAGGAATCGTTTCCCAACAAAAACATCATGAGACGTTGAGAAAATACAAAAATATGAGATATATCGAAACGTTTTGGGAAGTTTTATCCTTAGGATGAATTCCCATGTATCTCAAAAATTTTGAAATGAAATTTAATGTTGAGATGGCTAATTTGAAATATGATCGAACCTACAACATATTATTTTCAATGAGTAGTTCGATGTTAATTGATTAATATGAATATGTGGAATTTTAGGACATGATGTCTAAGTCGAATTCCTTCTGTGCTGCGATACTTCATAACTTGACTGAGATGACGTAATGAATTAAGAGTAATGAATTAACTTGTAAGTTATTCGTACTTTTAATCCTGAGAAAAGGATTGAAAAGGATTGAATCTTTAAGTGGTTATGTGTTAATAACACAGATGAAGCACAAATGTTGTGACTCATCAGCATACATAATAAGAGAATGTACAGATGTACATTCGGAACATGACTTGAACGATGCGCAAACAAAATTAAAGAAATGCTAAAAATGGTTCAATATATTTGAAAACCATGAATGAAATGATTATATACGAACTTTGCGTAAATGTACCATAAAATCTGTTTCAAGCAAAGTTGAATTTTCTGAAAATCTAGAAGTTGTACAGACCAAGACCTGGAGGTCGCATGACAGTAGTATTGAACACGAACTTGTGCTCGGAGCTATCATGGGTTTCAGGTTAACTAAAGTGATACGTTTGGGAATATGAAAGAATCAAAATTGTGTACGGTCTTCCTACCTTAACATCATCATATTACACAATTTATGGACTAAACAAGCATTTATAACGTCTTAGGGTTCCGGTTGTAGCTTTGAGCTAATAAGATGCAGGCCAACAATGAAATTTCAAAACTTAACTCATTACATTCTCAATAATGAATGTTAAAGCGATAGAATTATACTACTCCTAGAGTAGAGGCTATCCAAAAGTCATGTATCCTATCTTCTTTCATGCTCCTTTTAGCTCACTGTCTCAACCCGACCCTTAGCCCTTCGGTCCAAAAGTGTACCTACAGGAACAACCCATCATGAGCATGTACATCGTTACTTAACATCATAAGGCAATGGCATATAAATAAATGCATAAAAATAATTGGTAACGTATACTTCCTAGTTAATCGCATTAACCCTCTTTGGTTGTCCCTGTTTCATAGCCATGCATATAATCATTAATTCTTGACATGAATGATTAAAATCATCATCTCATAAATATCACCATCTTATAACATCATCATCATATAAGCATCATCATTTTATAAATATCATCATCTTATAACATCATCATATAAGCATCATCATCTTATAGCATCATCATCTTATAACATCATCATCATATAGCATCATCATCATATAAGTATCATCATTTTATAAATATCATCATCTTATAACATCATCATCATATAAGCATCATCATCTTATAGCATCATCATCTTATAACATCATCATCATATAGCATCATCATCATATAAGTATCATCATTTTATAAATATCATCATCTTATAACATCATCATCATATAAGCATCATCATCTTATAACATCATCATCATCTTATAACATCATCATCATATAGCATCATCATCATATAAGCATCGTCGTCTTATAGCATCATCATCTTATAAATATAACAGTAAATGTATAAGATCATAGTTAAGTAAACATGCTGGTTATTCGTCAGTTTCTTTTTGCTGACCCTGATTCACATTCGTTCATATGGGCATCTTACCCCATCGTATGCCATCTTACCATATCATAACATCGTGTGGCATCTTACCACGTGGGCATCTTACCCTATCGTAAGGCATCTTACCATATCATAATATCGTGTGGCATCTTACCACGTAATAACATCGTATGGCCTCTTACCATATGGGCATCTTACCCCGTGGCATCTTACCACATAATAACATTGTATGGCATCTTACCATATGGGCATCTTACCCCGTGGAATCTTACCACATAATAACATCGTATGGCTTCTTACCATATGGGCATCTTACCCTTTTATAAACATCGTATAACATCATTATAAACTTACTTATCATATCATCTTCACAAACATCATCATCTTAAACTTATTTATCACAATCATCATCATAAACATCATCATCATAAATACTTATGCAATCAATGCATAGTCAGAGTTAGGAGTGCGTTACTGTCCGATGCCCGTACGCTTCTTACGTACCTTAATTCCAAAAGTGGAGAAATTGAAGAACTCTATCTTCTCGATGTTGTTGGCACCTGGGATGGTTCCACACAACCATAAAAATCGATATTAGAAGCTAAACAATAGCCAAATACCAAAAATTCAACAAAAAACATCATTTGCCATGTTTTAAACAGCGGCGATCGATCGCTGCACGAGGCGATCGATCGCCTCACTTTTTGCCCTGCGGCGATCGATCACTTCATTTCAGGCGATCGATCGCCTGCTACGTGAAATGGCTACTGGCCATCGGCGATCGATCGCCTCATTTCAGGCGATCGATCGCCACCTACTGGTGCGCAATTTTTCGCCATTTTTGCACATTTTCAAAGCTCAATCTCATACCATACAAACCCAAACTTTCCAATAACACCAACATCATCATAACTCACTAAAACCCACATAAAACACTTCAAAAATCATACTCCAACAACATACAACACATACCCAACCAAACCCACATAAATCACTTCAAAATCATCCCATTTCAAAACCAAACATCATCAAAACTTTAGGAAGAGTTCCATACCTCTTGAAGACTCCAAATCTTGATAAAAATCACACAAACTCAAGTTTTGTGGAGCTTCCTCCTTCCTCCTTTGAAGAATTTCGAAAATGTGGAATGGTTTAGGGTTGAGGATGATTTGGGGGGGTTTTTAAAAGACTAAAGGTAAAGTGGGGTTTAAGTGATGGGTGAAGGGTTAAAAAGGGGTTGTGGATTAATTTAAAATCATACCCCAAACTTAACATGATTCATAAAATACTTCATCATGGCATTTACAAGCATTTAGTAAAATGCAACATGCTTCCTCTAAATTCATATCTTCCTCATATTTAATAATCAACACAATTAAATCATGTTAACATCTTATTACCCCACACATATATCAATTACCACATAATTCATCATATAAACATAATTAATGCCTTAATTACAATTAATCATTTCAGGGACATCACATTACTCCACTACTTATAAGATTTCGTCCTCGAAATCGCATGCACTTACCCAAAAGAAACTAAACATAAATCACATACCAGAGAATAGTTCCGGGTAGTGCTGTACCATATGCCGCTCCGTCTCCCACATAGCCTCCTCGACACCCCGACGATATCCCACTGAACTTTAACCATCGGTATAACTTTACTTCGTAATCTGCGATCCTCACGATCCAGAATTCTGACCGGTCGTTCAACGTAGGATACATCTGAGTCTATTTGCACTTCAGTAGGCTGTAAAACATGCGACGGGTCTGGCTCATATTTCCGCAACATAGAAACGTGAAAAACATCATGAATCCCAGATAAAGACGGCGGTAGAGCCAAACAGTATGCCAAAGTACCGATACGCTGCAATACTTCATATGGACCAACATACCTCGGGGATAACTTCTCCCGCATACCAAAACGAACTACACCCCTGAAGGGTGAGATTTTCAAGAAGACCCTGTCTCCTACTTGGAATTCTAGCGGTCGTCGCCGCTTGTTGGCATAGGCTGCTTGCCTATCCTGGGTCGCCTTCATCTTTTGGCGTATCAACTTAATCTTGTCTTACATATCCTTAATCATATCCGGTCCTCCGACCGCTTTACTAGTCAAGTCCTCCCAATACAGCGGTGACCTACATCGTCGTCCGTAAAGAGCTTCAAAAGGGGTTATTTGAATGCTTGTCTGATAGCTGTTAATATAGGAGGACTCCATCAGTGGCACTGAATCTTGCCACGGAGTATCAAACTCCAAAACACATGCCCTCAACATGTCCTCGAGCGTCTGAAGGGTACGCTCTGTCTAGCCGTCTGACTGAGGGTGATAAGCTGTACTCAGTATCACCTCTGTGCCCAAAGCTGTCTGAAGACCCTCCCAGAAATGTGAAGTAAACCTTGGGTCTCTGTCAGACACAATCGAGACTGGAGCCCCATGCAACCTCACCACAAACCGCACATATAATTGGGTCATCTTTAGGTATGTGAAAGACACATGACAAGGGATGAAGTGAGCTACCTTCGTTAGCCTATCCACGATCACCCAGATCGCATCAAATCCAGAGGCCGTCCTTGGCAAGTGGGTCACAAGATCCATAGATACATGCTCCCACTCCCACTTAGGACTTCCAAGCTCTTCGGCTCGCCACCAGGCCTCTGCCTTTCTGCCTTCACCTGTTGGCAGATCAAACATCTCTTGACGAAGGTCATAACATCACGCTTTATCCGTCTCCACCAGAACTGACCACTTAGGTCCTTATACAACTTTCTTCTTTCTGGGTGGATACTGAACCGGCTACTGTGAGCTTGCTCCAAGATTCCTTTACGCAACTCCGACGTATTTGGGACTACCCAGCGGTTGCCGAGTCTTAAGGAATCATCCTCAGCCACTCTAAACTTTGATGGTTGCCCTTGGAGTACTATCGATGACCATCTTCGAATTTCATCATCCGACCTCTGAGCTTTCGTAATGGCCTCAAATATGTCTGGCTCAGCCAATAAGGTCGACACTCGCACCGGCGACGTGTCCACATCAAAATCATAGCCCAGATGGCAACAAGAAGTCATCATAGCTGATAGACTCATGACATCCTCAGCAGTACTCTTCACTTTCCGACTTAAGGCGTCTGCTATCAAATTTGCTTTACCTGAATGGTACTGAATTTTACAATCAAAATCCTTGAGTAAGTAATCCATCTTATTTGTCGTCTATTCAACTCAGCCTGTGTGAACAAAACTTCAGGCTCTTATGGTCCGTGTAGATGGCAAACGATGTACCATTCAAGTAATGCCTCCAAATCTTCAAGGCAGATATAATGGCTGCCAGCTCCAAATCATGGACTGGGTACCTAGCCTCATGTGGTTTCAACCGCCTCAATGCATAAGCCACCACATGCTTATCTTGCATCAGCACACAGTCCAAACCCTGCAGCGATGCATTCGTGTACAAGGCAAACCTCTTATTCTCAGAAGGAATCACCAATATAGGTGTCGTAGTCAAACGACGCTTCAATTCTTGGAAGCTTTCCTCACAAGCTTCGGACCACTAGAACGACACTCATTTCTGAGTCAGCTGTGTCAGGGGTCTGGCAATCCCTAAGGATCTGGAGTACTGTTCTCAAGTGCTTTACATGTTCCTCTTCAGTTCGAGAGTAAATAAGCACATCGTCAATGAAAACTATGACGAACTGATCCAAACATGGTCGGGGCACTCTGTTCATCAGGCTCATAAAACAGCTAGGGCATTCGTTGTTGGGATATGCCCTAAGACAAGTCATTAGATGATTGTTTAAGACATACAATGTTTATGGTTTTATGAATGGCAATTCATTATTATATATTATTCTTTTAACTGTGCATTGTGAATTAATATATATGTTAATGTCCTTAGAATAATATTGTATTATTCTTAAAGATGTCCCTAGTCAAGTATTATCATGAATAGGGATAATGATAAGACGTAGAGACTAGTATATGTTGATCGATGAATTGTTCATTGATATGAGATATCAAATCAACATATGGGTACATGTTAGAGAACGATGTACTGGACAGACCCACCATGAGAATGCAACATGGATAGTTATATGATCGTCATATGCAATTCTCATAGTGATAATAATGTATGCAATCCTTACGACTTGTGATCATCAGAGATCCCAACATAAGGAGTTATGTATCTTGATATCGTCAAACGTTACCCGTAACAGGGTATACTATAAAGACGACTATTGGATACACTACGAATTATGTAGAGGGATGTTGACTGATCGAGATAGGATTTGTCCCTCCTATATAACAGGAGATGTGTTTGGCCCTTGATCAAGTGAGAACTAAAATGCATGGCCATGCTCGAATGAGTCGATATGAGATATCGAGCTTATTCGTTTATTCTAGTTCTACTTGGGATCAAGAAATAAAGATTGGATATACGAGTATGACTATTCCATGACTCGTGTTCAATCTAAACACAAAGGACGAAGGGATTAAGTTACATGGTTAATATTATCACAAGTTCTAAAGGTTATGTCGAGTCATTGACATTCTTGTAATTTGGGTAGCATTGATGTGTTGCTAGATACCGCTCAATGCTTGAGACATAAAATGAGATTTTATGTCACTGTCAACATTACAAGATCCTATCGGGTCGCACAAAAGATTAAATCGAGAAGGGAAATTAAATTCATGGGATGAATTAAATAATTAAGAGGAGTCTTAATTAATTATCATAATGATTAAGTTAAATCATGGGCTTAAGCCCATGAGGCTTTATGAAAGCCTTTAATTAATCATATATAATTTGTTAAACAAGGGGTTTAATAAATAACACACTTCATAACACAAACCTAGCACCAACTACTCTCGGCCGCCTCATTGGACTCAAGGTTGCTCTCGATTTTTGCTTGATAACCGAAGAGGGACTTTGATTCCGGCCATCCTTTCGATTGTGAATCGAGTGTGCTTCGTTTGTTGGTTTGAGAACAAATCTAGCACTTTGTTCTTAAACTATTCCTTCCCGATTTGATCGTGTGGATACCGTAGAGACGAAGGTGAAAACTTTCGTTTGTGACTCGGAGTTCGTTGGACGTGCTGCTCCGTGGAATCTGCTTCAAACACGCTACAAGGGTAAGACCTTCGTATTCCTTAATCCGATATGATAACCTATGTATAGATCTGCTGGTTTGTAATCCTATAAATTTTATTCCGCTGCGTTGTATGCTCTAAGGATTACTTACAGTGGTATCAGAGCCGTGTACAAGGCTCATATCGGATTTATGTGGTTAAATAGTTTAATCGTATTAGAATTAATATTGCATGCTATTTAAAATTGTATATAATCATATATGATATGATTAAATTGAGTTTGTGAAAATCATCGTATAATTATATTTGATATAATTGGCGAATAATTGTATACGATACACGAATGCGCAAAATCGAAAAGTGGCTCAAAGGTTCGGCCACTACAATCCTTTACTCTCAGCCGCCGCTTAGGAGCTAGGGTTCGGACCCTTGGCTTGAGCGTGGGCCGAGCCGCCGCACCAATTAGGGTTTAGAACCCTTTTGGCTCGATAAAGACTAAATTGGCACATGATGGTCCGAACATGGTTCAAGGGTTCATGCAATAGGGCGTGTGAGACCGCATGACGGCTAGGGTTTTTGAAACTCGTGGCTCGAGATGGTCAAGCCGCCACCGCTCATGGATCGAACATGGTTGGGACCGTGACTCATGGCTAGGTTTGGAACCTTTTGGCTCGATAGACATCAAGACGGCCGGCGCGAAGGGATTAGGGTTAGGACCCACGGTTCGATAAACTAGCTGCGCCGCATGGTCACGTGGGTGACGGCCGAGTCATGGGCTAGGGTTTTGAACCCTTGGCCCATGCATGGTCCAACCTTGTGGCTAGGTTTTTCGAAAACAATCTTGGTTCATTTTAAGTCGCTTAAGTTCGTGGCATGTGATGTCCCGAGCGTACGATAATTTTTCAAAATTCTATTTTACAGTTTTAATTAGAATTAAATTTAAAATGTTTAGAATTTAATTAATTAAATGTTAATGCATGCTTTATGTGTTGTTTGAGCATGGTGCGTGGTTATAGCCCTTTGACCTATTAGATAGGATTTGTGGATGTTTGTAATTTATAATACGACCTGCTTGTCGTGCCTTTCTCTATTTCATTCTAAATGTAATCCCTCCCCTATGTTCCCCTCGAATGTGAATCGAGGAATTCTATATCTTGTAAATAGTGTAGTTGATTTTATTGATGATAATCAATGAAGATGGAGCATCGTGCCGGGATGAGGAGGCCATTCACAAATTGGAGCCAAAGGAAGGTGCTTGTGAAGTTACCTTAGGTTGACTCATAGGATTTTCTCATTGGCTTGAGAAAATCATTAGTAGGGGCTATAACAATGTCACGTTTAATTATGTATGTTGATGCATGATTTATCTTATGTTTTAGTTTGATAATAGTATTACACATATATGTAGATATGTATACAACTATATGTAGTGGACATATTTTAAATTATCAAATTAATCATGAGATCAATAAATCCCTCTAAAATATTAAGTTTTAGATGCCTTCCAAAATAAAAGTACTCGTCAATAACTTCGATTGTACATGTGTGGGTTTGCCAAAGCAAAGCACCGTGGCAATCTTAGTAAGGCGCGAAAGGATAAAAGTGATATCCGTTATACTTTAATTGGGTACGACTTAACTAGGTTATCTCAATAGGATTGGGAACCTAGAGGCATGGGTTGGATTTTAATTCATTTGATGAATTGAACAAAGTGTTGTTCGTTCAACTATCCAAGAATTATATGTGATGTAATTGACAAAGTGTTGTCTACCTAAATAACCGAGTCTTGGGCGATTAGCCAAAGCTAACTCAAGATTAGGAGAAATATGGATCTTGGCCCACTAAAGGTTTCGAGGGTTGATATTTTTTCAAACAAAATAGTGGGAGTATCATTTAATATAAGACCATGTTAAATGATTTAAATCATAAACTTATTTTGCATATTTATATTGTAGATATCCATGGCAACTAACAACGTTACTAGCACTTTATCACTGCGATCGGTCCTTGAGAAGGACAAATTAAATGGGACGAATTTCCTAGACTGGCATAGGAACTTGAGGATAGTCCTCAAACAAGAAAAGAAACAATATGTCCTAGAGGAACCCTTGCCCGCTGAGGAACCTCCCTAACAGCTACAAGAGCTGAAAAAGATGCTTACAAGAAGCATCAGAGTGACGCACTTGATGTTGGGTGCCTCATGCTTGCCACCATGAACTCTGAGCTTCAGAAGCAACATGAGGAAATGGAGGCGTTCGATATGATCGAACACTTAAAGCAGTTGTACCAACAGCAAGCTAGACAAGAGAGGTATGACGTCTCTAAAGGTTGGACTCAAGGTTGCTCTCGGTTTTGCTTGATAACCGAAGAGGGACTTTGATTCCGGCCATCCTTTCGATTGTGAATCGAGTGTGCTTCGTTTGTTGGTTTGAGAACAAATCTAGCACTTTGTTCTTAAACTATTCCTTCCCGATTTGATCGTGTGGATACCGTAGAGACGAAGGTGAAAACTTTCGTTTGTGACTCGGAGTTCGTTGGACGTGCTGCTCCGTGGAATCTGCTTCAAACACGCTACAAGGGTAAGACCTTCGTATTCCTTAATCCGATATGATAACCTATATATAGATCTGCTGGTTTGTAATCCTATAAAGTTTATTCCGCTGCGTTGTATGCTCTAAGGATTACTTACATTCGTCACCCCAAAAAGGCATGACGAAGAGTCCGTAGTGCCCATATCTAGTCCTGGAAGCTGTCTTCTGTACATCATCCTCTCGAACTCGAATCTGATGATACTCCGACCCCAGATCGATCTTACTGTAGAGCCTCGTACTCTGCAGCTGATCAAACAAATCATCAATCCCCGGAAGCGGATACTTATTCTTCACTATGGCTTTGTTCAGTTGTCTGACATCGATGCACAGCCGCATCGAACCATCTTTCTTTTTGACAAATAGGACTGGTGCACCCCAGGACAATATGCTAGGGTGTGTATAGTCCTTGTCAAGGAGCTCCTGCAACTGAACCTTTAACTCCCTTAGCTCCGCTGGTGCCATCCTATACGGGGCACGAGAAATGGTAGACGTCCCTGGTAGTAACTTAATCCCAAACTCGACCTCTCTTGTCGGTGGGAATCCGGGAATCTCTTCCGAAAATACATCAGGAAACACCGCCACTACGGGAACATCCTCAACCTTTAACTCTTTCCTCTTTTCGGTAATATCAACAGCATAGATGAGATATCCTTTATGGTCTTGTTCCAATAACTGTGCCATCTTGACAGCAGATATTAACGGAATCCTTGAACGGGAACCATCCCCATAGAATGTCCATTGGACTCCCATATCAGACCTGAATCAGACAGTCCTTGTCTGCAGTCCACAACTGCCTGATACTTGTTCAGCACATCGATGCCCACAATGCATTCGAAGTCTGACAGACAATCAAGTCTGTCCTCAGCTCGTTACCCTCAAAATAAATGAGGCCGTCATAACCAATCTGATCAGTTATCAAACTTCTTCCAGCGGGGGTCGAGACTTCAAGAGGCGTGGGTGACGGAGAAGTGCATATGAAATCGCATCACTTACTTCAGCATTTGTTGCTATGCTGCAACACAAGGGTTAACAACAATACCCAAAAGCAGTTCATATGATACATCGTTAGAGAAATAAAACATGTTAGTATAACATCATATACTTCATATGCAACATATGCATAAAACATGTTTAAAAGTAAGCACCTAGCCAACTTATTGCTAAGGCTACCCTTCACTCATTCCCGGGTTATCTAACCACTGCTCTGATACCACTAATGTAGGGTCTTCCTACCTTAACATCATCATATTACACAATTTATGGACTAAACAAGCATTTATAACGTCTTAGGGTTCCGGTTGTAGCTTTGAGCTAATAAGATGCAGGCCAACAACGAAATTTCAAAACTTAACTCATTACATTCTCAATAATGAATGTTAAAGCGATAGAATTATACTACTCCTAGAGTAGAGGCTATCCAAAAGTCCTGTATCCTATCTTCTTTCATGCTCCTTTTAGCTCACTGTCTCAACCCGACCCTTAGCCCTTCGGTCCAAAAGTGTACCTACAGAAACAACCCATCATGAGCATGTACATCGTTACTTAACATCATAAGGCAATGGCATAAAAATAAATGCATGAAAATAATTGGTAACGTATACTTCCTGGTTAATCACATTAACCCTCTTTGGTTGTCCCTGTTTCATAGCCATGCATATAATCATTAATTCTTGACATGAATGATTAAAATCATCAACTCATAAATATCACCATCTTATAACATCATCATCATATAAGCATCATCATTTTATAAATATCATCATCTTATAACATCATCATCATATAAGCATCATCATCTTATAGCATCATCATCTTATAACATCATCATCATCTTATAACATCATCATCATATAGCATCATCATCATATAAGTATCATCATTTTATAAATATCATCATCTTATAACATCATCATCATATAAGCATCATCATCTTATAGCATCATCATCTTATAACATCATCATCATCTTATAACATCATCATCATATAGCATCATCATCATATAAGTATCATCATTTTATAAATATCATCATCTCATAACATCATCATCATATAAGCATCATCATCTTATGCACGAATGTGAATCAGGGTCAACAAAAAGAAACTGACGAATAACCAGCATGTTTACTTAACTATGGCATCTTACCATATGGGCATCTTACCCCGTGGCATCTTACCACATAATAACATCGTATGGCTTCTTACCATATGGGCATCTTACCCTTTTATAAACATCGTATAACATCATTATAAACTTACTTATCATATCATCTTCACAAACATCATCATCTTAAACTTATTTATCACAATCATCATCATAAACATCATCATCATAAATACTTATGCAATCAATGCATAGTCAGAGTTAGGAGTGCGTTACCGTCCGATGCCCGTACGCTTCTTACGTACCTTAATTCCAAAAGTGGAGAAATTGAAGAACTCTATCTTCTCGATGTTGTTGGCACCTGGGATGGTTCCACACAACCATACAAATCGATATTAGAAATTAAACAATAGCCAAATACCAAAAATTCAACAAAAACATCATTTGCCATGTTTTAAACAGCGGCGATCGATCGCTGCACGAGGCGATCGATCGCCTCACTTTTTGCCCTGCGGCGATCGATCGCTTCATTTCACGCGATCGATCGCCTGCTACGTGAAATGGCTACTGGCCATCGGCGATCGATCGCCTCATTTCAGGCGATCGATCGCCACCTGCTGGTGCGCGATTTTTCGCCATTTTTTCACATTTTCAAAGCTCAATCTCATACCATACAAACCCAAACTTTCCAACAACACCAACATCATGATAACTCACTAAAACCCACATAAAACACTTCAAAAATCATACTCCAACAACATACAACACATACCCAACCAAACCCACATAAATCACTTCAAAATCATCCCATTTCAAATCCAAACATCATCAAAACTTTAGGAAGAGTTCCATACCTCTTGAAGACTCCAAATCTTGATAAAAATCACACAAACTCAAGTTTTGTGGAGCTTCCTCCTTCCTCCTTTGAAGAATTTCGAAAATGTGGAATGGTTTAGGGTTGAGGATGATTTGGGGGGGTTTTTAAAAGAGTAAAGGTAAAGTGGGGTTTAAGTGATGGGTGAAGGGTTAAAAAGGGGTTGTGGATTAATTTAAAATCATACCCCAAACTTAACATGATTCATAAAATACTTCATCATGGCATTTTACAAGCATTTAGTAAAATGCAACATGCTTCCTCTAAATCCATATCTTCCTCATATTTAATAATCAACACAATTAAATCATGTTAACATCTTATTACCCCACACATAAATCAATTACCACATAATTCATCTTATAAACATAATTAATGCCTTAATTGCAATTAATCATTTCGGGGACATCACAAATTGCGTGGACATGAGTAGTAACTCAGTTTAGACTCCGTGCATTTATGATAACGTTTAAAACTGGTAGAACTTTCGAAGATACCTCCAATGAGATTTGTAAGCATACCAATATAGAGACTTTGACTCGGTATTGAATTTAGACAACTGAAATGATTGTCTTATGTCAAGGATTCACCTGATTCATTATCTTAGGACGCTTTTGTACGTCTCCTAAACGATCTTCATTCTGAATCATATTAGCTGTCAATCCAAAGCAACGAGTTGCTTATATATCTATCTTGTGTAATCGACATATGATTATGTCATATGAGTCTTCTAATTTTTGATTTTTTTTTGAACTCGATGAGTCGAATCTTTTGACAAGTTTTAATCGAATGGTAATTACTCATATTTGTATTCTCTTGTTTTTTCGCGATGAAAATAAGCTGTGTTGAATATCCGAAACAGATATCTCAGATTCCTTACAAGAAATATTTATGATAAATCTATCCAGCCTGAATGTGATTTGCACAGCATAGTATTCTTTCTATCATGTTATTTAGCAAGATTGACTTATCCCATCGATAATGAAGAATATGAAAATCTCACATATCTCATGCGATTAACTCAAGCGAGTCAGATATTTCTCTGATCAGACGAGCGTAACTTTGGTTCATTGATGAACCTCCGAATTTGTTTTTACAATTCCTTCTGACATCGAAGAAAAGTAGGACAAATCTGAATCGATCTTTCAATTTCCTATTAGGAAATGATTCTATTTGTTAAGCTATCCAAATGGAATTTTGGATGATCGAAGTGATACTCTTGAGCCACGTCATTTCTTGACGTAGCATTTCTATTGATTCAACTATGGTCGAAGTAGCGTTAAACGGGCTAAGACCTACAAATGTTCATGAGGTCCGATGTTTTGTGGTTTAGCGGGATTTCAAATGTCGATTTATCGAAAAGAATTATTTTTGAAAAATGGCTAAACCTATTACTCAACTGACAGAGAAAAGTTGAAAATGTATTCAGTCAGATGAGTATGAAATTTGTTTTCTTGAGATCCTGTATATAGTTTTGAACTGGAAACAAATGTTTTGTTTTAAAAATTTGACGTCATTATTGATACGGGGGAAAATTTGTTTTATTCGGACCACAAGAACTTAAAATATCTATTCTGATCTGAATACGAGGCAATGCAGGTTGATGAATTACGATGTGAAGCTCTTGAAGGATTACGATGAGAAGCTCAATATCATTCTAGACGAATGAATGTCGCTAAGCTGTCCTCAGTCGTAAAGTCCGCGAGTTTATTCTAGTTTTTGTTCATGTCACCAAGTGCATGCTGATATATGTACTTCTGACTGAGATACTCACTCAAACAAGAAATTATATCGTTGTTTCAGCATTTCAAGTTGAACCGGCATTGATTTCTAAAATCAGAGAAGCCTAACGAATTGATGTACAAACTTAGAAATCTTTAGAATTTGTATCTTCAGGACATCATTTTAGCTTTCAGATATTTTTCTGACTGTTTTTACGACTGAATAGTTAATAATTCGTTCTTGATAATATTGATTTGACCTCTGTACTTATCAATGAAGTACATATTTGTGAAGACAAGCTATACCCTAAAGACGAAAGGTGTATATGACTCTGAGATCTCAATTCTGATGGAGATATACGAGATAAGATGCTACTGATGCATTGTCAAATGTTGAGGTTGTCAACATGTTAAAATGAATTAATACAACTCGGGGTTTTACTTCATGGTCCCCAATGGGATTGAGAACATATGGCTATGTATTTTGTGACCGGTATTCCTCGATCACCCAGAGACTTCGATGTGTTTTGAACATTATTGATCTGCTTCCTAAGTACGCACTTTTCTTTCCATACGAGCAGACTTATCCGTATACGAATATGACCGTTGTTTATCGAGCATATGTTACATAATGTGGTGAATGATTTTTAACGTTGGAGGGCATGAAGATTTGCCATTAATCGAAGATCCTTTATTAATAACTACCAAACGAGCTTACGACATCTTTTGAAATCTTATAGGAGAGACGCTGAAGATCGCCTTTAGTCTGGAATTAAATCGGCAAAACACCAATGACTAGACTTAATAAATACAAGAAACGAATGATAAGATTCAGTTGTGCGGATAACGGATGATGGCTGCCCAGGATCGTCAAGCAAGTTATGCTTTTAGACGAAGATGACCCATAGAATTTCAGATGGGAGATCGTATGTTTCTGGAACATTTCCCCGTCAGAGACACTGAATTGTTTTGGGCATGCGAGACAAACTATCATCTTGTTACTTTGACTGTGCAAGATCCGAGATTGAATTGGAAATCTTGCCTATGTGTTGGCATTGTCATCAGCTTTATCGGTCACTCGTGATGCATTTTTCTTCACGTTGCTTTGTCGCGAATATATTAATTGAAGCTATCGCATCTTTCAGCTTGAGGAGATTGGGCTTGATCTTTCATGTTAAACATCTTGTTTGCATTTTGGATCGTAAGGATATATATTTGTTCTATTGTATTCAATATATCATGTAGTATATTCTGATCCATATGTTGTTTGCATTGATCTGAATCTGTGTTTGTGATTTCGAGGACGAACTGTTTAAGTGGGGGGAGAAGTGCAAGGCCCCAAGATTTGATTACTGTTAATTAAATATAATTTGGAAATTAATTAATAGTTAATTTGGAAATTAATTAATTAGAAGTCAAATTGACCAGATAAAGGTCAACTGAAAATTTAATCGGAACATGATATATTTTTGACTTGGTAAAATAACTCTGATAATATTTTTTAAAATATTTGATTAAAATGAAGAATTTAATTTTATCATTTAGTAGTGGTTATAAATCCCAGGTATCAACTGTAAATTTTATATTAGTACACCGGCGACACTCCGATGTGCATTACTAGACTGGAAATACATATATTAAAATATATATTCAGCTTATTTTCACTCACTAAAATAATTAAAACTCATGCACACATCGGGTTCAGACAAAAACCGTAGCCTTCTTCTCCTTGCTCCATCACGCTCGCATCTGAGCTCCTCCGTCTAAAGCCGTGCGCGCGCCTTCGTGCGCCACCTTCTCGATGATCCAGACCCACCACCACCTCCCTCACTCTCCAGCGCACCTTTCCATACCAATGATTGGAGGTTTTCGTCTTGGATTTAGTCAATTTTGGCCAGAAAGCAAAGAACTTCGAAAATTTGTGTTCATTCGATTTTTGGGTGATTTCTTCAAATCTTGTTTAGGTAATCATCTATTGCTCCTTAATCATTATTTCTCTGCAATTTTTAAGTATTTTGGTTCGAATTTGTTGTGGCTTGTGTAAGGGAGCCGAACGATTTTCAGATTATGGAAATGATAATGCTTAAATTTTGTTCCTAATCGACTTTGAACCCATGAAAATCATGTTTAAGAGGATTGCATGTAATTTTCATTGTCAATTTGGTATTGAGTTTAATAACTTCTTGTTCCAGAATTTTGACTGGTGAATTTGAGTCTTCCCTGCTGTTTTAATCGATCCTTATTGACCCTGAAAAGTTTTGATTGCACCTGTATTGTTTTATGTATGAGTAACTAACAACTTTGAATTAGTTATTGTTAGCATAAATGCCCAGCAAGCCAAATGTTGGCCCGATGGGCTTTATGGACCCAAGCCCAATTAGTTAAATCAATAACACTATAAATATAACATTCATCTTTAGGGTTGAGTAAGACCATTCAATACACTTCATCTCATGGAACAGCCGTCATCAAACTAGCACTGATGCCGGCTTGTAGATCTGGTCAGGTTGATTGGACTCGAGGGACTACCGCTATCAGATTCACGTCGGTGAACGGTAATTCTTTTTCGTGCATTTATTCGATTTTTGCATGTTAATATATGAATCAGGCGCGATCGACCGTCCCCGGGTCAGATCTGTTTATTGTATTATTTCCGCTGCGTTTGGATCTGGCGCCGGGGTACGGAAACCCAACAGTGGTATCAGAGCCAGGTTGCGCTTTGCTTTGTATATTCAATAATTTTTATTAGATTGTTTCCCAATCGCTTTTGAATTTCAGAAATTTTGGAATCCGGAATACATAGAAAATTGGAATAAAATGAGTTTTAATCCAACCCATCGGACACTGTTCCGGCTACTCTCCGGCGCGCAAGACGGCTGTCCGAGGCGGAGACGGTAGCGCGAAACTGTTGCCTCGCCTGGATCTCTCGGCGGCGACTTGGTGGAGAAATCGTTTCCCTGTCATCGTGCGCCGCTTGCCCAGACGTCGACCTCTGGCCTTCGCGACCAAACTCCAGGGAATCGAGCGAGCCTCTGCGATTCTCGTTCAGTGCACGGTTTTGTGAACCTTGCGTGCGGCGGCCTTTGCGAGACCACCGGACATGAAACGTTCATGGCGGCTGGTGCGACGGTGATGAGGAACGCGGTCTGGTTCGAGGCGGCGGCGGCTGCTACTGAATGCCAGGGTTTGAGAAACCCTAATTATTTGGGAGGGATGATAAACAGTACATTTGCCCTAATTTTCGATTTTTTTTAAAAAAAAAAAAAAAAAAAAAAAAATTATTTTTATTAAATCCGAAAATAGGGTATTTTGGGTTGAAATTGCATTTTAATTTTTGGATCCAAATTGGTTTGGAGTCCATAAATTATTTTGGGTCATTTTAGATGTTTTATCCGGATATCATTTTTGAAATAATAAATCATATGCTTAATTTATTAAAAATGTGATTTTTAATTTATTAAGTGTAAAATGAAGATTTTACAATTAGTTGAAAATTTAATTAATTGAAAATTGAATGAAAATGTTTCATTTAATTTGTTAATTTTATTTTTGGCTAATATTATGATTTGAGGTAAAATAGTGATTTTACCAATTAATTGATAATTTAATTAATAAGAAATTAAATGAAAGTGTTTCATTTAGTTTATTAATTTTATTTTTCGATTAATATGATTAATAGGTAAAATAGTGATTTGACCAATTAATTGAAAATTAATTAATTAGAAATTAAATAAAATGGTTTTATTTAATTTGTTAATTTCATTTTCAATTAATAATGCGATTAGTGGGGAAACGATAGAATAAATTAATTATTGTGCTCTAATTACATGTGATGTGATTAGTACAATTACATGTGATGTAATTGATTAGTTTAATGTTTAATTACATATGATGTGATTGCATGGTGGATGATTACGGGTCTTGACCAATGTGTTTAGGTGAATGCATAGGTTTTTATTGTTTCATTATAATTGTGTTTTTGGTTATCGGGCCTGCGAGCCTGCTCTCTCTATTTTCTGATGTATCCCACCCCGGATTTGTATCCCTATTCTCTTGTTTGCACGATTTAAATGTAAAATCATTAGAATTAGTGGGAGATCGAGATTGAAGATGGAGCATCAAGAATCAAGACATGTATAATGGAAGCAAAAATGTAATAGGATTGCATTCCATACCTGCATCACCTTAGACAGACTTGTGATCCACGTATGGCTCACGTGGATCAATTAGGAAAAGGCCGTAATCGTCCATATTTATTTTTATTATGCATGTGATGTATGATAAATGTTTGTTTGTATGTTTTATTAGTACATATGACTGCATGAATAAAACATAGTTGCATGAATCCGGCAAACAAACAAACGAGTACTTGATGAGATTTGAAAACTATTAAATCCCTCTTTTGAATATGATTCAAAACTTTTAATATCAAACTGCTAAGGGAGCTCAAAAGGGTTTGTTGCTTCCTGTCTTCCATCAACAGTTAAGCCATGAGACGCTACTTGTGTCATATTGCCTTACTCACCCACGTGGGGGGCATCTGGCATAGGAAAGCTGTGCGTTTAACTGCCACTTAATTAAGGGTGTGGTTATGTTAACCTTCTAGATTACTCACCCACGTGGGGTCTTTTGGGCGTGACATTTCCATCCGTGGGATGGGTTAGTTTGACGTGAGAAGGCATAATTGTCCTGCCCACGTAGGGTTATGTCAATCGCGAGACAAATATCTTGGGGGTTGCATATGATGCAATTGTGATCTACCTTTAGTATCATGAAGCCGGTGGGCCCACGTCCGGGGTTTTAATGAGCTAGTTGGACTCCAAGCCCACTAAGAAAATATGATTTTCCGTTCATTTGTCATGAGGGTGATAAATTCGAAAAATTTAGTGGGAGCATTCAATAACTAAAGTCCATAGTTTTTGAATTAATTAATAATCAAACGGTTTGCTTATATTTTTCTGTTTATTCTCTGTATTGTGATTGCCGTGAATCCGATTGCATCAATTCTCGATACAAACAAAGTAACTGCACCAAATTATTTTGATTGACTATTAATTTTAAATTAGTGCTTGCTTCTAAAAGGTGGCTATATACCCTTGGTGGAAGCCTCCTGTTGAAGTGTCTCCCGGTTCGTCTCATGAAGAGATTGCCACACTTGAGAAGTGATGGGACGATGATCTCTAGACTAGGTGCTATATGATAGCATCAATGTCACCAATGAGTTTCAACAATGATATGAGAAATTCGTTCACATTGCTGATATTTTCCAACACCTACAAATGTTGTTTGGTGAACGGACGCGATTACTGAGACTCGCGATTTCAAAAGAGCTATTTTCATTTCACATGCGAGATGGGGCTTCGGTCTATGAGCATGGTGTAAGAAAATAATCTCTTGTTGAGAAATTGGAAAATCTGAATGTGACAAATCCTCATATTTGATCTTATAGTCAAAATGTTGGAAACTCATGAGTCCTTGATTCAACAGGAGAAATGTGTTCTTCTTGTCGAATCTTCTACCAATGGTAGGAAGAGTTCAAGGATAAAGAAGAGGAAGGGAAATGGTTCCCAACCTCAAAAGACGAAAAATGGTATAATAGCAACTAAGAAATGAGAGACATCTATGTTTTCACTGCTGGTCACTGGTGCAAAATTGTAAGGAATACCTATACTAGAAGCGTTCTAGAAATGGTATGTTATATATTAAAATTAAATGTTTCTATTGGTTCTACTTCTTTGGCATATGATGCCAGTTGTACTCACATTTTTGCAAAAAGTTGCATGTGAGTTGAAGAAGTAGATAGCATAGGAAGGTGAAACCTACCTGAGGCTAAGCATTGTAGCAAGAGTTGTTGCAAAGGCTGTTTGAAACATTTATTTAATATAAAATCTTTAACTGGTTAGGAACTGGTTTGAGCAATTATTTATTTGTTCCAGATTTAATCATGAACATTGTTCTTATTTTGATAGAGAATGACATTCTTTTAAATTTGCGAATGTGATTTGTAGTATTTTTAAGAATGCATGTTTTTATCGAATCTGGTGAACTTATGAACGAGTAGTATGGTTGTGTTCAAAGAATATAAAAGAATGATAACTTAAATCCCACATATATTTAGCATGTGTTGAATGTTCATTGAATTTGATTCATATGAACACATGTGGAGCACTAAATGTTAGTGCAAGATGATGATGAGTTATCTTAAAGAGAATGTGATTCTCTCTGAGTAACTCTCTAAAGTTACATATTTGTTGAACATAATACATACCAATACAGTGACGAAAACTCCATATATGATATGGACTGAAAAATAATCCAAATATAGATTTGAGATTGTTCTGCTTATGTGAAGCAGTCAGTGGAAGATGAGTTGGATAGTTGATCCATCTTATGTTACTTTGTGGAAAATTATATTATCAATTGCAGGCAAATGATTTGTTTCGCAAGAACAATCTTTCTAAAGAAAATGTTTCTATTAGAAATGATGACAAAATAATATAACTTGAAAGGGTTCAAGAACCACAAACCACTAGAAAAGTGAAAACGGTGAAATTAATTTAGTCAATCACAACCTTTGATTTACACACATCAAGGATTTGAAAATGTTTCAAGAGCTCCTGATTGAATGAATCTACTCTTTGAAAGTAGTCAAGAAATAGACCATGGATATGATCCTTGGACTTTCAAGGAGGCGATGTCAAATATTGATTCGGGATATTGGCAAGATGCCATGAAATCTGAAATGGACTCCATGTACTCCAATAAGGTATGGGCCTTAGTAGATCATCTTTGGGAATTGTTCCCATTGGCTGCATGGATTTACAAGTGAAAGCTTGGAGTGGATGGGAAGGTAGTGACCTTCAAAGCTTAACTGGTGAGAAACGGTTATTCTCATAGGCAAAGAGTTGTTTATGAGAAAATTTTCATCGGTTATGATGCTATAGTCTATTTAGATTTTATTAGTTATATCTTTATATTATGAATATGAGATATGAGTAATGGATGTGAACACTACATTTCTCAGTAGTGGCATTGAGGTAGAAATGTAGCAGCCAAATGTGTTTACAACTTCTTGGAGTGAGAAAAATGTTTTCTAATTCCAGAGGTCCATTTATGGGCCTAAGAAGGCATCTCGAAGTTTGAGCTTCCGTTTTGATAACATCATCAAAGTGTTTGGTTTTGTTAAAAATCCGGAAGTGGCATGTGTGTGCAAAAAGGTTAGTGGGAGCACGGTTACATTTGTGATGCTTTAAGTCGATTATATCATGCTCATTGTGAATGGTATTGGATTAATCAATTAAAGCGTGATTATCTACTAATTTCTCCATGTAAGATTGAGAGAAGTGTCATGCGTGCTTAGCATACGGATCTATAGGGATAGATCTAAAGGATGCTTGAGATCTCTCAATCTACGTACATAAACACTGTGCTAAAAGGGTTTAGCATAGAATTGTCGAAAAATGAGTTACTTCATAATATGTCATAGTATTCATCTCTCGAGTCAATGGGTCTTAAGATTGATGAGGAGAGAGAAAAGATGACATTGGTACCTTATATTTCTACTTTTAATAGCATACTGTATGCTATGGTATGTACTTGGCCTGATCTATGTTCTTAGAGTAATAGGCATACATCAAACAGATCCCGGTGAAGGTCACTGGAAAACTGTGAAAATAATCCTCAAGTTCTTATGAAGAACTTATGATATGTTCATGGTTTTTGGA
Organism: Haberlea rhodopensis; assembly: GCA_907163345.1. Taxonomy (NCBI): domain Eukaryota; kingdom Viridiplantae; phylum Streptophyta; class Magnoliopsida; order Lamiales; family Gesneriaceae; genus Haberlea; species Haberlea rhodopensis. The sequence goes on along the minus strand of CAJQUN010000240.1, from coordinate 296,473 downwards.
TCTGTAAGTGGAGAAATAAAAGTTGAAGGCTAAGTTGATGCTAGTTTTTAATTTGGATGTAGATGATACAATATCGATGTTCGGATTTGTATTTAAGCTCAGTGATTGTGATGTCTCTTGGAAACGTTCCAAGTAAGACACCACATTGGATTCCACCACTGAAGTTGAATACATTGCAGCATAAGATGCAGCAAAGATGCAGTTTGGATAAGAAATTTCATCCAAGAGTTGGGTGTAATTTCTAGTGCAGTTGACACAGTCTCTGTGTACTGTGACAACATTTGAGCTATTATGAATAGCCAAGATCTCATCAGGATCCAAACATATATTGAGAAAATACTATCTAATGAGAGAGATGGTAGACGCGACATTATTATCGAGAGAATCGCTTCAACAGAAAAATATAGTGAATCCACTGACGAAGCATTTACAATGATTGGTGTCTGATAGACATCTTGGGAAGATGGTCTTAAGACACATGAGTAGTTGGCTTTGGGAAAGTGAAAGATATTGTTGTCATACATGATTAAGTAAATCAATAGTTGATTGATTGTATCTGTAATCTTATTATGACAAATCTTTGTTTGAATATTAATATATATGGCACTTCTTCATCTATTTACCCATGCATCTTGATGCATTGATGAAGTCCTTGAGATTGCTATAGTCCATAGAATGTGGTTACGCATATGATGGTGACCATGAAATACATTCTCGACTGTGATTTCTAAATGTTCCTGGTCGATGAGCCTTCGAGAATGGGATATCGATATATGCTCGTTAGAGACTGGTACTCATGATGTGTCTATTGTAGTGCGCCGCGTTTCATCGGCGTTGGCTTGGAGAAGTCAGCACACATGAATAGGTGCTCATTAGGAATGAGTTCACTGAACGACCCTACTCGGAATTCTATAAGTGGTTACCATTTGTCGAGTATAGAATTTCTAGTCATAGTTGTGCACCATTACTCCTCATGACCCGAGGCGTCATTGAGGTCTTGATAGATAGCTGTGTACTTTGATTTAATGACTGATCACATGTGGGTCATAAAGTCATTATTTTGGGTATTCAGTGATGCTGTCAGAGGCCTATGATTGTCGTTGGGGATTCACCACTGGTCTTGATGAACCAGGATGTCCTATGTGTTTTTCTATATATGATTCGAGGAATCTCTGGCCAGAGTGGGTAGTGCTTGTGAAAAATGGGTTTTTCATATACGCACACAAGGAATCATATAATGTGAAACAAATACATAGTTATTGAAATCATAAGGGGCCTCGACCGACCAATGCCCTAGATTCAATCGGGACATATTGAGTGAAAGGAATGTACTGCACGCTAACTATGGCTGACAGGTTCTCGTACGTTGCTAGTCATTTGTATCTAGGTCTTCGTGAAGCGCAGATGCTAGGCGCTACCCACGATCGGTAGGTTGTAGCTGGAATTATATTTCAGCCATTGTCTATTAAAGGAGTTTAATTGACAATGAGGCATTCAGGGTAAGCCCAAAGAAGTTGTTTGACTTCTAAAATCACAAAGGTTGTGATCCTACTGCTATGATACACTTGAGCCTCACTGGGTCACAATCAACCGGCCGCCGATCTATCGATGAGAATTGAGACTTAAATGTTAAGTGCTCAAACTGAGTGATTTAGAAGAGATGAATTTAATTTTTGAAAGCTCCTCAATTTAGTGGAGTTCTATATTTGAAATTGTTTCATTTATAGAAAGTTCTAAAATTAAATCATTTGATATATTTATGTCTCATAATTATGTACATTGACAGTACATCAAGTTGTTCAATTAGATTGAGTTACTTGGATTATGAGTTTGGAGTTTTGTGTTGGCTTTTGGGCAAGTGGGAGATTGTTAGCATAAATGCCCAGCAAGCCAAATGTTGGCCCGATGGGCTTTATGGACCCAAGCCCAATTAGTTAAATCAATAACACTATAAATATAACATTCATCTTTAGGGTTGAGTAAGACCATTCAATACACTTCATCTCATGGAACAGCCGTCATCAAACTAGCACTGATGCCGGCTTGTAGATCTGGTCAGGTTGATTGGACTCGAGGGACTACCGCTATCAGATTCACGTCGGTGAACGGTAATTCTTTTTCGTGCATTTATTCGATTTTTGCATGTTAATATATGAATCAGGCGCGATCGACCGTCCCCGGGTCAGATCTGTTTATTGTATTATTTCCGCTGCGTTTGGATCTGGCGCCGGGGTACGGAAACCCAACAGTTTATACTATTAAGATGGATTCTTAGTATTTCATTTATTGAAGTAATAATGGAATCTGGTCATTTCAATTGAAATGTAAGATTGTTTGGTTTTGGTGCTCCATCTGGTGGAATGTGGACCGATTCTCGCATATAGGAGTTCAAGAAGATGGTGCTTAGTTGCTTGCTAGTCGGTGTTGGGAAACGGGTAGTTTTTCTTTCGGTATTGAATTTATAAACATGATGCATGTTGGTTCAATCTTGCTGCCCTTGCTTCGAAATTTTTGTGGTTTGGGGGTTCGATGGGTTTTGCTGTTCAGTTGTGTCCAAGAAATTCTGAACTATAAGATTTGTTCCTCCCAATTCCTGTGGAAATTTAACTACTATTATAGTTTTGGGGTGAATGATGACAAATTCTATTTAATTATTAACCAACTGCTTTTAATCACTTGATAGCTTACAGATGATTAATGGATAAAGAAAAATCTTCACATGTATTAGATTTATTTATCCTTTTTCCTAACATCAAGATAATAAGATATGACATGCCTTACATAAGGGTAGTCCAGATGAATAATCATATGAAATGAGGTAATATCATTGACAAAGAAGAAATGAAATTTCATGTTACTTGAGTATCTGTAGTGAACACGCAGAAAGATAATGAATCATGCTTTGACTTGATAGGTGTCTTGATAGGTGTAGATTGAATTTCTATCTCAATCAACCATCGTGAAATAACGGAATATGTATATTGCGATCGGTAACATACAACATGTATCTGTATTGATTGATATATGAATTGTTGAACTTACGTGAATAAAGTGAAACTACCTGGCTATGTGAAACTACTTGGCTATGTGATTTTAATTGAATTATAAGCATTCATAGCATTCATGATTGGCATATCGATGTATGAAAATAAATGTTTTATTAACACACATCAATTTGATAAATATACATCGATATATGACATACATGTTGGGCATATCATGTTGATCTATCCATTTCCTTGATATCCTTGATGATGATTGAGTTGATTTACTCTGAGTGTCGGGAACGAAGAGCACGGCGATGACAGGTAGTATAGGTAGCGACTGTAGTCACCCGCGTGTCACCGGACCTAGACACGAGGGATGGACGAGCACAATACATAGGATGATTCTCCTAGCGCAATGTGCGTGTGCTGTCACCCTCTGCTTGAGCTTGATATTGATTGTTGATACCTTTCTTTGGACTTCGATTTGGTATCTTGAGATTCGATCCATTGTACCTTACATGCATTGCATTACATTGCATCATATATCACATTTTATAGATGCATTTTAAAGTTACTTAATAATTTCATATTGGGCTTTGCCTCACCCCGTAGGGGGCTGCTGTTGTCTTTGTGTGTGGATAATGACAGGTATTACAGGTAACCAGGGTCCCAAAGAGGGAATATTCGTTGAAGCCTTACTTGAGGTTGTTTCTTTTGTCTCTTTCCCAGTGTTAGTTTAGTTAAATTATACCAGGGTGTGTCCTCGATCGTATAATTATGTAATTTGAGTTTATTTTCAGTTTTGAGTAAGTGTGAATATTTACTGTTTCTTTACTGCTGATGGTATTATGTAAATATTTTGAATATAAAATGTGTGCTGGAGACTTATTGTGCATGCTATGGTATTATGTAAATATTTTGTAAGGCCCCAATCACTTAACTCGTCATTAGTGCATTTATGACGTCATATGAGTACAAAAAATGTTCATTCTTTAAAAGAATCATTACATGCTTCACATATTCTCCATGACATAAATAATACTCAGCAATAAGACTCAAGGTTCACCCATTATCATCACCATTGCACCACTTTTACATTGTGGGTTTTTATAAAAATTTGGGCAGAGTCTCCCCATAAATTGAGCTCCCAAAATAAAACACATCAGTAAAAATAATTCTCAGCCAGGGAAAAACACGATACTAAAAGAAATCAAAACCATAACTAAGTTCCCAGCCAGGGAAGTCACCATACTAAGAAGATATAAAAAGTGGATTTCAACACCAATATACAGTCCATATACACGACTCCAAGTGCTCACATACGAGCAACAAATAATGAATACCCATCTAGTTGCATAAATAATGTATACCATTTACTCAATCTCATTCTACGCTTCAGGAAGCAATATTGTCCAACCAAGCTCGAGCTTGCTACGCCAAAATAACTTTGTAGCTGTAATACATGTTTCAACAAAAACAGCCCCCACACAGGGTGAGCATACCAACGTCACACTACCCATATCATAACAATGCATAAAGATCTTGATAAGATCATAATATCACAATTCAAGAGTATTGAAAATCTATAAAATATACTCCCTGTAAAGTTCTGAATCTGTATAGCTTCCACGCAATGTTCCTGTTTCAACTTACACGCTTTCATAATATCAAGTTTAGTATCGTCACTGAGAATATGATACTCAACCACACGATGAATTCAATACAACAAGAATCTATTATTTATGCTCAATCAAATAATTCCATATCAATGCAGTTCTGTCTATCAATCTATCGCTCAACACTTTCTCATACTGGTCATACCAAAGGCATTCCTACCCAACTCCAAGTCCGGACCACGTACATTTACGTGTCCACCATACCATATATAACAAACTCAATTCACATATTCGTTCCCTTATATTCAGTCGTCACAATTATTCACATATTCGTTCCCTTATATTCAGTCATCACAGTTATTCACATATTCGTTCCCTTATATTCAGTCATCACAATTCAACAACTTATGAATACTGGAATATGAAATAATTCATATTATACCTGCTCGTACGTCACCACGTACCTTATCACTTGAATTTCGAGTCGAGTTATCCTCCTCTTTGTCCGGAAGTCCGAGAAGACTCTGAAGGGAATTCAACTCCTCAATATAAAATCAATAATCCAATAAAGTGTTATACCAATCACCCCAAACAGTTACATCAATCGAATTACCTTTCATACTTAGCGATGACTCATTAACCATAAGCTGTAGTATATATACACGTCAATACATGCAAGGTCACACACATTCATGTTTATACATCACCCATGAACCTCAATACATGCTTAATAATTCAATGTGGAGATTCCATCACTTTAAATCAATGCAGTCCAAACTACTTCCTCATGTATCCTACGTCTTATTCGTACATTTACTCAACATTCTCAACATCTAGTAAAATATTGCACACATTCAAGTATATTCATTATTATACACTTTAATACATGTTTAGCACAACTTAACATGTATCTAACTCACTTATTACACAACCACACATGCTCTAAGTTATTAGTACCTCAAATTATAGCTCAATACTCAACAAAACACTACCATGATATAATCCATAAAAGTAGACTTTCTTACTAAACATTTAGTATAGCTTTTGGCCAACACTAGAACATCACTAAAGCATATTATCAAACACCTTATAAGCATGATTTTCAAGCTTGCAATAGCTCAAAATTTCTATCAAGAAGCCCTCATTTTCATCCAAAAAATATGTCTTAAATTCAAGCAATTCATAACAAGTTCTCAAGGCAACAATAAATCAAAAATAAGTCTCCAAATCAACAAAACAAAACAGTTCGAAAAAACCATAAATTTGGCAAACAATAGCTATAAATTTCGAACATAAACAACCCCAATTTTTGCCCCAAAAATCCTCCAGAGTTCGACAAAGTTTCCCCCAAAAATGGCAGCAGATTTCGGCCAAAACAAACAACAAAACTCGAGTAAGACAATAGAATTTTTGACCAAGAACATTAGCTCATTTTCGAACCCAACTTAGCATACAAATCGTACAAAATAGTAGGAAAAAACGAGTACAAACCGAGTATGCAATAGAATAAATTCAAGGGAGGTGAATAATAGAAGCACACAAGTGATACCTTAAAGAAATCGAGCTTGGAATAAGAGAGGAACTCGCTTCTAGCGAGCAGGGGGAGAGATGGCGATGAGAGTGAGAAAGAGGAGCTGAGAGTGAGGGTTTTTTTTGTAAATTGGATAAATGTGTGTTTTAAATCCAACCCTATTTTAAAATATACACCACTTAATTCCATCTCCACCCCTTATTACTATTTAAATCTCTTCTCAAATAAAAATAATATTAAGAATTCTCATTAAATTTGATTCACACCTAAGTTCAATCCGGAATTATTTATCCAACCCGGGTCCAAAATATGATGTCCAATAATTTAAATCCTAAACTGTTATTTAAATACCACAACTAGATCAAATGAATAATTATCGAATATTCCGAGCATCACAATTCTCCCCAAATAATAAAATTTCGACCCCGAAATTTAAACGCATGTTTACCATTAAAAGCCAACAGTAAAATTACGTACCGTTATACAGCTCAAGATAGTGACTGGATCAAATGTAGGATGACGGTCATTCGAATCATCACGGCTTACACATGTGCCACATTACACCAATGATCTCAAAACTGCAAATCACCTCACTTTACCATATTCCAATATTAGCATTCAATGAGTTAATATATATGAATACCCTTATTCATATGAATCCTTACGAGATTCACATCATCATATAATTGCTAAATCATGCAATCCATGCATATCATGTGTATATCAGAATGTATGACGACACATCAACAATTTTATCGTATAAATAACCTCATACCTGTGTGGTTGCAATGTATGCAACTTATACCAACATTACCACCATTGTCCGTATGAAATAGCGAAACTCTTGAGCCCTTACACATCAACCTCTCATATATCATCTTCTGGCTATTATCTGGCGAAAAGTAATTACTAGAAAGCCCATTTTCTCACATACGTATATCAACATTATACGCACAACAACCACATATCATCAATATCAAATATTGTTCATTCCCCAAATTTTATCTCATAACCCGTCATGTTTTCTTATCTACTTAGATAAGTTGCTTTGTATTATCCCACATTCCTTACAAATCACTTGTATATAAACAATTTAAAATAATGTATCAACATCAACATTGAATGATTAATCTGACCTTTGTAGATTAAGTCATCTACATGTATGACAGCATCATGGTATCATGCTCATCACAGTAATCACATGCTTCCAAGCATCAACGTTTCCATATTTCATCACCCAGCTATCATCTGGTATGACGTATTAGACAGAAACTCATTAGTATTTCTCAAATACTCATAACATAACCACGTACCTCGTCATTTAAGCATTATTGATATTCATAATGTTTCCGTCATCAAACATTCCTTGCGTCAAAAGTTTCACGCAATCCTGTTTGCATCATACTACAACAAACTATCACATATATGTGTGATTGAAATTCAACATAAGAATCACTTCCATGCCGTAATGACGTAATTCCTTTTGATCCTTTATTCAACAAAGTGTTATTTCATAAATGAATAACATATCATAGCGTAGTATGTATTCATGATTTCTCATACATCAGTCTCAACGCATATATCATCATTTATATGCCTTCCAGTTTCTAACAAAATATTAAAATAATCCACAATTTAAAATGAATGGTCATATATCTCATGTATTCTCATTATGACATCATTATATTGTTTGTCACATCACGTCTTACTCATCATTATATCACATGATTATTTTATCATTTTCGTCATTATACATCGGAGAATACATCACAATCTCGTACTTATTCATGACATTCACGATAGTTCCACGTCAACCTGTGACATTCACAATGATCATATGTCTACACATGACATTCATAATGATCCCACGTCATCCCATGACGTATGTGATATCCCCGAAATAATTAATTGCAATTAGGGCATTAATTATGTTTATGTGATATTATGGTGATAATTAGATTATGTGTTGGGACTAATTATCTTGGTAAAATGCTTGTCACATGGTAGGCGTGACCTGGTAGAGCATTTCCGGGTACGTGTTGTACATTAGGGATTTGGGTGTTATAATGGTTTAAATGATATGGGTTGTGTCTATTTGGTAATGGATGATTTTAATAGGGATCTTATTGCATTGTGGTAAAATACTTTTAAAATATCATGTTGGGGTATTCTACATACCATGCTTGTGTCTTGGAATACATTTAAAACCCCATATCATGGCTTAGGAGCCACTTGCATGCTTTACGTCCCATCACCCTTTCCATCAACTTTTTGGTCCCTAAACCCCATCCCTCCACCTCAGAACTCTCATTTTCGTTTCTGCATCAAGAGTGGAAGAGTAAACTTGGAAAAAAGAGTCTTTTGTGCTTTTCTTGCTTGAAACTTGGAGCTCAAGTGGTAAGCTTCCATCTTGGTAGAGTTTTATTGAGTTTTAGTTGGGTTTGTGGCTTGTTTTTTGGGATATAAGGGTGGATCTTGGTCCAACATCTTGTTTATGTTTGGGGGTTGTATATTAAGGTTGTTTTGTGGTTATATGTTGAGAATGGTAGTTGTCCTTGGTTGTACTTAAGTGTAGGTGTTGTTGGAAGCTCATACATGGAAGTTTCTCGCAGAAACAGGGCTTCTCGATCGATCGGAAAATGGGTCCGATCGATCGAGCAAGGCAGAGCCTGAACAAGGCGTGAAATGAGCTTACCGATCGATCGGTGTGACGTCTCGATCGATCGGTAAAATGGCTCGATCGATCGGTGGAGGCAGTACTTAAATGCCTATTTTTCTGAACTTGGCGATCGATCGGGGCTTGGATGGCGATCGATCGCAAGGCATAAAATGTGGATTTTGAGATTTTGTTTTAAATGATGTTATTTTTGGTAATGGTTCACTTATTGGCTTCTAATATGGATTCATGTGATTGTGTAGAACCATCCCAGGTAGCCACACATCAAAGGAGATAAAGTTCCACGACATCTCCACTTTTGGAACTAAGGTACGTAGTGAGACGTACGAGCATCGGATGGTAAAACGTATTTATTACGCTTTGAATTGACTATGCATTATGGTTGCACATATGGTCTTATTTATGCATTATGGTTGCATATATTGTTGGAACATGCATTATGGTTGCATGAAATTGTGAGTCGAGGTTATATCACAGTGATGAAGAATACTTGCCGCCTTCATGTCGAGGCGATGATAGAATACTTGCCACTGTCATATTTAGCGATGAAGAATATTTGCCGCAAACATGTCGAAGCGAAGGATCATGCCGCTGTCATGTTGATGCGAGGGATATTATACCGCTGATATGTCGAAGTGAGGGGTATTAATGCCGCTGTCATGTAACGTGAGGGGTATTATGCCACTGATATAATAAGACTGGGATTGGCCATTAGTATACATGGAACGGATGCATGTCATGACATATATTATTGGTGTATAATCAATTAATTGTGATTATGGTACAGGGACAACCAATGGAGCTTTTATATGTGTTAAGTACAGGAAGTGATTTGCATTTTGGTTTATGCATTAAATTATGATCATATTATTGTGAATATGATTTATATACATGCTCATGGTTTGGGGTTGTTCCTGTAGGTACTTTTGGGCGGACGGGCTAAGGCGGGTTGATGCAGTGAGCCAGTGAGGAGTGCTTTTGGATAGCAGGCTAAATTTCTGTATAGTCTCTACTCTAGGAGTAGTGTAAAACTATAGGATTAGCATTCATTGGTTGAGAATGTAACTAATCCCTTTTGGAACTTCATTTTGGCACTGTAATTCAGTAGCTCAGGGCATCAACACAACCTTTATACTCTCTTATGCATGGAAATTTTTATTTACGCCTTTAATCCGAACTTAAGGAACTAGGGTCCTTACATTAGTGGTATCAGAGCAGTGGTTAGAGAACCCGGGAACGAGTGAAGGGTAGCCTTAGTATGGTTGGCTAGGTGTTTACATTTGTGGCATGTTTATGCATGTGGTGCATATTTATGTATACAATTGGCATACTAACATGCTTGTCATTCATATTGTCTAACGGTTAGCATATATATTGTTTGGAATTGTTGTTAACCTTTGTGTTACAGCATGACGGCTATGAATGCGGGGAACCTCAACGAGGAGGTGGGTGATATTGGGAGCGTGAATGCTAGCATCGGGCAGGCAAATCCGTTACCCCCCACCTGCTGTGGCATGGAACCGGTTGCTCAATTACTGTTACCAGGGGAGCTTAGCCTGACACAATTTCTGACCTTCCATCCACCTATGTTTGAAGGAACAGAGACAGGAGAAGAGGCCGAAGAGTGGCTGGAGAGACTAGAACATATTTTTGTATCTGCGCCGTGTGCTAGGACGGCTTGGTTAAGACTGGCAGAATTCCAACTGGCAAAGAAGTCTTCCATGTGGTGGAAGACGACTGTAATGGAATTGAGGGCACAGGGCATGGTAATCGACTGGACTTTATTTCGGACTCGGTTTCTAAACCGATATTTCTCTGCCGCGGCTAGGCAAACTAAGGAGGATGAATTTACGAATCTGAAGCAAGGGAACCTGACGGTTTCGGACTACGCCATGCACTACTCATCCTTATTGAGGTATGTTCCACACATTGCTACAAATGGGCATGCCAAGATGAGGCACTTTTTAAAGGGGCTGCGACCGGAGTTATTTGATCGAGTCATTTCTAACAACCCGACATCCTTTGATGAGGCACTGGTTAGAGCGGAGTTAGCGGAGATAGGGGTGAGTGCTTATCCTGAGGCCATACCCTCACCAGCTCCATCACAAAGATCAACATCTGAAAATCTGAGGCCCCGTGGAGGATCTTTTAAGTCACGGGGGACTTCTTCTTCTACTCGGTTTGGCGGAAGGAGGCCGGAGGGCCGGAAGCAAGGGGATCGGAGGAGTGGTACATCTACTTATGGGGGACCGACTCAAGCTAGTAGAGCTGGAGATGTCAAGTGCCACTTTTGTGGAGGGCCACATTTGATGCGAGATTGTTCTGCGTGCTACATTTGTGGCAAGTCGGGCCACATTGCTCGGCGTTGCCCCAACCGGGAAGGACAGACGGATCTCAGGAAGGTCGAGGGAGGTTTACTAGTGGTACAGTGCAGCAGAGGCCACCAATGGTGCCTCGTCAGATGGGAGGACAGGCGATGGGGCCACCTCAGGGACAGGTCTATGCATTGACCAGGGAGCAGGCCGATGCAGCTCCAGAGGAGGTTATAGCTGGTACGTGCCTACTATTTACATTTTCCGCCTTTATTTTGATAGACACAGGTGCTTCGCACTCCTTCGTGTCTGCGGACTTTGTGGCGAGACATCATATGTGCACGTCTTCGTTACCCACGTCTCTATTGGTCTCGACACCCACCGGGAAGAGAGTTGTTGCTGATCGGTTTCTGATGGACTGCCTCATTTATTTTGAGGGCAACGAGATAAAGGCAGATTTGATTGTTTTGAGTATGTCAGATTTCGACTGCATTGTGGGCATCGACATTCTGAACAGATATCAGGCAGTGGTAGATTGTCGACAGAGGACAGTTCGATTCAGATCTGGTTTGGGAGTCCAGTGGACTTTTTATGGCGACGGGTCTCGTGCGAAGATTCCGTTAATTTCGGCAATCAAAATGTCTCATTTGTTGGAACGTGGTCACACGGGCTACCTCATATATGCCGTGGACACGTCGGGAAAGAGCAAAGAGTTAAAGGTTACGGATATACCAGTGGTAGCGGAATTTGCTGACGTATTCCCGGAGGAGATTCCCGGATTTCCACCGGCGAGGGAAGTCGAGTTTGGGATTGAGTTATTACCGGGGACATCCGCTATCCCCCGTGAACCTTACAGGATGGCACCGGCTGAGCTAAGAGAGTTGAAGGAGCAATTGCAGGAACTCCTTGATAAAGGATATATACGCCCTAGCGTATCGCCTTGGGGCGCACCAGTTCTTTTTGTGAAGAAGAAGGATGGCTCGATGCGCTTGTGCATCGATTACCGGCAACTGAATAAGGCCACGGTAAAGAACAAGTACCCTCTTCCAAGAATCGATGAGTTGTTTGACCAGTTGCAAGGTACGAAACTGTATAGTAAGATTGATTTGAGATCCGGATACCATCAGATACGGGTCAGGGAGGAGGATGTGCAAAAGACAGCATTTAGGACTCGGTATGGGCACTACGAGTTCTTGGTAATGCCGTTCGGTGTGACGAACGCTCCGGCTGTCTTTATGAGCTTAATGAATCGGGTATTCCAACCCTATCTGGATCAGTTCGTCATTGTGTTTATTGACGATATACTCATCTACTCCCGGAGCGAGGAAGAGCATGTGAGACATTTGAGGACAGTGCTCCAGATCCTCAGAGATCACCAGTTATATGCCAAACTCAGTAAGTGTGAGTTTTGGTTGAGCAGTGTAGTATTTCTGGGGCACGTCATATCTAGCAGTGGGATTTCAGTGGACCCCAGAAAGATTGAGGCGGTGATGGAGTGGGCTGCACCCACTTCTGTGCCCGAGATTCGGAGTTTCCTTGGGTTGGCTGGGTATTACCGACGCTTCGTCGAGGGATTCTCTAAGATTGCTAAGCCACTGACTTAGTTGACTCAAAAGGGAGTACCCTTCTTTTGGTCTGATGCTTGCGAGGAGAGTTTCCAAGAGTTAAAGCACCGATTGACGACGACACCGGTATTGGTGATCCCTACGGAGAACAAAAGGTTTGTGCTTTATACTGACGCATCACTGCAGGGCTTGGGTTGTGTACTGATGCAAGATAAGCATGTGGTAGCTTATGCATCGAGGCAGTTGAAGCCGCATGAGGTTAGGTACCCAGTCCATGACTTGGAGTTGGCTGCTATTATCTTTGCCCTGAAGATTTGGAGGCACTATCTGTATGGTACGTCCTTTACCATATATACGGATCATAAGAGCCTGAAATTCTTATTCACTCAGGCGGAGTTGAATATGCGTCAGAGGAGATGGATGGATTTGCTCAAAGACTATGACTGTGAGATTGAGTACCATCCGGGGAAAGCAAACTTGACGGCAGACGCCTTGAGTCGGAAGGTGAAGAGTACTGCTGAGGAGGTCATGCATTTGTCGGCTATGATGACTTCCTGTTGCCATCTGGGCTATGACTTCGATGTAGATACATCGCCTTTAAATGTATCGACCTTATTGGCTGAGCTAGATATCTATGAGCATATCAGGAGAGCTCAGAGGACAGATGATGAGATTCAGAGATGGTCATCATTGGTACTTCAGGGACAGCCATCAAAGTTCAGAGTGGCTGAGGATGGTTCTTTGAGACTCGGTAACCGATGGGTAGTTCTAGGTATGCCGGAGTTGCATAGAGGAATCTTGGAACGAGCACATAGTAGCCGATTTAGCATCCACCCAGGAGGGAGGAAGATGTATAAGGACTTGTGTGATCAGTTCTGGTGGAAGCGGATGAAGCGTGATGTGATTGCTTTTGTCAAGAGGTGTTTGATCTGTCAACAGGTTAAGGCGGAGAGGCAGAGACCCGGTGGCGAGCTAAGGAGCTTAGAGATACCGGAGTGGAAGTGGGAACACATATCTATGGACTTTGTGACTCACTTGCCGAGGACTACTTCAGGTTGTGATGCCATTTGGGTAATCATTGACAGGCTGACAAAGGTAGCTCACTTCATTCCCTACAGTATGACGTACACATACTTGAGGATGGCTCAATTGTATGTTCGGGATATAGTGAGACTGCATGGGATTCCAGTGTCTATTGTGTCTGACAGAGATCCGCGGTTCACATCTCATTTCTGGGGAGGTCTTCAGTCAGCTTTGGGTACTGAGTTGAGGTTGAGTACGGCATATCATCCCCAAACGGACGGTCAGACTGAGCGTACTATACAGACGCTCAAGGACATGCTGCGAGCTTGTGTGTTGGAGTTTGATGCCTCATGGCAAGATTCTTTGGCCTTGGTAGAGTTTTCATACAACAACAGCCATCAGGCGAGTATTCAGATGGCACCGTTTGAGGCTTTGTATGGTAGGCATTGTAGGTCACCGTTGTACTGGTATGACTTGACCAGTAAAACAGTGGGAGGACCCGAACTGATTCGGGAGATGGAGGATAAAGTAAAGATTATCCGTCAGAAAATGAAGGCAGCCCAGAACAGGCAAGCCGCCTATGCGAATAAACGGCGGAGACCGTTGGAATTTCAGTTGGGAGACAGGGTCTTTTTGAAGATTTCACCTTTCAGGGGTGTGGTTCGGTTTGGTATACCTGGTAAATTGTCTCCGAGGTATGTGGGACCATATGAGATTTTACAGCGCATCGGTACCTTGGCTTACCGTTTAGCACTACCACCGTCGTTGTCTGGTATTCACGACGTGTTTCATGTATCTATGCTACGGAAGTATGAGCCGGATTCGTCGCATGTATTACAGCCTTCTGAGGTTCAGTTAGATTCTGATGTATCTTATGAGGAACGGCCAGTCAGGATTCTGGATAGGGCTGATCGCAGGCTTCGAAACAAAGTGAACCTATGGTAAAGGTACAGTGGGATCGCAGGGGTGTCGAAGAGGCCACGTGGGAGACGGAAGCAGCATATGGTGCAGCACTACCCGGAACTATTCTCTGGTATGTGATTTATGTTTAGTTTTGTTTTGGGTAAGTGCATGCGATTTCGAGGGCGAAATCTTATAAGTAGGGGAGTATTGTGATATCCCCGAAATAATTAATTGCAATTAGGGTATTAATTATGTTTATGTGATACTATGGCGATAATTAGATTATGTGTTGGGACTAATTATCTTGGTAAAATGCTTGTCACATGGTAGGCGTGACCTGGTAGAGCATTTCCGGGTACGTGTTGTACATTAGGGATTTGGGTGTTATAATGGTTTAAATGATATGGGTTGTGTCTATTTGGTAATAAATGATTTTAATAGGGATCTTATTGCATTGTGGTAAAATACTTTTAAAATATCATGTTGGGGTATTCTACATACCATGCTTGTGTCTTGGAATAAATTTAAAACCCCACATCATGGCTTAGGAGCCACTTGCATGCTTTACATCCCATCACCCTTTCCATCAACCTTTTGGTCCCTAAACCCCATCCCTCCACCTCAGAACTCTCATTTTCGTTTCTGCATCAAGAGTGGAAGAGTAAACTTGGAAAAAAGAGTCTTTTGTGCTTTTCTTGCTTGAAACTTGGAGCTCAACTGCGAGCTTGTGTGTTGGAGTTTGATGCCTCATGGCAAGATTCTTTGGCCTTGGTAGAGTTTTCATACAACAACAGCCATCAGGCGAGTATTCAGATGGCACCGTTTGAGGCTTTGTATGGTAGGCGTTGTAGGTCACCGTTGTACTGGGATGACTTGACCAGTAAAACAGTGGGAGGACCCGAACTGATTCGGGAGATGGAGGATAAAGTAAAGATTATCCGTCAGAAAATGAAGGCAGCCCAGAACAGGCAAGCCGCCTATGCGAATAAACAGCGGAGACCGTTGGAATTTCAGTTGGGAGACAGGGTCTTTTTGAAGATTTCACCTTTCAGGGGTGTGGTTCGGTTTGGTATACGTGGTAAATTGTCTCCGTGGTATGTGGGACCATATGAGATTTTACAGCGCATCGGTACCTTGGCTTACCGTTTAGCACTACCACCGTCGTTGTCTGGTATTCACGACGTGTTTCATGTATCTATGCTACGGAAGTATGAGCCGATCCGTCGCATGTATTGCAGCCTTCTGAGGTTCAGTTAGATTCTGATGTATCTTATGAGGAACGGCCAGTCAGGATTCTGGATAGGGCTGATCGCAGGCTTCGAAACAAAGTGATACCTATGGTAAAGGTACAGTGGGATCGCAGGGGTGTCGAAGAGGCCACGTGGGAGACGGAGCAGCATATGGTGCAGCACTACCCGGAACTATTCTCTGGTATGTGATTTATGTTTAGTTTTGTTTTGGGTAAGTGCATGCGATTTCGAGGGCGAAATCTTATAAGTAGGGGAGTATTGTGATATCCCCGAAATAATTAATTGCAATTAGGGTATTAATTATGTTTATGTGATATTATGGCGATAATTAGATTATGTGTTGGGACTAATTATCTTGGTAAAATGCTTGTCACATGGTAGGCGTGACCTGGTAGAGCATTTCCGGGTACGTGTTGTACATTAGGGATTTGGGTGTTATAATGGTTTAAATGATATGGGTTGTGTCTATTTGTTAATGCATGATTTTAATAGGGATCTTATTGCATTGTGGTAAAATACTTTTAAAATATCATGTTGGGGTATTCTACATACCATGCTTGTGTCTTGGAATACATTTAAAACCCCATATCATGGCTTAGGAGCCACTTGCATGCTTTACATCCCATCACCCTTTCCATCAACTTTTTGGTCCCTAAACCCCATCCCTCCACCTCAGAACTCTCATTTTCGTTTCTGCATCAAGAGTGGAAGAGTAAACTTGGAAAAAAGAGTCTTTTGTGCTTTTCTTGCTTAAAACTTGGAGCTCAAGTGGTAAGCTTCCATCTTGGTAGAGTTTTATTGAGTTTTAGTTGGGTTTGTGGCTTGTTTTTGGGGATATAAGGGTGGATCTTGGTCCAACATCTTGTTTATGTTTGGGGGTTGTATATTAAGGTTGTTTTGTGGTTATATGTTGAGCATGGTAGTTGTCCTTGGTTGTACTTAAGTGTAGGTGTTGTTGGAAGCTCATACATGGAAGTTTCTCGCAGAAACAGGGCTTCTCGATCGATCGGAAAATGGGTCCGATCGATCGAGCAAGGCAGAGCCTGAACAAGGCGTGAAATGAGCTTACCGATCGATCGGTCATTTTTCCCGATCGATCGGTGTGACGTCTCGATCGATCGGTAAAATGGCTCGATCGATCGGTGGAGGCAGTACTTAATGCCTATTTTTCTGAACTTGGCGATCGATCGGGGCTTGGATGGCGATCGATCGCAAGGCATAAAATGTGGATTTTGAGATTTTGTTTTAAATGATGTTATTTTTGGTAATGGTTCACTTATTGGCTTCTAATATGGATTCATGTGATTGTGTAGAACCATCCCAGGTAGCCACACATCAAAGGAGATAAAGTTCCACGACATCTCCACTTTTGGAACTAAGGTACGTAGTGAGACGTACGAGCATCGGACGGTAAAACGTATTTATTACGCTTTGAATTGGCTATGCATTATGGTTGCACATATGGTCTTATTTATGCATTACGGTTGCATATATTGTTGGAACATGCATTATGGTTGCATGAAATTGTGAGTCGAGGTTATATCACAGTGATGAAGAATACTTGCCGCCTTCATGTCGAGGCGATGATAGAATACTTGCCACTGTCATATTTAGCGATGAAGAATATTTGCCGCAAACATGTCGAAAAAAAGGATCATGCCGCTGTCATGTTGATGCGAGGGATATTATACCGCTAATATGTTGAAGTGAGGGGTATTAATGCCGCTGTCATGTAACGCGAGGGGTATTATGCCACTGATATAATAAGACTGGGATTGGCCATTAGTATACATGGAACGGATGCATGTCATGACATATATTATTGGTGTATAATCAATTAATTGTGATTATGGTACAGGGACAACCAAGGGAGCTTTTATATGTGTTAAGTACAGGAAGTGATTTGCATTTTGGTTTATGCATTAAATTATGATCATATTATTGTGAATATGATTTATATACATGCTCATGGTTTGTGGTTGTTCCTGTAGGTACTTTTGGGCGGACGGGCTAAGGCGGGTTGATGCAGTGAGCCAGTGAGGAGTGCTTTTGGATAGCAGGCTAAATTTCTGTATAGTCTCTACTCTAGGAGTAGTGTAAAACTATAGGATTAGCATTCATTGGTTGAGAATGTAACTAATCCCTTTTGGAACTTCATTTTGGCACTGTAATTTAGTAGCTCAGGGCATCAACACAACCTTTATACTCTGTTATGCATGGAAATTTTTATTTACGCCTTTAATCCGAACTTAAGGAACTAGGGTCCTTACAACGTACCCGTTAATCTCATGTCAACATGATCACGTTCACCTACTACTCCTACAATATATCAATCTAGCATGCTCTTCACAGTAATAAATACCATCTCAAGCGATTATCATTTTCTGTTATTCCATCTGTACAATCGATTCTCAAAATTAATATAACTCACTAAGATAATACAATCATCATCTATCAACATATATTAACATATATTCACATGCCAACCAAACGTAATAGTTTACCTCAACTCCTTGTCCCTCTGGAACATTTCAATATCCTCTTGGGCCTACATCTCATGTACCCAATGAACAACAATAACACAATGTCCACAGCTATCTGAAATGGACACATCATCAATATACATCGCTAGCACAATAACAGTACACTAATAATAGTGCTAACATAATAGCAGCACATCAATATTCATCGCCCAATGACGGCACCCTAATATTCATTGCTAACACAATAGCAATATATCAATACTCATTGCCAACACTGGCATACATAATCTCATCGCCACTACGGGCATGCACAATATCATCGCCACTACTGGCACCATATAATATCCATAATCACAATGAATAAAATTACATTCTTAAAACAATAAGATGTAATAACACTTACTGTACACAGTGGATCCACGCTCGATCCTTTAAACTGCCACTGTTCTCAACATAAATATTCCACAAAATATAATTTCATATCAATACACAATTGATATACTCATCATCAATAACATGACTGTCCAAAAATAGTCATTGCCTCGACATATCAGCGGCATTCACAATATTTCCATCGCTTCAATATGATAGCGGTAAATATTATAAATCTCAAATATCACAATATAATCATACCATCATCTCGCCAATAAATGTCATCAATATATCAGTATCAATCACACCCCGCTATAGCATCCACTGCAATAAAAATGAAGAATACAATAATGTCTCTTCATCCACTCTCTCCATGATCGCTTTCACCTGTACATTTGATTATCACAATACGCCAAATCAACAAGGTCAATTTAAATCAACGTATATTCATCACCCTCCCTCTATAGTGGAGGCACATAAAATACATTGCACACTCTCAATAGTGTCGATCCCGACAATAATCACATCGAATGCTCTCCCTAGCACCGACTCAAATATCAATATACACATCACATGCCCTCTCTAGCATTGACCCTAAAAGATACACGTTGCTCGCTTGCCAGCGGCGACCACATCACTCACTTGTTAGTGGTGACCTGAATCACATCGCTCACTCCTCAGTGGCGACTCATATCACATCGCTCGCTCGTCAGCGGCGACCACATCACTCACTCGCCAGTGGTGACCCATATCATATTAACACATCGCACTCACCAACGGCGACCCACAAATCATATATACACATCACTCACCTCAGCAGTGACCCCACTCTACATTCACACAACATGATCACACCGCACACTCTAGTGGCGACCTCTAAATAAACACATCACTCGCCTCAGCGGTGACCCCACTCTACATTCACACAACATGATCACATCGTACACTCTAGTGGCGACCTCTAAATAAACACATCACTCGCCTCAGCGGTGACCCCACTCTTCATTCACACAACATGATCACATCGCACACCCTAGTGGCGACCCACAAATAAACACATCAATCGCTACACGCACATCACTCGTTACTAGGCGGTGACCCTTAAATATTTTAATATGTCGCTTGTACCCACGCGATCCACATATAATAATAACATGTCGCTCAACACGAAGGCGACCCACACATAATAATAACACGTCGGTCAACCATAAAAGCGACCCTAAACCTAAGCGACACTTCGCTTTTCAATAATACAGTGAAAAATATATTCATCCATGCTTGTACATCATTACGTACCTATGCCATCATGTAAATGACATACACATACCCGATTGTCACATCATCTGTTGGCATACTCCAACAGCACAGTACTGCCTACCATTTCCTGTCCTCAGATATCATATCTCATTTTCTGATTTCTCCTTCAAAATCAGATTTCTCAGCACTGCACATACATATACATAACATGTACACAAAACTCAACTCAATAAAACACATTTATCCCTCTACTAGTAACAACGTCCACTTATCATCAACATTAATTACCGTCAGCGATGTCATTCATCACGCACCTTAAAAGCCATTATCATTTTCATCATAGTCAAGCTAATGATATAAATAAAACGAGTTACCATACTCGAGGGTTTTTAACCATACCACCCTCATTGTGTATGTTCATTGGTATTGCTGGTCGTTTATCAATATCATGTTCTTCATATCTCATACGATCCTGCAATCACGGTTGTTAGCAATAACACCAATTTTCATTGCTTCATATCATAAAATGCACATAGCAAGCGTCATGTCACAATGATAGAAAACTACAATCATGCATAAAAGTATGTGATATACATGTCTATCAACACATCCCTAGGCCATTAAACATCCCAAAGAGCTAACCACTGCTCTGATATCACTAATGTAAGGCCCAACCACTTAACTTGTCATTAGTGCATTTATGACGTCATATGAGTATAAAAAAATTTCATTCTTTAAAAGAATCATTACACGCTTCACATATTCTCCATGACATAAATAATACTCAGCAATAAGACTCAAGGAACACCCATTATCATCACAATTGCATCACTTTTACATTTTTGGTTTTTATAAAAATTTGGGCAGAGTCTCCCCATAAATTGAGCTATCCCAAAATAAAACACATCACCAAAAATAATTCCCAGCCAGGGAAAAACACGATACTAAAAGAAATCAAAACCATAAGTAAGTTCCCAGCCAGGGAAGTCACCACTAAGAAGATATAAAAAGTGGACTTCAACACCAATATACAGTCCATATACACGACTTCAAGTGCTCACATACGAGCAACAAATAATGAATACCCATCTAGTTGCATAATTAATGTATACCATTTACCCAATCTCATTCTACGCTTTAGGAAGCAATATTGTCCAACCAAGCTCGAGCTTGCTACACCAAAATAACTTTGTAGCTGTAATACCTGTTTCAAGAGAAACAACCCTCACACAGGGTAAGCATACCAACGTCACACTACCTATATCATAACAATGCATAAAGATCATGATAAGATCATAATATCACAATTCACGAGTATTGAAAATCTATAAAATATACTCCCTGTAAAGTTCTGAATCTGTATAGCTTCCACGCAATGTTCCTGTTTCAACTTACACGCTTTCATAATATCAAGTTTAGTATCGTCACTGAGAATATGATACTCAACAACACGATGAATTCAATACCACAAGAATCTATTATTTATGCTCAATCATAAATAATTCCATATCAATGCAGTTTTGTCTATCAATCTATCGCGCAGCACTTTCTCATACTGGTCATGCCAAACGCATCCATACCCAACTCCATGTCCGGACCAAGTACATTTACGTGTCCACCATACCATATAAAACAAACTCAATTCACATATTTGTTCCCTTATATTCAGTCATCACAATTCAACAATTTATAAATACCGGAATATGAAATAATTCATATTATACCTGCTCGTACGTTACCACGTACCTTATCACTTGAATTTCGAGTCTAGTTATCCTCCTCTTTGTCCGGAAGTCCGAGAAGACTCTGAAGGGAATTCAACTCCTCAATATAAAATCAATAATCCAATAAAGTGTTATACCAATCACCCCAAACAGTTACATCAATCGAATTACCTTTCATACTTAGCGATAACTCATTAACCATAAGCTGTAGTATATATACACATCAATACATGCAAGGTCACACACATTCATGTTTATACATCACCCATGAACCTCAATACATGCTTAATAATTCAATGTGGAGATTCCATCACTTTAAATCAATGCAGTCCAAACTACTTCCTCATGTATCCTACGTCTTGTTCGTACATTTACTCAACATTCTAAACATCTAGTAAAATTTTGCACACATTCAAGTATATTCATTATTATACACTTTAATACATGTTTAGCACACATTAACATGTATCTAACTCACTTATTACACAACCACACATGCTCTAAGTTATTAGTACCTCAAATTATAGCTCAATACTCAATAAAACACTACCATGATATAAGACATAAAAGTAGACTTTCTTACTAAACATTTAGTATAACTTTTGGCCAACACTAGAACATCACTTAAGCATATTATCAAACACCTTATAAGCATGATTTTCAAGCTTGCAATAGCTCCAAAATTTCTATCAAGAAGCCCTCATTTTCATCCAAAAAATATGTCTTAAATTCAAGCAATTCATAACAAGTTCTCAAGGCAACAATAAATAAAAAATAAGTCTCCAAATCAACAAAACAAAACAGTTCGAAAAAGCCATAACAACAATAGCTCCAAATTTTGAACATAAACAACCCAAATTTTCGCCCCTTTTGACAAAGTTTCCCCCAAAAATGGTAGCAGATTTCGGCCAAAACAAAAAACAAAATTCGAGCAAGACAGTAGAATTTTCGACCAAGAACATCAGCTCATTTTCGAACCCAACTTAAAATAGTAGGAAAAATTGAGTACAAACCGAGTATGCAAAACAATAAATTCAAGGGAGGCGAATAATAGAAGCACACGTGATACCTTAAAGAAATCGAGCTTGGAATAAGAGAGGAACTCGCCTCTTGCGAGCAGGGGGAGAGATGGCAATGAGAGTGAGAAAGAGGCAGTGAGAGTGAGGGTTTTTTTTTTGTAAATTGGATAAATGTGTGTTTTAAATCCAACCCTAGTTTAAAATATACACCACTCAATTCCATCTCCACCCCTTATTAATTCTATTTAAATCTCTTCTCAAATAATAATAATATTAAGAATTCTCATTAAATTTGATTCACACATAAGTTCAATCCAGAATTATTTATCCAACCCGGGTCCAAAATATGATGTCCAATAATTTAAATCCTAAACTGTTATTTAAATACCACAACTAGATCAAATGAATAATTATCGAATATTCCGAGCATCACGTATTTTGAGTACGGATTATGTGCTGGATGCCTATGATGCATGCTATGTTATTATGTACTGCACTGGGATATTATTTTATGCTTTTCTTTTCTGGTATGTCCTTCGTGCACGGAGGTCATGCCGAAATTTTGAGAGCCACTTGTTGGCAGGACTTTAAAAAAAAAAAAATCTTCCGCTGTTTACACATAAATAATCATTATGTGCTAATTAAATACTTGGTAGCGCTTATCGCGTACGCCCAAATTAACCCTTCTTCAGTTAATAGCAAAAATATGTAGTATCAGAAGTAGGGATAGATCCCACAGGGAAGGTAAATTTATTTCGTGCCAAAAACGAATAGTAACAAGGGGGTTTTAGGATGAATGTTTACTACTAAGCAAATTCTATAATTAAACTAATTAACGAGATTACTAAGATGATTTAAACTTATGAGAGTGAAGCGATTCTTGGTTTCCAGGTAACCGTACTTTTGGAAAATTATCTTTTAGTAATCAAATCAAAACATTCGAATTCTTTCAATTATCTATCGATTGGAAATTCAATTCCTACTCATCTTATTCGTCGTCAAAGAGAAAATAGCATTCAATTCAACCCTTACCATATCTCTAATCACCACTACAACCGTTAATGATTAAATCAATGATAGTTTCAAAACTAATGAGTTCGATAAATCTAATCAATGAAAACTACAGCCGTTAAAATTGATTACTCAACAGTTTCTCCTAAGAATTCAATAACACCTACAGCCGGTTAATTATTAATCTCAGTTGTTTCTTAACAAACTATCGATTATGTAATTGAATATTAGGTGATCGGTCTAATACACAAACACAACAATCATGGAATTCGAAATCTGAGAAACAAATTGAAATCGAAATCTAATTCAACAATCAAACCAAATTCTCATAAAAGATTTAAATCCAAAAGTAGGTATCCCTTCAACCAAGAATCAAAGGGTTTAGCCTAGCATAATTAAATCTAAAAACAATAAAAATTCGATGCAAAACATTAGATAAATAAAGGAAAAGAAATTACTAATATAAATCACGATTCCGGCTTGACGATTCCGGTTCCGTTCTTCGTTGTTCTTGAAGAAAACTTGAAAGAAAATTAATCTCAAATTATTCTAAGAGTATATAAAACTATCAAAAACTCAATAATTTCGAGTTATGGGGGTTGGTGGCTGATAAAATAGGTTACAATCTTTTAAACATGGTAAAAGACCTAATTTCCTAATTTTCGGACTCTTCGGCGATCGATCGCCTTGAATGTGGCGATCGATCGCTGCATTATTTTTTTCGGAAAAACCCTTGAGGCGATCGATCGCTATAAAGTGGCGATCGATCGCCGAGCTCCAGTAGACTTTGGCGATCGATCGCCACTTCTTCGCGATCGATCGCTAACCCGTAAATTTTGTTGCAAAAGTTTCTGTCCATAGGCGATCGATTTCCTCTTCCGGGCGATCGATTGCCACCTCCAAAATTACATTTTTGCCCTTTTCTTGATCAACTTTGAGTCCTTGTCATGTCCTTGTCCCTTCTTGGTCTTTACACATCGTTTTTAGCTTGTTTTCTTCGATTGTACCTACATTTACACAAATATACGATTAGGTAGCATACGTATCAAATTATCTATCAAAACCTACCAAATCATAGACAATTAAGCACTAAAGATGTGTCTATTTCTAGTCACATCAATACTTGATTAGGAACGGGTCCTCACAATTGTGATGTCCGGGAATTAATGATGTTAATCCCTGTGTGGTAATGATCCTCAACGGATTTTAATTGTGGCAATTAGGAATTAATTGCGGTGTTGGGACACCTGAGGATGTTAAATCGGGTATTTGGGATCGTTGGATCCAAATGTTGAGATTGTATTCTCATCGTGGTGAAAACCCTTGGAATTAGGTTATTGGTGGTATCTGGGGTCCAGGGTACTTTGTATTGGGGCTGATATTGGAAATTGAGATTGAAGAGATAATTATTGAAAACAGATGATTTTTAATGAGTCATGATGTAATTGTGGAAGAATTGGTATTTTGGAGTCTTGGTACTATATATACCAAGTGGACTCGATGTTTCGTCATTTGCACGAACTCTCCTCCCTCTCTCTCCTCTCATACACGCTTCTCTTCCCCCCAAACCCCTCTTTTCTCCCTTTGTTAAAAATGGCTGGAAGCTTGGCCCGGGAGCCGGATTTCTCGAATAAAAGTTGGTAATCTCCTTCCCCTCACCTTTATATTCGATTTGATCGTAGAATTGTTGATTTTGGTTAGGATTTGAGTTGAGTATAGAATTTGGAAATTTTGGTAAAAATTCAAAGTTGAGTTTTTTTGTGTTTGCATTGGTTTTAAATGGAGTATTGGAGGTGTTGAAGGAGTTAGGGTTGTTGGTAAGCTTGAGTTTTTCGGAAAATCGCAGGTCGCGATCGATCGCGTCTTGGCGCCGATTGATCGCGACGAGAAACTGATTTTATGAGGAAGACGCACAGTGCGGCGATTGATCGCTAAGTCTCAGGGATCGATCACGAGGAGTCTTGTGATCGATTGCGAAGGGGTTCTGCGCGGCAGTAGGTTGCGCGATCGATTGCGCGTGAATGGTGATCGAGCGCGGCTTGCTGGAAGGAGTTTTTTTCAAAACTTAAAACTTGGGATTTTGGATTTTGGGTTTAAATAGCCTATTCTCGGGGCAATGTCTACATTACAATTGGAATGCTATACTTTTAAAATGGAGTGGCTGGAGCCAAATTTTAATGAAAATTCGAAATTACTCGATTTTAGTAATTGGCTAACCTTTGAACATATAACATGGAATATTTTGGGTATTACGCATGCTTAGCCCGGAGTCTTTTAAAATGGTTAATCGTCATGGATTGACGATAGGTTTGGAGGTTGTGAACGTGCTTGGGAATGCATGATTATTTGTATTTGCAATAAATGGATATATATTGGGATTATATGGTGCCGCTTTTGAGCGAGCAATGATTGGGATGATATCGTTGTTGAGCAAACATCGGCTATGACGCCACCGCTGTTGAGCGTGCGTGAGATTAAAATACCCCTATTGTGGAGCGAGCGATGAAATAGAACTATCGAACTATTAGTGAGATATATGGAATATCTGTAATCATTGTTTAATTATTTTATTTTATTGATTATGGTATCAGTATATGGGGAACGAAATTGTTAACCAATGTAATGATTACCTGGCTTTTGGGAATTGATGGTTTTGATTATTTTGAGAACAAGAACAGCACAGGGGATCCCGGATGAGGATGATGCCATCCAGGGAGTGTCTTTTAATATTCATAGTCTTTACATGTGTAAATTATGAATTGTATTATTTGCTTATTGGATTGGTGGTATTGGTATGATCACCCCGTGTGGGGGCTGTCTATGTTGGTGCAGGTGAATAGGTACATCGATGGCTTTGGAGTTGAGCTCGAGCTGTTGATTGGAGGTACTTCCAGGTCCGAGGTACCAGAGCTGGTATTGAGTATGCTATTTATACATTAGATACACATATATTATTCGATGCTCGCATGTGAGCACTATTATGTGTATATAGTTTGTATAAAATGGCAAGGGTCTTTCTCTTTTCATTTATGTGTTGCATGCAATTAATTAGGAATTGCAAAATGAATTGAGAACGTGTTAGTGTATTGCAAGGATGCATGATATGTTAAATGGACTTAGTTGGGAAAAGCTGAATGTTAATGAAAGGATACTAGCTATTTTATAGATGGTATTTTTGTGACACCCCGAAATAATTATATGCAATTTCGGCATTAATTATGTTTATATGATTAATTATGGTGATAATTGATTTATGTGTTGGAATTAATTATCTTATAGAAATGCTTAGTCATATGGTAGGCGTGACGTGGGGGTTGCATTTCAGGGTGCATGTTATGCATGTTGGGAAATAAGGTGTTAACATGATTTAATTTTATTGGTTGCTAATTATGTGGAAAATATGGATTTAGTTGAAGTTGTTGCATTTTTGTAAAATGCTTTTAAAATACCATGTTAGGGTATTTTATACATCATGTTAATTGTTGGGGTACAATTTTAATTAACCTTTATAACCATTACCCCACTATACCCACCTCACTTTATCTTTCACTCTTAAATCCCCAAATCTTATCCCCAACCCTAACCCATTTCACATTTTCGAATTTGAGCAAAAGAGAAAGGAGAAATCTTCTCAAAATCTTTGTTTGTGAGATTTTGGTAGGATTTGGAGTCCTCAAGAGGTATGAAACCCTTTCTAAAGTTTTAATGGTGTTTGGTTTTGAAATGGGTTAGCATTTTGGGATTTTTGTAGATTTGTTTTTGGGTATTTGTTGTATGTGGTTGGGTTAAGATTTTTGAGGTGTTTTATGTGGGTTTTAGTGAGTTATGATGATATTGGAGTTGTTGGAATGTTTGGGTTTGAAGGGTATGTGGTAGAGCTTGAAAAATGCTCAAAAATGGTGAAGGATCGCGCACACAGCAGGTGGCGATCGATCGCTACAAATGCAGCGATCGAACGCCGAAGACCAGTGGCGAAAAATGTTGCAGGCGATCGATCGACATATATGGCGCGATCGATCGCCGCGAAGCAGAAAGGTCAGGCGATCGATCGCTACATCGAAGCGATCGATCGGTAAGGCTCGCGATCGATCGCCTCGATGCAGCGATCGATCGCCAGCTGCTTAAAAGTGGAAAATGATGTTTTTTGTTGAATTTTTGGTATTTGGCTATTATTTGGCTTCTAATATTGATTTGTATGGTTGTGTAGAACCATCCCAGGTACCAACAACTTCAAGGAGATAAAGTTCTTCAACCTCCACTTTTGGAATTAAGGTACGTAAGAGACGTAAGGGCATCGGACGGTAAAACACACTCCTATACTATGACTATGCGATGATTGCATAAGTATTTATGTAACAGGTTGATGATGTTATGATAAGTAAATATACGATGATGTTTATGATAAGTGAGGATGATGTTTATGATGAGTAAGGATGCTATGATGTTTATGATGTATGTTAAACTATGTTATTAGAAATGGTAGAGTGTTCTTGTGGTTGTTATGGGCAAGCGAGGAAGGTACTTACCGCTGACATAGCTAGCGTGGAGATATCCGCTATCAAGGTGTAGCGAGGGATATCACAGTACCGCTATATGTCAAGCGAGGGGTCCAATTGTGCCGCTGACATAACAGGACCAGAACAGTCACATTTCTAATTAACGTTTTTGATTGTGGGAATATAAGTGAAGTACGATTTTAATCATTTATGTCAAGAACTAATGATTTCATGCATGAATATGAAACATGGACAACAAAAGTGGGTTAATACGATTAACCCTATATGTTAACGATTATTTCATGCATTTAATTACATGCCATTATCTTATGCTGTTAAGTAATGATGTTGTAATACCCCCGAAATGTCATTTAATTATGTGCTATGATGATGATTTACGATGTGTTTAAGGGAATTGTGGTACTTTTAGGGGTTATAATTATGTTATGATGATATGATGTGAGAGGCATGTTGAGTGTTTTAAATGATGTATTAATTAAATAAAGATGAAAAATATCGAGTTAGGATATTTTTAATGCATCGTGCTAAATGCCGGGGCACAATTAAACACCACATGACCACCCCAACCACACCACCCCACCCCCCATAATCTCGGCCACCCTCCCCCAAGTGCAACCTACTCCCCAACTTGGCAACCCATCTCCTCTCAACCCATGCTTCCACTCATTATCTTGCAATCAAACTCTCCTCCATCTCCTCCTCTTCCCTCTCTCCTCCCCCATTGAAATCGCCTTTGAGCTGCAGAACAAGGGAAGAAAAAGCTTGGTTTGAAGGGTTTTAAAAACCTTGCAAAAAGAGGAGCAAAAGTAGTGGGGTAAGTCATACTCTGTTTTTTTCAGAGTTTTTGGTGGGTTTTGTTTTGGGGGGATGATTTTTATGCATGCTAGTATAGGTTTGAACGAAACCTTGGTATGAATGTTTACATGGAAGTATTATGAAGTTCCTAGCATGTTTGTTCGAGCATGTTACATATGCTATGTGTTGGTTCTTGTTATGAAAATAAGTGCTCGAAAATCTGGGTAGAACTGGCATGCCCTGTTTTCCTGAATTTTTGGATGAGGTTGAAGATGTTGATGATGTTATGATGCATGTTAGCTTAGGTTTTGTTAAACCTTTGATTTGAACACATGCATGGTAGTTTTATGAAGCTTATAACATTTTTGTTCAAGCATGTTTTATGCTTTATGAAGTAGAAATGATGGTAGGAAACGAGGTGCTCGAAAATCTGGGAAGCCCCGATTTTTCATAGTGCTCGATCGATCGAAACTTTAGTCCCGATCGATCGAGCAAGGCAGATTGTTTAATGTATGTTTTGAAATTCAGGGACCGATCGATTGAAGGATATACCGATCGATCGGTGAAACTCTTCGATCGATCGATAATTCCTTCCGATCGATCGATCGAGGCAGGGTGTTTGGGCATTGTTTATGCATATTTTCTCGATCGATCTAGACCTTGGGGCCGATTGATCGAGAGAGGCAAAATGTTGAAAAATATGATGATGATTTATTTTGTTAAGTTTATTGGTAGCGCTTATCGCGTACGCCCAAATTAACCATTCTTCAGTTAATAGCAAAAATATGTAGTAGCGGAAGCAAGGATCGATCCCACAGGGAAGGTAAATTTATTTCGTGTCAATTATCAAACAAATAGTAACAATGGGGGTTTTATGATGAATGATTACTACTAAGCAAATTCTAGAATTAAACTAATTAACGAGATTAACTAAGATGATTTAAACTTATGAGAGTGAAGCGATTCTTGGTTTTCAGGTAACCGTACTTTTGGAAAATTATCTTTTGGTCATCAAATCAAAACATTCGAATTCTTTCGATTATCTATCGACTGGAAATTCAATTCCCACTCATCTTATTCATAGTCAAAAAGAAAACAACATTCAATTCAACCCTTACCAAATCTCTAATCACCACTACAGCCGTTAATGATTAAATCAATGATAGTTTTCAAAACTAATGAGTTCGATAAATCTAATCAATGAAAACTACAGCCGTTAAAATGGATTACTCAACTGTTTCTCCTAAGAATTCAATAACACCTACAGCCGGTTAATTATTAATCTTAGTTGTTTCTTAACACACTATCGATTATGTAATTGAATATTAGATGATCGGTCTAATACACAAACACAACAATCATGGAATTCGAAATCTGAGAAACAAACTGAAATTGAAATCTAATTCAACAATCAAACCAAATTCTCATAAAAGATTCAAATCCAAAAGTAGGTATCCCTTCAACCAAGAATCAAAGGGTTTTAGTCTACCATAATTAAATCTAAAAACAATAAAAATTCGATGGAAAACATTAAATAAATAAAGGAAAGAAAGTTACTAAGATAAATCACGATTCCGGCTTGTTGATTCCGGTTCCGTTCTTCGTTGTTCTTGAAGAAAACTTGAAAGAAAATTAATCTAAAATCTCAAATTATTCTAAGAATTAGAAAAAATTATCAAAAACTGCTGCTAATGAGGCTTAGTCTCGAGTTTTTAGTGTATGGGAGTGATAAAAATGGGATACAATCTTTTAAACATGGTAAAAGACTCAATTTCCTAATTTTCGGACTCTGCGGCGATCGATCGCCTGATGTGTGGCGATCGATCGCTAGTTTATTTTTTTCAGCGAATATCTTGAGGCGATCGATCGCCACTTTATTGCTATCGATCGCTGACCAGTGAATTTTGTTGCAAAAGTTTCTGTCCATAGGCGATTGATTTCCTCTTTCGGGCGATCGATTGCCACCTCCAAAATTACTTTTTTGCCCTTTTCTTGATCAACTTTGAGTCCTTGTCATGTCCATGTCTCTCCTTGGTCTTTACACATCGTTTTTAGCTCGTTTTCTTCGATTGTACCTACAATTACACAAATATACGATTAGGTAGCATACGTATCAATTTATCTATCAAAACCTACCAAATCGTAGACAATTAAGCACTAAAGATCTGTCTATTTCTAGTCACATCATTTATGGTATGAGATTGTATTGAGGCATCTAATAAGGTATTATGTGGTTTTGTAGAACCATCCCAGGTACCAGCGCAATCAAGGAGATAGAGTTATCTACTTCTCCTCCTTTTAAAAAGGTACGTAAGAAACGTACGGGCATCGGACGGTAAAACACGCCTCTACATTATGACACATAAGTATGTACAATGAAATGATGACGTTTACATGAAATGATGTTTATATGTTATGATGGTTAAATGATGTCACGATGTATATGATATGGTAAGATGCTATATGATTGGGTAAGATGCCCATGTGGTAAGATGCCACACGATGTATATGATATGGTAAGATGCCATATGATTGGGTAAGATGCCCATGTGGTAAGATGCCACACGATGTTTATGATATGGTAAGATGCCATACGATTGGGTAAGATGCCCATGTGGTAAGATGCCACACGATGTTTATGTTATGGTAAGATGCCATCAATGGGGTAAGATGCCCTTATACATGAATGAAAATCAGGGACAACAAAAAAAGAAGTTAAAGAACGACCAATGAATTTTACTTAACTAAGATGTTACGCATCTACTGTTATGCCTTTTTATATGATGTTAAGTAAACACTTGTATGCTCACGATGCGTTGTCCCTGTAGGTACGCTTTTGGACTGAAGGGGCTATGGGTCGGGTTGAAGCAGTGAGCTACAAG
This sequence comes from Haberlea rhodopensis, assembly GCA_907163345.1. Classification (NCBI taxonomy): domain Eukaryota; kingdom Viridiplantae; phylum Streptophyta; class Magnoliopsida; order Lamiales; family Gesneriaceae; genus Haberlea; species Haberlea rhodopensis. Next base: position 264,549 of record CAJQUN010000240.1, on the reverse strand, counting down.
GATACAAGATGTATAGGATTCTGTTTATGTTTAGTATCTACTATAGGAGTAGTATAAATCTAAAATGTTAGCATTCTTGTTTAGGAATGTATCTATTAAGTCACGAAGTTTTTTTTATTTTGGCCTGTAATCCTATTAGCTCACGTAACAATCGGAACCCTAAAACGTTATAAAATGCATGTTTAGTTCATTTTTTTTGTTATCCTAACAATGTTAAGGTGGGAAGACCCCACAAATGTACATGCTCATGATGGGTTGTTCCTGTAGGTACACTTTTGGACTGAAGGGCTAAGGGTTTGGTTGAGGCAGTGAGCTACGAGGAGCATGAAAGAATTTAGGTTACAGGATTTTTGGATAGTCTCTACTCTAGGAGTAGTGTAAATATATAGCTTTAACATTCATTATCGAGAATGTAATTAATTAGCTTTTGGAATTTTATTTTTGGCCTGTAATCCTATTAGCTCAAGGCTACAACCGGAACCCTAAGATGTTATTAATGCATGTTTAGTCCATAATACGTTATTATAATGATGTTAAGGTAGGAAGACCCTACATTAGTGGTATCAGAGCCAGGTTAGAGAACCCGGGAATGAGTGAAGGTTAGCCTTAGCAATAAGTTGGCTAGGTGCTCCTTTTTAAACATATTTTGTGCATATGTTGCATATGAAGTATATGACTATTATACTAACATGTTATTGTTTTCTAACGATGTATTATATGAACTGCTTTTGGGTATGGTTGTTAACCGTTGTGTTGCAGCATGGCAGCAAATGTGGAAGTGGGTGATGCAATTAGTGTTAATGCAAGTGTTGGGCGTACAAATCCCCTACCACCGCCAGCCTTGGGCGAAGAACCCTCAGAGCAACAGTTACTACCTGGGGAGCTAAGTTTGGCTCAGTTTCTGACATACCGACCCCCGATGTTCGAAGGAACTGAGACAGGGGAACTGGCCAATGAGTGGTTAGAAAGGATGGAACAGATATTTGTGGTAGCTCCATGTGCGAAGTCAGCATGGATAAGGTTAGCGGAATTCCAACTGGCCAAGAAGGCATTGATGTGGTGGAGACCACAGTGGTAGAGCAAGAGGCTCAGGGACAGAAAATAAATTGGAAGATGTTTCAAACTCGATTTCTGACTCGCTATTTTTCAGCTGCTGCACGGCAGGCTAAGGAGGATGAGTTTACTAACCTTAAGCAAGGTAACATGCCTCTGTCAGATTATGCTCTTCATTACTGTTCTTTGCTCAGATATGTACCTCATATTACCACAAGTACTCAAGCAAAGATGAGGAACTTCATGAAAGGCTTGAGGCCTGAACTGTATGACAGGGTGATCACTTATGGCCCTGCTTGCTTTGATGACGCTCTTTCACGGGCTGAACTAGCCGAACTGGGAGTTGGTGCGTATCCTGATGCCGTGCCACCTACAGCACCCCCTCAGAAATCTACTTCTGATAATTTGAAGCCGAGGGGTGATCAGTTCAATCCAAGGGGAACACATCAGCTTCGAGGTTCTGTGGTAAGAGGTCCGAGAATCGTTGGAAAGGAAACCGTAGGAATGACGCCCCGTCAGGAAGAGGACAGTCTCAGGGAGGTAGAAGGTCCAGTGCTCTCTTTGTGGGCAACCACATTCGACGAAAGACTGTGTAGGTTGTTACGTATGTGGCAATAAGGGCCACTTTGCTCGGCAATGTCCCAATCGGGAGGGACAACAAAACTCTGCGGGGAGGCCCGCGGACAGAGCAGTGCAGCACAGACCACCGTTTGTACCGAGGCAGTATGGAGGTCAGCCTATGGGGCCACCTCAGGGGCAAGTTTATGTATTGACTGTAAGTAATCCTTAGAGCATACAGCGCAGCGGAATTAAAAATATTTGGATTACTAGACACCGGATCTACACATAGGGATTCATATCGAATAAAGGAATACGAAGGTCTCACCCTTGTAGCGTGTTTGAGCACATTCCACGGAGCAGCACCACGTCCAACGCCTCCTCGGAGTCACTAGCAAAACTTAACAAGTTTTTCCTCAACGGTATCCACACGATCAAATCGGGTGAAGGGATAGTTTAAGAACAAGTTGTTAGACAAGTTCTTAAACCAATACACGAAGCACACTCGATTCACAATCGAATGATGGCACAATACCACCAAGAACCACACGGCTATGATAGAAGCCGAGAGTTCAAGTTGGTGCGGCCGAGAGTGTGGGGTCTTCCCACCTTAACAGTAATCACTAGACATAAAAGGATTAATCATGCATTGATTAAGTCTTAAGGATTCGGTTGTTACATGAGCTAACAGGATTACAGGCCAAAAATACAAAACTTCAAAAATAATTCATTACATTCCAAAAGAATGTCATTTAGATTTACACTACTCCTAGAGTAGGTACTAATCATAACTTGAAATCCTATACGTTCCTGTGTCCCTCGTAGCTCACTGCCTCAACCCGACCCTTAGTCCTTTCGTCCAAAAGCGTACCTACAGGGACAACACATCATGAGCATATACAGTTTCACTTAACAACATATAAACATTATAGTAAATGCATGAAATCTTGGTTAAGTAAATATGCTGGTTATTCATTAACTTCTTATTGTTGTCCCTGATTCATAATCATGCATATGGGGCACCTTACCCCGTGGCACCTTACCACAATAACATCGCATGGCCTCTTACCATGTGGGGCACCTTACCCCGTGGCACCTTACCACAATAACATCGCATGGCTACTTACCATGTGGGGCACCTTACCCCGTGGCACCTTACCACAATAACATCGCATGGCTACTTACCATGTGGGGCACCTTACCCCGTGGCACCTTACCACAATAACATCGTATAAACATCATCATATAAACATCGTATAAACATCATGATTGCATCGTATACATATTCATGCTATAAATGCATAGTCATAGCGTAGGGATGTGTTTTACCGTCCGATGCCCGTACGTCTCTTACGTACCTTTTCAAAAGGAGGAGGAGTCAACAGACTTTATCTCCTCGATGGTGCCGGTACCTGGGATGGTTCTACATGACCAAATAATACCATATTAGATGCTTCGAAACCATCTCATATCATAAACTTAACAAAATAAAACATCATTATATTTTTCAACTTACTGCCTCTCCCGATCGATCGGCCAAAGATCTCGATCGATCGAGACACTGTGCACTAACAGTGCCTTAGCTTCCTGCCTTGCTCGATCGATCGAGATATTTTACCGATCGATCGAGAAGCTTCACCGATCGATCGAGAAATCCCTCGATCGATCGACATCAAAGTTTTAAATCATACATTAGACCCACTGTCACGCTCGATCGATCGGAACCAAATCTCGATCGATCGAGAGCTCTGAAAAAATCGGGACTTCCCCAGATTTTTGAGCACCCCATTTCATATCATTAATTCTACTTCATAACATACATAAGGTGCTTAAACAAGAGTATCAATAACTTCCACATACTTTCATGCATGCATTAAAATTAAAGGCTCACTTATAACTTAAACCTATATGCATTAAATCTACCCCTCTTTATCAATACCCGATCATCTTTTCCGGAAACAGGGCAGCTTATTTTCATTTCCAGATTTTCGAGTACTCCATATCATGTCATAAAAACTATACCATAATTCCTAAAACATGCTTGAATCAAAAGTGTCCTGGGCTTTACCAACTTACCACTCGTATACCCAAAACGAAGGTTCACCCAAAGACCCATCTAACATGCATAATATAACCTTCTCAATACCACTCTCAACCCACCTTTTTTTCCAGAAAACAGGGGAAACATCTTCCCAGATTTTCGAACACCCTAGTTCACAAGCTTTAATCCTTCATATAAGACGCATAACATGCATAAGGAAAAATACTGATAGCTTCATAACAACACCTTTTTGTCATTTAAATCGAAGGTTTCAAGAAATCTAAGCTATCATGCCATCTTTACCATACATAAAAGTAGGAACCCAATAAGCTTAAAAAAAATAGAAACAGAGCATGGTTTCTTACCCTACTTAGCTCCGATTTTTGAGAGACTTCCAAGGGCTGAAAATGGCAAGGCTCCACAAGTTTTTACTCAGCAAGTGCTGGTGTTTCTTTGGGAGAGAAGGGTCGAGATTTTGGGATGGAAAGATGAGGCTGAATGATTGAGCCAAGTGGGTGAGAAGTCAGCCTTTCTACAGTTTGAATGGCATGGGTTAGGGGGGTGGTTGCATGTAGGGTAGTTTGTGGTGTTTACTTGTATCCTGGTATTTCATATGATGTATAAATAATATCTTCCCTTGATATTTTATGATTGAACTACATCAATACAACAATTAAAAACACGTAACATACCCCCTAAACCATATCATTATATCATAATTATAACCCCCACTTAAAAATACCACAACCCTCTTAAATACATCGTAATTCATTATTGTAGCACATAATCATATAACATTTCATCATCGTAGCATATAATCATTTAACCTTTCGGGGTATTATAGAGAGCTTCTAAGATTTTAGGTTGAATGATTGAATTGTGTTAATCTCATTAATCACCATGCAATCCCATTATATATGACTTAATTAAAGGCTTTCATAAAGCCTCATGGGCTTAAGCCCATTATTTAATTTAATCCTTATGATTATTAATTAAGACTCCACTTAATTATTTAATTCATCCCATGAATTTAATTTCCCTTCTCGATTTAATCTTTTGTGCGACCCAATAGGATCTTGTAATGTTGGCAGTGACATAAAATCTCATTTTACGTTACAAGCAAAGAGCGGTGTCTAGCAACACATCAAGGCTACCCAAATTACAAGAATGTCAATGACTCGACATAACCTTTAGAACTTGTGATAATATTAACCATGTAACTTAATCCCTTTGTCCTTTGTGTTTAGATTGAACACGAGTCATGGAATAGTCATACTCGTATATTCAATCTTTATTTCTTGATCCCCAAGTAGAACTAGAATAAACGAATAAGCTCGATATCTCATATCGACTCATTCGAGCATGGCCATGCATTTTAGTTCTCACTTGATCAAGGGCCAAACACATCTCCTGTTATATAGGAGGGACAAATCTTATCTCGATCAGTCAACATCCCTCTACATAATTCGTAGTATATCCAATAGTCGCCTTTATAGTATACCCTGTTACGGGTAACGTTTGACAATATCAAGATACATAATTCCTTATGTTGGAATCTCTGATGATCACAAGTCATAAGGATTACATACATTATTATCACTATGAGAATTGCATATGACGATCATATAACTATCCATGTTGCATTCTCATGGTGGGTCTGTCCAGTACATCGTTCTCTAACATGTACCCATATGTTGATTTGATATCTCATATCAATGAACAATTCATCGATCAACACATACTAGTCTCTACGTATTATCATTATCCCTATTCATGATAATACTTGAGTAGGAACTTCTTTAAGAATAATACAATATTATTCTAAGGACATTAACATATATATTAATTCACATTGCATAGTTAAAAGAATAATATATAATAATGAATTGCCATTCATAAAATCATAAGCATTGTATGTCAAAACAATCATCTAATGATTTGTCTTAGGGCATATCCCAACAAATCTCCCACTTGCACTAAGACCACTCAGACATATACCTAATGCCTAGAGATCTAGTATGACGATCATGCTTCTGCTGTGACAGTGGCTTCGTCAATGGGTCAGATACATTATCATCTGTTGGTACTTTGCATATTTTAACATCTCCCCTTTCAACGATTTCTCGAATGAAATGAAAACGCCGAAGTATGTGCTTGGATCTTTGGTGAGATCTAGGTTCCTTAGCTAATGCGATCGCTCCATTGTTGTCACAATAGAGTTCTATCGGATCTTTAATGCTAGGCACCACTCCAAGTTCAGAAATGAACTTCCTAATCCAAACAGCTTCCTTTGTTGCATCCGAGCAGCAATATACTCAGCTTCCGTTGTAGAATCGGCTACTGTTTCTTGCTTTGAACTCTTCCAGCTCACAGCACCTCCATTTAGGCAATACACATATCCAGATTGCGATCGAAAATCATCTTTGTCGGATTGGAAGCTTGCGTCAGTGTAACCCATTACATTGAGCTCTTCCTCACCTCCATAAATCAAGAATGTATCCTTAGTCCTTCTCAAGTACTTCAGGATGTTCTTGACAGCAATCCAGTGACCTTCACCTGGATCAACTTGATATCTGCTCGTCATGCTCAAAGCATACGATACATCGGGATGAGTACATATCATGGCATACATGATAGATCCAATAGCTGACGCCTATGGAATCTTACTCATGCGTTGTCTCTCATCTGGTGTTGAAGGACACTGTTCCTTCGAGAGATAAATACCATGCGTCATAGGCACGAATCCTTTCTTTGATTCTTGCATGCTAAACCTTTTAAGCACCTTGTCTATGTATGTACTTTGACTTAGGCCGAGAAGTCTTCTTGATCTATCTCTATAGATCTTGATTCCTAATACATAGGTGGCTTCTCCCAAGTCTTTCATCGAAAAGCAATTCCCTAGCCAAATCTGTACAGATTGTAAGGCAGGGATATCATTCCCAATGAGAAGTATGTCATCTACATACAACACTAGGAAAATGATTACGCTCCCACTGACCTTCTTGTAGACACAAGGTTCATCTTCGTTTTTGATAAAACCAAACTCTTTGATTGCATCATCAAAACGAAGATTCCAACTCTGAGAAGCTTGCTTCAATCCATAAATGGATCGTTGTAGCTTGCATATCTTTCCAGCATCCTTTGGATCGACAAAACCCTCTGGCTGTGTCATGTACACATCCTCGAGCAGATTTCCATTAAGGAAAGCTGTTTTGACATCCATCTGCCAGATTTCATAATCATGAAATGCAGCTATTGCAAGTAAGATCCTTATGGATTTAACCATGGCCACTGGTGAAAAGGTTTCATCATAGTCAATACCATGAATTTGTTTGAATCCTTTTGCAACCAGCCGACCTTTATAGGTTTGTACATTACCATCCATATTGGTCTTTTTCTTGAAAATCCATTTGCACCCTATGGGTCGTACCCCTTCAGGTGGATCAATCAAAGTCCATACTTGGTTTGCATACATGGATTCCATCTCAGATTTCATGGCCTCTTGCCATTTCTCAGAATCATTGCCCATTATAGCTTGTTGATAAGATGACGGCTCATCCTCATCAATAAGTAGTAAGTCACCTTGTTGAGTCACAAGAAATCCATATCTCTGTGGCTCCCGGTGTTCTCTTACAGACCTACGCTGGGCTTGTGTCTCTTGAGCAGGTACTTCTTCCACAACAGCTTGCAGTGCCTGCTCTGTTTCCATCTCAATCTCAGGTTCAGTGTTTTCTTGTTCTCCCACTGGTTTTTCTAGAAATAAATTCTCTTTCAAGAAATACACTAGTCCGAGCAACAACTACTTTGTTCTCGGTGGGATAATAGAAATAATATCCTTTCGTTTCCTTAGGATACCCCCACAAATAAACACTTATCAGATTTGGGTCCATGTTTGTTAGTGGCGTGACGTCTAACGAAAGCCTCACAACCCCAAATCTTCATAAAAGACATACTAGGACGCTTCCCAGTCCATATCTCATATGGTGTCTTTTCCACTGATTTAGATGGAACACGGTTCAGTAAGAAAATCGTTGTTTCTAGAGCGTGTCCCCAAAACGATATCGGAAGATCTGCATGACTCATCATTGATCTAACCATGTCCAACAAGGTTCGATTTCTCCTCTCGGATACACCATTCCATTGTGGAGTATACGGAGGAGTGAGTTGTGGAACTATCCCACATTCCTTTAGATAGTCATGAAACTCTTGGCTTAAGTATTCACCTCCTCGATCTGATCGAAGGATTTTGATACTTTTGCCAAGTTGGTTTTGTACTTCATTCTTGAAATCTTTGAACTTTTCAAAGGTTTCATGCTTATGCTTCATTAGGTACACATACCCATATCTACTGAGGTCATCAGTTAATGTAACGAAGTATTGAAAACCACCTCTAGCTTGTGTACTTATTGGTCCACATACATCACTATGTATTAGTCCCAATAAAACATTTGCCCTTTCAACATGTCCCTTGAAAGGGGCTTTAGTCATCTTGCCCATTAAACAAGATTCGGATGTTTCATATGATTCAAAATCAAATGAATCTAATACTCCATCCTTATGAAGTTTAGATATGCGGTTCTCGTTTATGTGGCCCAAGCGACAATGCCAGAGATAAGTCGGATTACAATCATTATTTTTAATCCTTTTAGTATTTATGTTATAGATATGCATATCAAGATTTAATAAATAAAGACCATTCACCATTTGTGCACTAGCATAAAACATATCATTTAAATAAATAGAACAATAGTTATCCTTTATTATAATGAAAAACCATACTTGTCTAAACAAGAAATAGAAATTATGTTTTCAGTAATAGATGGCACAAAATAACAGTCTTTTAAAATCAACGATAAACCAGAAGGTAAAGCTAAACAATAATCTCCTATAGCTAATGCAGCAACTCTTGCTCCATTTCCAACTCGGAGATCAACTTCACCTTTCGCCAACGTCCTACTCCTTTTTAGATCCTGCACATTTACACAAATGTGAGATCCACATCCAGTATCTAATACCCATGATGAAGAAGTAGATAAATTGACTTCTATAACAAAAATACCTGAAGTGGAAGTCACACTTCCTGTCTTTAGATCCTCCAGATATTCTTTGCAGTTTCTTTTCCAATGGCCGATCTCACTGCAATGGAAACAGTTCCCTTCCTTTGCTATCCCTCCCTTTGGTTTCAGTGCAGATGACTTTGGCTTAGTTTTAACAAAGACCTTCTTGTTTTTCTTGAAGTTCTTAGCTTTAGTCTTTCCTTTGTTCTTATTCACAATAAGAACATTTGTAGGTTTAGACTTCTTGCTATTTGCTTCAAAAGTTCTAAGCATGCCAAGTAACTGTGGTAGTATCTTTTCAATTTCAATCATATTGTAATTTAAGACAAATTGACTGAAGCTTTCAGGCAACGATTGCAAGATCACGTCAGTGGCCATCTCTTGGTCCAAAGGAAAACCCAGCTTCTCCAGATTCTCAATGTACCCAATCATCTTGAGTACATGAGTACCAACCAGACTTCCTTCTACCATTCTACACTGGAATAACGCCTTAGAGACGTCATACCTCTCTTGTCTAGCTTGTTGTTGGTACAGTTGCTTAAGATGCTCGATCATATCAAACGCCTCCATTTCCTCATGTTGCTTTTGAAGCTCAGAGTTCATGGTGGCAAGCATAAGGCACCCAACATCAAGTGCGTCACTTTGATGCTTCTTGTAAGCATCTTTTTCGGCTCTTGTAGCCGTTAGGGAGGTTCCTCAGCGGGTAAGGGTTCCTCTAGGACATATTGTTTCTTTTCTTGTTTGAGAACTATCCTCAAGTTCCTATACCAGTCTAGGAAATTTGTCCCATTTAATTTGTCCTTCTCAAGGACCGATTGTAGGGTCTTCCTACCTTAACATCATCATATTACACAATTTATGGACTAAACAAGTATTTATAACGTCTTAGGGTTCCGGTTGTAGCTTTGAGCTAATAAGATTGCAGGCCAACAATGAAATTTCAAAACTTAACTCATTACATTCTCAATAATGAATGTTAAAGCGATACAATTATACTACTCCTAGAGTAGAGACTATCCAAAAGTCCTGTATCCTATCTTCTTTCATGCTCCTTTTAGCTCACTGTCTCAACCCGACCCTTAGCCCTTCGGTCCAAAAGTGTAGCTACAGGAACAACCCATCATGAGCATGTACATCGTTACTTAACATCATAAGGCAATGACATATAAATAAATGCATGAAAATAATTGGTAACGTATACTTCCTGGTTAATCGCATTAACCCTCTTTGGTTGTCCCTGTTTCATAGCCATGCATATAATCATTAATTCTTGACATGAATGATTAAAATTATCATCTCATAAATATCACCATCTTATAACATCATCATCATATAAGCATCATCATTTTATAAATATCATCATCTTATAACATCATCATCATATAAGCATCATCATCTTATAGCATCATCATCTTATAATATCATCATCATCTTATAACATCATCATCATATAGCATCATCATCATATAAGTATCAACATTTTATAAATATCATCATCTTATAACATCATCATCATATAAGCATCATCATCTTATAGCATCATCATCTTATAACATCATCATCATATAGCATCATCATCATATAAGTATCATCATTTTATAAATATCATCATCTTATAACATCCTCATCATATAAGCATCATCATCATATAGCATCATCATCTTATAACATCATCATCATCTTATAACATCATCATCATATAGCATCATCATCATAAAAGCATCGTCATCTTATAGCATCATCATCTTATAAATATAACAGTAAATGTACAAGATCATAGTTAAGTAAACATGCTGGTTATTCGTCAGTTTCTTTTTGTTGACCCTGATTCACATTCGTGCATATGGGCGTCTTACCCCATCGTATGTCATCTTACCATATCATAACATCGTGTGGCATCTTACCACGTGGGCATCTTACCCTATCGTATGGCATCTTACCATATCATAATATCGTGTGGCATCTTACCACGTAATAACATCGTATGGCCTCTTACCATATGGGCATCTTACCCCGTGGCATCTTACCACATAATAACATTGTATGGCATCTTACCATATGAGCATCTTACCCCGTGGCATCTTACCACATAATAACATCGTATGGCTTCTTACCATATGGGCATCTTACCCTTTTATAAACATCGTATAACATCATTATAAACTTACTTATCATATCATCTTCACAAACATCATCATCTTAAACTTATTTATCACAATCATCATCATAAACATCATCATCATAAATACTTATGCAATCAATGCATAGTCAGAGTTAGGAGTACGTTACCGTCCGATGCCCGTACGCTTCTTACGTACCTTAATTCCAAAAGTGGAGAAATTGAAGAACTCTATCTTCTCGATGTTGTTGGCACCTGGGATGGTTACAGACAACCATACAATCGATATTAGAAGCTAAACAATAGCCAAATACCAAAAATTCAACAAAAATCATCATTTTCCATGTTTTACACAGTGGCGATCGATCGCTACTTGAGGCGATCGATCGCCTCGCTCTTTTGCCTTGCGGCGATCGATCGCTTAATTTTGGGCGATCGATCGCCTGATACGTGAAATGGCTACTGGCCATCGGCGATCGATCGCCTCTTTTCAGGCGATCGATCGCCACCTGCTGGTGCGCGATTTTCGCCATTTTTGTGCATTTTCCAAGCTCAATCCCATACCATACAAACCCAAACTTTCCAACAACACTAACATCATCATAACTCACTAAAACCCACATAAAACACTTCAAAAATCATACCCCAACAACATACAACACATACCCAAATAAACCCATATAAATCACTTCAAAATCATCCCATTTCAAATCCAAACTTCATAAAAACTTTAGGAAGGGTTCCATACCTCTTGAAGACTCCAAATCTTGACAAGGATCACACAAACACAAGTTTTGTGGAACTTTCCTTCTCCTTCCTTGGAGGATTTCGAAAATGGGGAATGGGAAGGGTTGTGGGAATGAATTGGGGATTTTAGAGGGGAAAGGGTAAAGTGAGGGGAAGGAGGGTATAGTGGGGTATATGGGTTAATTAAATTGTACCCAAAAATTAAAATGATGTATAAAATACCCCAACATGGTATTTTAAAAGTATTTTACTAAAATGCAACCAACTTCATTAAATCCATACTTTCCTCATAATTAACAATCAACACAATTAAATCACGTTAACACCCCATTTCTATCATGCATAACATGCACCTTGAAACGTAACCCTCGGGTCATGCCTATCATGTGACTAAGCATTTTATCGTGATAATTAATTTCAACATGTAAATCAATTATCCACATAATTGATCACATAAACATAATTAATTCCTCAATTGCAATTAATCATTTCGGGGACATCACACCGATCGCAGTGATAAAGTGCTTGTTACGTTGTTAGTTGCCATGGATATCTACAATATAAATATGCAAAACAAGTTTATGATTTAATCATTTAACATGGTCTTATATTAAATGATACTCCCACTATTTTGTTAAACATTATCAACCCTCGAAACCTTTAGTGGGCCAAGATCCATATTTCGCCTAATCTTGAGTTAGCTTTGGCTAATCGCCCAAGACTCGGTTATTTAGGTAGACAACACTTTGTCAATTACATCACATGTAATTCTTGGATAGTTGGACGAACAACACTTTGTTCAATTCATCAAATGAATTATAATCCAACCCATGCCTCTAAGTTCCCATTCCTATTGAGATAACTTAGTTAAGTCGTACCCAATTTAAAGTATAATGTATATCACTTTTATCCTTTCGCGCCTTACTAAGATTGCCACGGTGCTTTGCTTTGGCAAACCCATACATGTACAATCGAAGTTTTTGACGAGTACTTTTAATTTTGGAAGGCATCTAAAACTTAATATTTTAGAGGGATTTATTGATCTCATGATTAGTTTGATAATTTAAAATATGTCCACTACATATAGTTGTATACATATCTACATATATGTGTAATACAATTATCAATCTAAAACATAAGATAAATCATGCATCAACATACATAATTAAACGTGACATGGTTATAGCCCCTACTAATGATTTTCTCAAGCCAATGAGAAAATCCTAAGAGTCAACCTAAGGTAACTTCACAAGCACCTTCCTTTGGCTCCAATTTGTGAATGGCCTCCTCATCCCGGCACGATGCTCCATCTTCATTGATCACCATCAATAAAATAAACAACACTATTTACAAGATATAGAATTCCTCGATTCACATTCGAGGGGAACATAGGGGAGGGATTACATTTAGAATGAAATAGAGAAGGCACGACACGCAGGTCGTATTATAAATTACAAACATCCACAAATCCTATCTAATAGGTCAAAGGGCTATAACCACGCACCATGCTCAAACAACACATAAAGCATGCATTAACATTTAATTAATTAAATTCTAAACATTTTAAATTTAATTCTAATTAAAACTGTAAAATAGAATTTAGAAAAATTATCATACGCTCGGGACATCACATGCCACGAATTAATTTCGACTTAGCTACGAACCACCATGGTTCGAACCAACCATGCTCCACGGCTGGACCATGGCACGGGCCTAGGATTCGAAACCCTAGCCCATGGCCGAGCCTTATGCTAGCGGCGGCGGCGCTAGGGTTCCAAACCCTAGCCGCCGTGCACCACTTCTTGGTCTTCATCGAGCCAACTTGTTCGAAACGCCGGAATTCTTGAGCCACGAATCATGGTCAGTTCATGCACGGTGGTGGATCAACCATCTCGAGCCAAGGGTTCGAAAAACCCTAGCTCTCATGTGGTGAAGCCACTTATCCATGCATGCTTGAACCATTATCGAGCCAAAGAGTTCAAAACCTTAGCAAAGAAGGCGACGATGGCCGAGCCCATGCACGGCTACTATGGTTCGAAACCCTAGCCGTCATGAGCTAGCCGTCACGAGCCATTGGGTTCTAAACCCTAATCAAGTTTCGACACTTCCATGCACAATTATTAACCACAACGACTAAGCCATCTCGAGCCAAGGGTTCGAAAACCCTAGCCCTCATGTGGTTAGCCGTGTGTCATTTGTGATGGTGATGGCCGAACACTTGTGATGTATTGTTCGATTTTTCGCCAATTTATATCAAATATAATTTTACGATGATTTTCACAAATTCGATATTAACATATCATATATGTTCATACAGTTTTAAATAGCATGCAATATTAATCTAAATATGATTAAACTATTTAACCACATAAATCCGATATGAGCCTTGTACATGGCTCTGACACCATTGTAAGTAATCCTTAGAGCATACAGCGCAGCGGAATTAAAAATATTTGGATTACTAGACATCTGATCTATACATAGGGATTCATATCGGATAAAGGAATATGAAGGTCTCACCCTTGTAGCGTGTTTGAGCAGATTCCACGGAGCAGCACCACGTCCAATGCCTCCTCGGAGTCACTAGCAAAACTTAACAAGTTTTGCCTCAACAATATCCACACGATCAAATCGGGTGAAGGGATAGTTTAAGAACAGGTTGCTAGACAAGTTCTTAAACCAATACACGAAGCACACTCAATTCACAATCGAATGATGGCACAATACCACCAAGAACCACACGGCTATGATAGAAGCCGAGAGTTCAAGTTGGTGCGGCCGAAGCTTCTAAGATTTTAGGTTGAATGATTGAATTGTGTTAATCTCATTAATCACCATGCAATCCCATTATATATGATTTAATTAAAGGCTTTCATAAAGCCTCATGGGCTTAAGCCCATGATTTAATTTAATCCTTATGATTATTAATTAAGACTCCTCTTAATTATTTAATTCATCCCATGAATTTAAGTTCCCTTCTCGATTTAATCTTTTGTGCGACCCGATAGGATCTTGTAATGTTGGCAGTGACATAAAATCTCATTTTACGTTACAAGCAAAGAGCGGTGTCTAGCAACACATCAAGGCTACCCAAATTACAAGAATGTCAATGACTCGACATAACCTTTAGAACTTGTGATAATATTAACCATGTAACTTAATCCCTTTGTCCTTTGTGTTTAGATTGAACACGAGTCATGGAATAGTAATACTCGTATATTCAATCTTTATTTCTTGATCCCCAAGTAGAACTAGAATAAACAAATAAGCTCGATATCTCATATCGACTCATTCGAGCATGGCCATGCATTTTAGTTCTCACTTGATCAAGGGCCAAACACATCTCCTGTTTTATAGGAGGGACAAATCCTATCTCGATCAGTCAACATCCCTCTACATAATTCGTAGTGTATCCAATAGTCGCCTTTATAGTATACCCTGTTACGGGTAACGTTTGACAATATCAAGATACATAATTCCTTATGTTGGTATCTCTGATGATCACAAGTCGTAAGGATTACATACATTATTATCACTATGAGAATTGCATATGACGATCATATAACTATCCATGTTGCATTCTCATGGTGGGTCTATCCAGTACATCGTTCTCTAACTTGTACCCATATGTTGATTTGATATCTCATATCAATGAACAATTCGTCGATCAACACATACTAGTCTCTACGTATTATCATTATCCCTATTCATGATAATACTTGACTAGGGACTTCTTTAAGAATAATACAATATTATTCTAAGGACATTAACATATATATTAATTCACATTGCACAGTTAAAAGAATAATATATAATAATGAATTGCCATTCATAAAATCATAAACATTGTATGTCAAAACAATCATCTAATTATTTGTCTTAGGGCATATCCCAACATTGACAAGGGAGTAGGCCACAACGGCTCCGAAGGAAGTGATAGCGGGTACGTGTCTTTTATTTACGCACCCTGCTTTTATATTGATAGACACATGTGCGTCACACTCTTTTGTGTCGACAAGTTTTGTGGAAAGGCACCACATATGCACTTCTCCGTCGCCCACGCCTCTTGTAGTCTCGACACCCGCTGGAAGAAGTTTGATTGCTGATCGGATTGTCTATGACGGCCTCATTTATTTTGAGGGTAACGAGCTAAGGTCAGATTTGATTGTTCTGGGAATGTCAGACTTTGACTGCATTGTGGGCATTGATGTTCTGAACATGTATCGGGCAGTTTTGAACTGCAGGCAGAGGACTGTCCGGTTCAGGTTTGATATGGGAGTCCAGTGGACATTCTATGGGGATGGTTCCCGTTCAAAGATTCCGTTGATATCTGCTGTCAAGATGGCACAGGTGTTGGAACGGGGCCATACAGGATATCTCATCTATGCTGTTGATATTACTTAAAAGAGGGAAGAACTAAAGGTTGAGGATGTGTCCGTAGTGGCGGAGTTTCCTGATGCCTTTCCGGAAGAGATTCTCGGATTTCCACCGACGAGAGAGGTCGAGTTTGGGATTGAGTTACTACCGTGGACGTCTGCCATTTCTCGTGCCCCGTATAGGATGGCACCAGCGGAGTTAAGGGAGTTGAAGGTTCAGTTGCAAGAGCTCCTTGATAAGGGTTACATACGCCCTAGCATATCGCCCTGGGGTGCACCAGTCCTATTTGTCAAAAAGAAAGATGGTTCGATGCGTCTGTGCATCGATTACAGGCAACTGAACAAAGCCACAGTGAAGAATAAGTATCCACTGCCAAGGATCGATGATTTGTTTGACCAGTTGCAGGGTACGAGGCTCTACAGTAAGATCGATCTGAGGTCGGGGTATCATCAGATTCGGGTAAGGGAAGATGACGTTCAGAAGACAGCTTTCAGGACTAGGCATGGGCACTATGAATTCTTAGTCATGCCTTTTGGGGTGACAAACGCCCCAGCTATCTTTATGAGTCTGATGAACAGAGTATTTCAACCATATTTGGATCAGATTGTCATTGTTTTCATTGACGATATACTCATTTATTCTTGGACCGAAGAGGAACACGTGAAGCACTTGAGGACAGTACTCCAGATCCTTAGGGATCATCAGTTATATGCAAAGCTCAGCAAGTGCGAGTTTTGGTTGAGCAGTGTGGTGTTCTTGGGTCATGTTATATCTAGCAGCGGGATATCTGTAGATCCCAGGAAGGTTGAAGCTGTGATGGAGTGGACTGCACCCACTTCTGTGCCCGAGATACGGAGCTTCCTCGGCTTGGCCGGTTATTATCGACGTTTTGTCAAAGGTTTTTCAAAGATTGCCAAGCCCCTGACACAGCTGACTCAAAAAGGAGTCCCGTTTTATTGGTCCGAAGCTTCTGAGGAAAGCTTCCAAGAATTGAAGCATCGTTTGACTACGGCACCTGTATTGGTGATTCCTTCTGAGAATAAGAGGTTTGCCTTGTACACAGATGCATCACTGCAGGGTTTGGGCTGTGTGTTGATGCAAGATAAGCATGTGGTGGCTTATGCATCGAAGCAGCTGAAGCCACATGAGGTTAGGTATCCAGTCCATGATTTAGAGCTGGCAGCCATCATATTTGCCTTGAAGATTTGGAAGCATTACCTGTATGGTATGATGTTTACCATCTATTCAGACCATAAGAGCCTGAAGTTTTTGTTCACACAGGCTGAATTGAATATGCGACAAAGAAGATGGATGGATTTACTCAAGGATTATGATTGTGAAATTGAGTACCATCCTGGTAAAGCAAACTTGATAGCAGACGCCTTAAGTCGGAAGGTGAAGAGTACTGCTGAGCTTGCCATGAGTTTATCAGCTTTGATGACTTCTTATTGCCATCTGGGCTATGATTTCTATGTGGACACGTCGCCGGTGCGAGTGTTGACCTTATTGGCTGACCCAGACATATTTGAGGCTATCAGGAAAGCCCAGAGGTCGGATGATGAGGTCAGAGATGGTCATCGATAGTACTTCAGGGTCAGTTATCAAAGTTCAGAGTGGCAGAAGATGGTTCCTTGAGGCTTGGTAACCGTTGGGTAGTGCCGAGGGCACCGGAGTTGCGTCAAGGGATCTTGCATCGTGCTCATAACAACAGGTTTAGCATACATCCAGGTGGGAGGAAGATGTACAAGGACTTATGCGACCAGTTTTGGTGGAGGCGGATGAAAAGAGACGTCATCACCTTTGTCAAGAAGTGCTTGATTTGTCAGCAAGTAAAAGCGGAGAGGGTGAGTCTTGGTGGCGAGCTGAAGAGTTTAGAGGTACCTGAATGGAAGTGGTAGCACATATCTATTCGTGACCCACTTGCCGAGGATGGCCTCTGGATTTGATGTGATCTGGGTGATCGTGGATAGGCTGACGAAGGTGGCTCATTTCATCCCTTACTGTATGTCTTTCACATATCTAAAGATGGACCAATTATATGTACGGGATGTGGTGAGGTTGCATGGGGTTCCAGTCTCAATATTGTCTGACAGAGATCCAAGGTTTACTTCACATTTCTGGGAGGGTCTCCAGACAGCTTTGGGCACAGAGGTGAGACTGTGTACAACTTATCACCCTCAGACAGACGGCTAGATGGAGCGTGCTATACAGACGCTCGAAGATATGCTGAGGGCTTGTGTGTTGGAGTTTGATACATCCATGGCAGGATTCAGTGGCACTGGTGGAGTTCTCCTATAATAACAGCTATCAGGCGAGCATTCAGATGGCTCCATTCGAAGCTCTTTACGGTCGACGCTGTAGGTCACCGCTGTATTGGGAGGACTTGACTAGTAAAGCGGTCGGAGGACCGGATATGATTAGGGATATGGAAGGAAAGATTAAGTTGATATGCCAGAAGATGAAAGCAGCCCAGGATAGGCAAGAAGCCTATGCCAATAAGCGATGACGACCGCTAGAATTTCAAGTGGGAGATAAAGTCTTTTTAAGGATCTCACCTTTCAGGGGTGTGGTTCGTCTTGGTATGCGGGGGAAGTTATCTCCGAGGTATGTTGGGCCATATGAAGTATTGCAGTGTATCGGTACTTTGGCCTACCGTTTGGCTCTACCGCCGTCTTTATCTGGTATACATGACGTCTTTCATGTCTCTATGTTGTGGAAGTATGAGCCAGATCCGTCTCATGTTTTACAGCCCTCAGAGGTTCAGTGGGTTCAGATGTATACTACGTAGAACGACCAATCAAAATTCTAGATCGAGAGGATCGCAGATTACGAAGCAAGATTATACAGATGGTCAAAGTTCAGTGGGATCGTCGGAGTGTCGGGGAGGCTACGTGGGAGACGGAGCGGCATATGGTGCAGCACTACCCGGAACTGTTTTCTGGTATGTGATTTATGTTTAGTTTCATTTTGGGTAAGTGCATGCGATTTCGAGGATGAAATCTTATAAGTAGGGGAGTATTGTGACACCCTGAAATAATTATATGCAATTTGGGCATTAATTATGTTTATATGATTAATTATGGTGATAATTGATTTATGTGTTGGAATTAATTATCTTATAGAAATGCTTAGTCACATGGTAGGCGTGACCTGGGGGTTGCATTTCAGGGTGCATGTTATGCATGTTGGGAAATGAGGTGTTAACATGATTTAATTGTATTGGTTGCTAATTATGTGGAAAATATGGATTTAGTTGAAGTTGTTGCATTTTTGTAAAATGCTTTTAAAATACCATGTTAGGGTATTTTATACATCATGTTAATTGTTGGGGTACAATTTTAATTAACCTTTATAACCATTACCCCACTATACCCACCTCACTTTATCTTTCACTCTTAAATCCCCAAATCTTATCCCCAACCCTAACCCATTTCACATTTTCGAATTGAGCAAAAGAGGAAGGAGAAATCTTCTCAAAATCATTGTTTGTGAGATTTTTGGTAGGATTTGGAGTCCTCAAGAGGTATGAAACCCTTTCTAAAGTTTTAATGGTGTTTGGTTTTGAAATGGGTTAGCATTTTGGGATTTTTGTAGATTTGTTTTTGGGTATATGTTGTTTGTGGTTGGGTTATGATTTTTGAGGTGTTTTATGTGGGTTTTAGTGAGTTATGATGATATTGGAGTTGTTGGAATGTTTGTGTTTGAAGGGTATGTGGTAGTGCTTGAAAAATGCTCAAAAATGGTGAAGGATCGCGCACACAGCAGGTGGCGATCGATCGCTACAAATGCAGCGATTGATCGCCAAAGACCAGTGGTGAAAAATGTTACAGGCGATCGATCGCCATTTATGGCACGATCGATCGCCGCGAGGCAGGAAGGTCAGGCGATCGATCGCTACATCAAAGCGATCGATCGGTAAGGCTCGCGATCGATCGCCTCGATGCAGCGATCGATCGCCAGCTGCTTAAAAGTGGAAAATGATGTTTTTTGTTGAATTTTTGGTATTTGGCTATTATTTGGCTTCTAATATTGATTTGTATGGTTGTGTAGAACCATCCCCGGTACCAACAAATTCAAGGAGATAAAGTTCTTCAACTTCTCCACTTTTGAAACGGTAAAACACACTCCTATACTATGACTATGCAATGATTGCATAAGTATTTATGTAACAGGTTGATGATGTTATGATAAGTAAAGATACGATGATGTTTATGATAAGTGAGGATGATGTTTATGATGAGTAAGGATGCTATGATTTTTATGATGTATGCTAAACTATGTTATTAGAAATGGTCGAGTGTTCCAGTGGTTGTTATGGGCAAGCGAGGAAGGTACTTACCGCTGACATAGGTAGCAAGGAGATATATCCGCTATCAAGGTGTAGCGAGGGATATCACAGTACCGCTATATGTCAAGCGAGGGGTCCAATTGTGTCGCTGACATAACAGGACCAAAACAGTCACATTTCTAATTAACGTTGTTGATTATGGGAATATAAGTGAAGTACGATTTTAATCATTTATGCCAAGAACTAATGATTTCATGCATGAATATGAAACAAGGACAACAAAAGTGGGTTAATGCGATTAACCCGGAAGTATATGTTAACGATTATTTCATGCATATAATTACATGCCATTATCTTATGATGTTAAGTAATGATGTACATGCTCATGATGAGTTGTTCCTGTAGGTACACTTTTGGACTGAAGAGCTAAGGGTCGGGTTGAGGCAGTGAGCTACGAGGAGCATGAAAGAATTTAGGTTACAGGATTTTTGGATAGTCTCTACTCTAGGAGTAGTGTAAATCTATAGCTTTAACATTCATTATCGAGAATGTAATTAATTAGCTTTTGGAATTTTATTTTTGGCCTGTAATCCTATTAGCTCAAGGCTACAACCGGAACCCTAAGATTTTATTAATGCATGTTTAGTCCATAATACGTTATTATAATGATGTTAAGGTAGGAAGACCCTATAATTTTATGCCATGGTTGCATGAAACCTTTTCCCCTGATAACATAATTGTATGCACTAATTGCATGTGTTAATACACTAATAATGGGTTAAGGGAACATGGGTCCTTACACTCTGAGTGTCGGGGACGACGATGATAGACATTTTAGGTAGTAACTATGGTCACGCGCGTTGCTAACAGACCTAGGCACGAGGGATGACGAGCACAACACATGATGATTCTCCTAGCACAAAGTGTGTGTGCTGTCACCCTCTGCTCAAGCATGATATTTATTTATGATACCTTTCTTTGGACTCCGATATTTTGGTGTCTTGAGATTTTGATTTATTGTACATTACATGCATTGCATTACATTGCACTGCATTACATCATATATCACATTTTATAGATACATGTTGTATTTACTTGATAGTTTCATATTGGGCTTTGGCTCACCCCCAATGGGGCTGTTGTTGTCTTTGTGTATGGACAATGTCAGGTATTACATGTAACCAGGATCCCAAAGAGGGAATACTCGTTGAAGTCTTACCTGAGGTTGTATCATTTGTCTTTTTCCCAGTCGTAGGATAGTTAAGTATCCCAGGGTGTGTCCTGGATACTATAACTATGTAAATGAAGTTTTTTCAGTTCAGTTTTAAATATTTGTTAATATTCGGTGTTTACTTACTGCTGATGGTATTATGTAATATTTTGATTATGAAATGTGTGCTGGAGACTTATTGTGCATGCTATAGTATGATGTAAATATTTTTAGTACGAATTATGTGATGGATGCCTATGATGCATGCTATGGTATTATGTATTTACTTGCTGCACTGGATAGTATTATTGTGCTTTTCATTTTTTTTTGGTATGTCCTTTGTGCGGGGAGGTAATGCAGAAATTTTTAGAGCCACTTGTTGGCAGAATTTTTAAAAAATCTTCCGATGTTTGCAAATAAATAATCATTGTGTGATAATTAAACACTTGATTATGAACATGTCCTCACAGTTGGTAGCAGAGCATAAACTAGGAATGCTCTAGTATTGAGTCTTGTGTACACTTTGAATAGACACGAATGAGCATGTGTGTATGTTTTTTAAACTTATTTGACCTATTTGCTCTTACATGATTTGGAGTGAAATAGTTAATGTCGATAGGTGATTTATATTTGAGTATGATGAGTTGTGTCGTATTGATATAAACCACGATATCGATACATTACTTTATATGTTTGATAAAACTTAGTAAGGAAAGAGTTTACACTCGAACACCTACAAAACCTATCATTATTGAATGAATATTGCATTAGATTGAATACATTAAGAGTTTGCATATCACATGAAACATTTCAACTTGTTGATACAATTTTAATGAGTACAAGGTCATTGAGCAATGAAGTTGCTCTGGAACATGTTGAGAATAACATTATCGATTGAATTATGAGATAATTAAAATGAGAGTCCTTGGATGTGATTGAGATATCTCCAGGACATAAAGCCATTTCGATTTCGACAATGAGATGCTGGAAAAGAATGAAATATGGCTATATCGAAATGACATTTGAGTAATAAGTAAAAGATGAACTGATGAATATGTTCTACGAAGTCATAGTTAGATGCTGTATAATTATGATTTTGATACCAAGAGTGAAACGTATAAAATCATCATGACATGTTGAGACAATACGATTATGTAAGATATAGATCGAGAACTTTTGGGAAGTTTTATCCTTAGGATGAATTCCCATTTATCTAAAAATTCTGAAATGAAATTTAATGACGAGATGTCTATTTTGATGCATGATCGAATCTATAGAAGATTATTTGCATTAAGTAGTTCGATGTTAATTGATTAATATGAATGTGGAATTTTAAGGCAGGATTTCTAAGTCCAAATTCCTTATGTATTGGGATACTTCATATTTTGACTGAGATGATAATAAAGGATTGAGCTCTTAAGTTGTTATGTGTTAATAACATAGATGAAGCACAAATTGTGACTCATCAGCATACATAATAAGAGAATGTACAGATGTACATCCGGAACATGAATTGGACGATGCGAAAAAGTAATTAAATAAATGCTGAAAATGGTTTGATGTATTTGAAAACCATTAATGAAATAATTATATACAAACTTTGTAAGGCCTCGCTACATTAAGTACGGTTTAAAGGCATAAGTAGAGCTAAGCATGCATTATTCAGAGTATAAAGTTCATTGTGATGCCTTGAGCTATTAGGATTACAGTGCCAAAATAAAATTCCAAAAAGGATTAATTACATTCCCAGCCAAATGAATGTTAACACTATAGCTTTACACTACTTCTAGAGTAGAGACTATACAAAAGAATCCTATTCTTCTAAACCAATAGCACTCCTCACAAGCTCACAGCATCAACCTGGTCCTTAGCCCTTCTTGCCAAAAGATACCTACAGGAACAACCCCAAAACCATGAGCATAAAATAAACCATAACCATATAAAAAAGATTATGATATAAAAATGCATAACCATAAATACAAATCACTTCCTGTATTTTATGCACTTAAAAGCTCCCTTTGGTTGTCCATGTACCACAGTCATAATCAATAGATTATAATACCAGTAATGTATGTCATGACATGCATCCGTTCCATCAATACCAATTACCAATTTCCAAGTCTTATTATATAGGTGGCATAATACTCATGGCGTTGACATGAGCGACAATAATACCCCTCGCTTCAACAATACCAGCGGCAAATAATATCCCTCGCTATAATATGACAGCGGCATTATGTGGGGTCCTCGTTACTTAATCCATTATGTATCATGTTAACATACATATGTGAGTCTGAATTAAGTAATAACATGCACTGATTAAGAGTATCTTACTAGTTAAGTTGTTACAGGGTTTATAAAAACCTCTCAACTACACATCATATGTACAAACAACAACCTACTACAAGATAACTCCTAGGCAGTGGTTCAGCTCGCAGCGGAAAATGACTCACATCCCGTCCTCCCAAGTCTATGAGTCCCTACAGAAACATTCACACAACATGAGTATAGATAAACAAGTAAACAACTATCTCAGTGCAATATCAAAACACAATATCAATGATAAAGCAATAATAATCATATCCAATGTGAATGCTCTGTCTCATGCATCAACAAATGCAACTATGTCATGACATGTCTCATCAATCACCCTATTATCACGATGGATTTTGTAACTCATTTACCACGGACGTCTTCTGGTTGCGATGCTATTTGGGTGATTGTTGACCGACTCACCAAAGTATCTCATTTCGTGCCATATTGTATGACATTTACATATCTGAGAATGGCACAGTTGTACATTACCATCCTCACACTAGCATTGCCACTAATGGCATCCCCAACATCCTCATGATACCCTCTGTCTGTCATAACTGTATATCAAGGGTTAACAATACCATTCACAATTATAAAACATGTTAGAAGAACATTACATTACCAATCCTAACATGATATGACCATTCTCAACATGTTTTCAAGTGTTTAGGTAACTCCTTACTACACTTCCTCTACCCATGTTCAGCCCGTTCTCGAACCACTGCTCTGATACCATAATGTGGGGTCCTCGTTACTTAATCCATTATGTATCATGTTAACATACATATGTTAGTCTGAATTAAGTAATAACATGCACTGATTAAGAGTATCTTACTAGTTAAGTTGTTACAGGGTTTATAAAAACCTCTCAACTACACATCATATGTACAAACAACAACCTACTACAAGATAACTCCTAGGAAGTGGTTCAGCTCGCAGCGGAAAATGACTCACATTCCGTCCTCCCACGTCTATGAGTCCCTACAGAAACATTCACACAACATGAGTATAGATAAACAACTATCTTAGTGCAATATCAAAACACAATATCAATGATAAAGCAATAATAATCATATCCAATGTGAATGCTCTGTCTCATGCATCAACAAATGCAACTATGTCATGACATGTCTCATCAATCACCCTATCATTAGTTCCCTAAATCAATTGCTATCATGTTATTTGGAGTTAATGACATGTTAAGTAACATGTACATGAAGCTGAAATTCAAATTCAAATGCAACTCCAATTCAAATGAAATTCACATGCATATTAAAATGCCTACTAGTTCATGTTGCTTGATATGTCTATTCAACTCATTGTACACCATGTTTCATTCCTTGCCATATATCATTTCATACATGTATTAATTCAGTCTTGGTTCCACCCGAACCCCCATTATCATACCGCCATTTGATATAATTACACCATAATCATATCATATGTGTATAAAACAAATCGAGGCATTACACATTATCCTTCGCTTCAACATATTAGCGGCAAATATTCTCTCATCGCTACTATATAACAGCGGCAAGTATTCTTCATCGCTACGCCATGAAGGGGGCAAGTATTCTTCATCACTGGAATATAACCTCGACTTACAATCACATGCGCCAATGCATCCAATGTATACATGCAACCATAATGAATAATCCCAAATGTGCATGCAACCATAATGCACAATCCAAATGTGTATGCAACCATAATGCATAATCCAATTACAAAATACATTTTTACCGTACGGTGCCCGTACGTGTGGGGTCCTCGTTTACTTAATCCATTATGTATTCATTAACATACATATGTGAGTCTGAATTAAGTAATATACCATGCACGGATTAAGAGTTCATGCTAGTTAAGTTGTTTACAAGGTTATCAAAAACCTAACAAACTATACATATCATGTACATAAACAACCTAATTCAAAAGAACTCCTAGGCAGTGGTTCCCCTCGCAGCGGAAATCATGACTCACGCTCCCCACGTCTATGAGTCCCTACAGAAACATTCACAACGTGAGTATAGATAACAACTATCTCAGTGCAATATCAAACACAATATCAATATCAATGATAAAGCACAATAAATCAAATGACGTGAATGTTCTGTATCATGCATCCACAAATGCACTATGTCATGACATGTCTCAACAAGTTCCCTATTATCACGAGTCCCATATGATATGTCTATTCAGCTCAATATGTCAGTGAAACCACATCACATCTTCATATTAGCAGCACATATCATAATACCATACTCATCTGTGATAATAGCCGGAGTATATACCCACACCAGGCGTATATCTCTCAAGCCAAAGCATATGTAATATATCTATCGTGGCAACGATCCTAGCCCAAGCATATGCCCCACACTAGCATATCTATCCAGGCACCGATCCCAGTCAAAGCATATGCCCAACACTAGCATATCTATCGTGGCAGTCAAAGCATATACCCCACCAGGTATATCTATCAAGACAATGATCGTACCAAAGCATATACACATATCTATCAAGGCATCCATACCAATCATATAAAATCTATGTATGCACATGCATATGATACTACCAATCATATGACACAACGATAACATAAATCATATGATATCAAAACCATAATAGCATCATCATATCATATTTATACTCCGTACGTCAACACGTACCTGTACTGCGACACAAACGAGATAAAGCAGTTGTCAATAGCTAAGTGCCTCGTTGTCCTGTCCCCTGTGATGGTGCTACAACAATGCCAACAATATATCATGTTATCATAGGCATTAAAATCAAAATCCACAAAATATTTTATTTTTCAAAATATTAACACTGGCGATCGATCGCCATCAGCACCGATCGATCGCCAAAACTCTCTGTCCCCTCGCGATCGATCGCAACACCTTGGCGATCGATCGCCACAAACTTTCACCGCCTTAAAATTTACCCTGCATCGGCGATCGATCGCCACAAAGCTCGCGATCGATCGCCGATGTCCAGAAAGTTTTGACAATGGCGATTTTCAAGTTTATCTCCATGGTTCTTCTCCCACACATCATATTAAACCATTTCAACATGATTTTTGAAATCTCTAGGAACAGAATAACATGTTTCTATCATTAAAGAATCCAATTCATAGCATATACACAAGTTATGAATCTCCACATAAACATTTCATATGCTATTTCTCATATCTCAACACCAATGACAAAAACAAGTATATAACCATGAAGTTCTTACCAAGATGGTACAATTCTACTTCACATACCCTCCTAGCTCAAGTTACAATTGAAAACCAAGCTTACACCACAAGAAAGTTGAAAGAGAAGGAGAGGAGCTTGGTAGAGATTTGTAGGTGTAAAATGGTGTGTTATGTGATTACACCTCCCTTATCCACTTAATATAGATCATTATTCCCTTAAGTCACTTGCTATCATACCATTTCAAGGTAATTACAAGTTAAGTAACATGTACATGAAATGAACCTCACATTCAAATGAAACTCTAATTCACATTAAAGTCATATGCATACTCAAATGCAAACTCATATGCACATGTTGATGCACCTTCAACTCTTAATCCATAATTCATATGCATTACACACCATGTTTCATGCCTTCCCATATTTCATTTCATATATGAATTAATTCATTCTTGGTTCCACTCGAACCCCCATTATCACATCGTCAAGTGATATAATTACACCATAATCATATCATACGTGTATTAAACAAATCGAGGCATTACAATTCTCCCCCACTTATTGAATTTCGTCCTCGAAATTGTAGATACATAACATGCATATCAAAATACGCAACTCAACAATACATGATCATGTATGCAACAGTATCATAAAACTGTAAAATCATACCAGTAAACAAATCCGGATACCGTTGCATCATATGCTGCTCCGTCTCCCACGTTGCCTCTTCGACACCCCGTCTGTCCCACTGTACCTTCACCATAGGAATCACTTTGTTACGCAACCTGCGTTCAGCTCGATCCAAGATCATAACCGGTCGTTCCTCATACGACACATCTGTATCCAACTGTACCTCAGGTAGCTGTAAGACATGACTCGGATCTGGTTCATACTTCCTCAACAGTGACACATGAAAAACATCATGAATACTACTCAAGGCCGGTGGTAGTGCTAAGCGATATGCCAACGTACCAATACGTTGCAACACCTCATATGGACCAACATATCGTGGAGACAATTTTCCACGCTTACCAAACCGTACTACACCCTTAAAAGGTGAGATTTTCAAGAATACACGGTCACCAATTTGAAATTCAAGTGGTCTACGTCGCTTATTGGCATAAGCAGCCTGTCTATCCTGAGCAGCTTTCAGTTTCAATCGAATTACCTTGATTTTCTCTTCCATGTCATGAATCATATCCGGTCCATGTAAGGAAGACTGATCCACATCATCCCAATACAATGGCGATCTACATCGTCGCCCATACAAAGCCTCAAATGGTGCCATCTGTATACTAGACTGATAACTGTTGTTATATGAAAATTCTACTAATGGCAATGACTCTTGCCATGAGTTATCAAACTCTAATACACAAGCACGCAACATATCCTCAAGCGTCTGTATCGTACGCTCTGTTTGTCCATCCGTCTGCGGATGATATGCTGTACTCAACCGCACTTCAGTTCCCAACGCCGTCTGTAACCCTTCCCAGAAATGAGAAGTAAATCTCGGATCTCTATCCGATACAATGGAAACTGGAATACCATGTAGCCTCACTACATGTTGAATGTACAACTGCGCCATTCTCAGATATGTATATGTCATACAATATGGCACAAAATGAGATACTTTGGTGAGTCTGTCAACAATTACCCAAATTGCATCGCAACCAGAAGACGTCCGTGGCAAATGAGTCACAAAATCCATCGTGATATGTTCCCATTTCCACTGAGGAATTTCCAAACTATGTAATTCACCTCCTGGTCTTTGTCTTTCCGCTTTCACTTGTTGACAAATCAAACATCGTTTCACAAAGTTCAATACATCCTGTTTCATACGTTTCCACCAAAATTGGGTACGTAAATCATGGTACATTTTCTTCCCTCCAGGATGTATACTGTATCTACTACAATGAGCACGTTGTAGTAGTTCTTGGCGTAGTCCTAATGACGCAGGTACTACCCAACAGTTTCGGTACTTCAAAGTTCCATCACTTGTTAGTACAAATTGAGATGTTTGTCCTTGCTTTATCTTTTCCTTCCAATGTTGTACCTCATCATCACTCCCTTGTGCCGTTCTTATTTTGTCAAAAATGTCAGGTTCAACCAACAATGTTGATACCCGTACCGGCACTGACTCCATATCAAAATCATAACCCAAAGTACAACAAGCAGTCATCAAAGTAGATAAATGAATCACCTCATCAGCCGTATGATGTACTTTTCGACTCAAGGCATCTGCTGTAAGATTAGCTCTTCCTGGATGATATTCAATCTCACAATCATAATCTTTCAACAGATCCATCCATCTCCGTTGTCTCATATTCAACTCCGCTTGAGTGAATAGAAATTTTAAGCTCTTATGATCAGTATATATGGTAAACGACGTACCATATAAATAATGTCGCCATATCTTCAATGCAAAGACAATGGCAGCCAATTCCAGATCATGTACTGGATATCTCATTTCATGTGGCTTCAACTGTCGTGATGCATAAGCCACTACATGTTTGTCCTGCATCAAAACACAACCTAATCCAAGTAATGATGCATCAGTATAAACTGCAAACCTGTCATGCTCAGATGGAATGATCAAGACTGGAGCTGTAGTCAATCGATGTTTTAATTCCTGGAAACTACGCTCACAAGCCTCTGACCATTGAAATGATACTCCCTTCTGTGTCAAATGTGTCAATGGTTTGGCAATCGCTGAAAATCCTTCAACGAATCGTCTATAATAACCTGCCAAACCCAAGAAACTACGAATCTCTGGCACAAAAGTAGGTGCTGACCAATTCAACACTGCTTCCACTTTCTTTGGATCAACTGATATACCTTCCTCTGATATGACATGACCCAAAAATCCAACACTAGTCAACCAAAACTCACACTTACTGAGTTTGGCATACAACTGATGTGTCCTCAACAATTGCAACACCATATGCAAATGTTGAACATGTTCGGCATCACTCCGTGAATAGATCAATATATCATCGATAAAGACAATGACAAATCGATCAAGGTATTCCTGAAACACACGATTCATTAAACTCATAAAGACAGCTGGAGCATTTGTCACTCCAAATGGCATTACCAGAAATTCATAATGTCCATAACGAGTTCTGAATGCTGTCTTCTGTATATCTCCTTCCCTCACACGTATTTGATGATATCCCGACCTCAAGTCAATCTTAGAATATATCCTTGATCCCTGCAACTGATCAAATAAATCATCAATACGAGGAAGAGGATATTTATTCTTTATGGTTACCCTGTTCAATTGTCTATAATCAATACACAATCTCATTGTCCCATCCTTCTTCTTCACAAATAATACCGGAGCACCCCAAGGCGATACACTAGGACGTATGTACCCCTTGTCCAATAAATCTTGCAATTGAGTTTTCAACTCTTTCAATTCAGTTGGTGCCATCCGATAAGGAGCACGTGAAATTGCAGAAGTACCAGGTATCAAATCAATACCAAATTCCACTTCTCGACTCGGTGGGAATCCAGGTATCTCATCTGGAAACACATCCGCATATTCTGCAATCACTGGTATCTCCTCCACTTTCCTTTCTCTTTTCTGTTCTATGACATCAAGGGCATAAATCAAATAACCCGCATGTCCACGTTCTAACAAACGCGACATTCGGATTGCCGATATCAATGGAATCCTTGCCCTCGATCCCTGGCCATAAAAGTACCATTGATTTCCAGTATCAGACTGAAACCTCACAACCTTATGACAACAATCCACAACAGACTGATATCTACTCAATACATCAATCCCAATAATACAATCAAAATCTGTCATGTCTAACACAATCAGATCAGCTTGTAATCCAAACTCAGTCTCAAACTGAATATCACAGTCAGACACACTCTGACAAGCCATTACAGTAGTTCCCATGGGTGTCGAAACATAAAGAGGCATCAACAGTGGAGACGAGCATATATGATACCGATCAACAAAAGTTTGTGCAACAAAAGAATGTGATGCACCAGTATCAATCAAAAGTAAGGCTGGATAAGTAAACAAAGTACACTTACCAGCTATCACAGCATCAGGAGCTGCCTCTGCTTCTTCCCTGTTCAGTGCATACACCTGAGCCTGAGGTGTTCCTGCCCTCTGTCCGCCACCAGACTGTACTACACTCTGTGATCTCTGCTGCACTGTATTCTCTGACATGGGTCCTCTCCTCTGTTGTCCGCCCACTTGAGGACAATCACGGATCACATGTCCTGGTTTCCCACAACGGAAACAAACTACTGTATCAAACTGTGGACAATTCTTTTGATAATGTGGCCCTCCACATTTAAAACACTGTAATCCTCGTCCACTACTGCTACTACTACCTTGGGACTGTCCCTTAGCCCTTCTGTCATCCCCTTTCCTTGGTCCAAACCGTTTCCCACTAAACCTAGATGACGATGCACCACCTCGTGGTGATTTAAAGGAATCTCCTCTAGGTCGCATACTGTCAGATGTAGGTGGTTGGGCTTGTCCAACATCTTTATACACCCCTACCGCAATCTCAGCCATCTCAGCTCGAGTCAAAGCTTCTTCATAAGATGTAGGGTTATTGGACATGACCCTATCAAACAATTCAGGCCTCAACCCTTTCACAAATTGTCTGATTTTTGCCTTTGTATTGACAGCAATATGTGGCACATAGCGAAGCAAAGAGGAATAGTGAACAGCATAATCAGATACTGTCATGGCTCCTTGTCTCAGGTTTGTAAATTCATCCTCTTTCCTCTGCCTTGCCGCAACAGAGAAATAATGCTCCAGAAACTTTGTTCTAAACACATCCCAGTTCACTGTCTGTCCTTGAGCCCTCAACTCAAGTACTGTGGATTTCCACCACATCATAGCTTTCTTGGCCAACTGATATTCAGCTAAACGTAACCAAGCAGTCTTGGCACACGGTGCTGATACAAATATCTGTTCTATACGTTCCAGCCACTCCTCTGACAGTTCCCCTGACTCAGTCCCCTCAAACCTAGGTGGCTGATAACTCAAAAACTGGGTCAAAGTCAATTCTCCAGGCAACAATACCTGTTCCACTGGTCCTTGTTCAATCGGTGGTGGTGGCACAGGCACCATCCGTACACTCGCATTGCCACTCATGGCATCCCCAACATCCTCATGTAACCCTCTGTCTGTCATAGCTGTAGATCAAGGGTTAACAATAACAATCACAAATATATAACATGTTAGAATACCATCATATTTCAAATACTAACATGCTATTACCATTCTCAAAGTGTTTAGGTAACTCCCTAATACACTTCCTCTACCCATATTCACCCCGTTCTCGAACCACTGCTCTGATACCACTAATGTGGGGTCCTCGTTTACTTAATCCATTATGTATTCATTAACATACATATGTGAGTCTGAATTAAGTAATATACCATGCACGGATTAAGAGTTCATGCTAGTTAAGTTGTTTACAAGGTTATCAAAAACCTAACAAACTATACATATCATGTACATAAACAACCTAATTCAAAAGAACTCCTAGGCAGTGGTTCCCCTCGCAGCGGAAATCATGACTCACGCTCCCCACGTCTATGAGTCCCTACAGAAACATTCACAACGTGAGTATAGATAACAACTATCTCAGTGCAATATCAAACACAATATCAATATCAATGATAAAGCACAATAAATCAAATGACGTGAATGTTCTGTATCATGCATCCACAAATGCACTATGTCATGACATGTCTCAACAAGTTCCCTATTATCACGAGTCCCATATGATATGTCTATTCAGCTCAATATGTCAGTGAAACCACATCACATCTTCATATTAGCAGCACATATCATAATACCATACTCATCTGTGATAATAGCCGGAGTATATACCCACACCAGGCGTATATCTCTCAAGCCAAAGCATATGTAATATATCTATCGTGGCAACGATCCTAGCCCAAGCATATGCCCCACACTAGCATATCTATCCAGGCACCGATCCCAGTCAAAGCATATGCCCAACACTAGCATATCTATCGTGGCAGTCAAAGCATATACCCCACCAGGTATATCTATCAAGACAATGATCGTACCAAAGCATATACACATATCTATCAAGGCATCCATACCAATCATATAAAATCTATGTATGCACATGCATATGATACTACCAATCATATGACACAACGATAACATAAATCATATGATATCAAAACCATAATAGCATCATCATATCATATTTATACTCCGTACGTCAACACGTACCTGTACTGCGACACAAACGAGATAAAGCAGTTGTCAATAGCTAAGTGCCTCGTTGTCCTGTCCCCTGTGATGGTGCTACAACAATGCCAACAATATATCATGTTATCATAGGCATTAAAATCAAAATCCACAAAATATTTTATTTTTCAAAATATTAACACTGGCGATCGATCGCCATCAGCACCGATCGATCGCCAAAACTCTCTGTCCCCTCGCGATCGATCGCAACACCTTGGCGATCGATCGCCACAAACTTTCACCGCCTTAAAATTTACCCTGCATCGGCGATCGATCGCCGATGTCCAGAAAGTTTTGACAATGGCGATTTTCAAGTTTATCTCCATGGTTCTTCTCCCACACATCATATTAAACCATTTCAACATGATTTTTGAAATCTCTAGGAACAGAATAACATGTTTCTATCATTAAAGAATCCAATTCATAGCATATACACAAGTTATGAATCTCCACATAAACATTTCATATGCTATTTCTCATATCTCAACACCAATGACAAAAACAAGTATATAACCATGAAGTTCTTACCAAGATGGTACAATTCTACTTCACATACCCTCCTAGCTCAAGTTACAATTGAAAACCAAGCTTACACCACAAGAAAGTTGAAAGAGAAGGAGAGGAGCTTGGTAGAGATTTGTAGGTGTAAAATGGTGTGTTATGTGATTACACCTCCCTTATCCACTTAATATAGATCATTATTCCCTTAAGTCACTTGCTATCATACCATTTCAAGGTAATTACAAGTTAAGTAACATGTACATGAAATGAACCTCACATTCAAATGAAACTCTAATTCACATTAAAGTCATATGCATACTCAAATGCAAACTCATATGCACATGTTGATGCACCTTCAACTCTTAATCCATAATTCATATGCATTACACACCATGTTTCATGCCTTCCCATATTTCATTTCATATATGAATTAATTCATTCTTGGTTCCACTCGAACCCCCATTATCACATCGTCAAGTGATATAATTACACCATAATCATATCATACGTGTATTAAACAAATCGAGGCATTACAGTACGTCTCACTACGTACCTTTGTTCCAAAAGTGGAAATTGTGTAGAACCTTATCTCGTTGGTTGTGTTGCCACCTGAGAAGGTTCTACACAATTACACAATCCAATATTAGAAGCCAATTTATAACCCAATACCAAAAATCCCATCAAAATAGCCAAAATCCAAAAATACCATATTTATAAGCCTCGCGACCAATCGGCCCCTGCGCTCGATCGATCGCGAGCCGATCAAACCAGGCGCCAAAAATTGCTACCCGTCTCGATCGATCGACATGCCCTCACCGATCGATCAAGAAGTCGTCTTGATCGATCGAGAGTTTCGCTCGATCGATCGAGGAACTATTCTCTTCCCTGCCAATAACGCTACCGTGCTCGATCGATCGGGGGTCACTCTCGATCGATCGAGGAGCTCTGCAAACGCGAGAAATAACCATTTTTGTGCATAAACCACAATCTAAACCCAAAGTATCCACAAAACAATTTTCCTCATCAACTCCACACCATATAAACTCCATCAAACCAACATATAATACACCAAAACATCAACCCCAAACAAAAGCACCCAATACATGCTATTTCCCCCAAAACCATAAACCCAAAATCAATCAACACATAATCAAACATTAAACAAGGATGTTGCTCACCTCTTGGGCTCAAATCCTAGCAAGAAACCAAGCAAATCAAAGTGTTGAAATTCCTCTCCTCCTTCTCCTCTTTGACCGATGAAAAAATGGGAATGGGGAAGGGTTTGGTGTGATAAAGAGTGATGGGGAGAAGTGCGGGTAAGGGGGTATTGGTAGTGGGTTAATAAATTAAAATGGTACCCCATTAATTAGCATGATGTATAAAATATCCCAACATGATATTTTAAAAGCATTTTCCAAAAATGCACCAAAACTCAATTAAACATGCTTTACCAAAATAATTAATTCCCACCTCAAATAAATCATGACAAAACCCATTTTTCCCAACATGCATCACATGCACCCTGAAATGTACTACCAGGCCATGCCCATTGCATAACTATACATTTCACTACCATAAAATTAACCCCAAATTAATCACATAAACATAATTAATTACACAATTGCACATAATTATTTCAGGGATATCACAATATTACCCTACTTATAAGATTCTGTCCTCGAAATCAACATGCACTTACCAATCCGAAACAAAACATAAATCACATACCAGAAAACAGTTCCGAATAGTGTTGCACCATATGTCGCCCCATCTCCCACGTGGCCTCCTCGACACCCATGCGATCCCACTGAACCTTGACCATCGGTATCACCTTGTTCCGAAGTCTGCGATCAGCTCTATCCAGAATTCTAACCGGTCGTTCCACGTAGGACACATCAGCATCTAACTGAACCTCTGAAGGCTGCTCGTACTTCCGCAACATAGATACATGGAACACGTCATGAATACCAGACAATGACGGTGGCAAAGCCAGACGGTAATCCAGAGTACTAATGCGCTGCAAAATCTCAAATTGTCCCACATACCTCGGAGACAATTTCCGGCGCATTCCAAACGGCACTACACCTCTGAAAGGTGAAATCTTCAAAAAGACCTTATCCCCCAAATGGAATTCTAACGGTCGCCGTCGTTTATTCGCATTGGCTGCCTGTCTATCCTAGGCTGCCTTCATTTTCTGTCGGATTACCTTTACCTTTTCTTCCATCTCCCGAATCAATTCGGGTCCTCCGACCGATTTACTAGCCAAATCATCACAGTACAATGGTGACCTACAATGTCTACCATGTAGGGCTTCAAATGGATCCATCTGAAAGCTCGCCTGATAACTATTTTTGTACGAGAACTCTACCAAGGCCAAAGAAACCTGCCATGAAGCATAAAAGTCCAGTACACATGCCCGTAACATGTCCTTGGGCGTCTGTATAGTACACTCGGTCTGGCCGTCCATTTGGGGATGATATGCCTTGCTCAAACGCACCTCAGTACCCAAAGCTGACTGAAGACCTCCCCAAAAGTGAGATGTACACCGTGGATCTTGGTCAGACACAATAGAAACTAGAATCCCGTGCTGTCTCACTACATCCCAGACATACAACTGAGCCATCCTCAAGTATGTGAATGTCATGCTACGGATAAAATGAGCTACCTTCGTCAGCCTATCCACAATCACCCAAATCGCATCAAACCCTGAAGTAGTCCTCGGCAAGTGGGTCACGAAGTCCATGGATATGTGTCCCACTTCCATTCAGGTATTTCCAAGCTCTTCAGCTCGCCTCCAGGCCTCTGCCTCTCTGCCTTCACCTGTTGACAGATCAAGCATCTCTTAATGAATGCTATCACATCTCGTTTCATCCATTTCCACCAAAATTTGTCAGGTAAGTCCTTGTACACCTTCCTCCCGCCTGGGTGGATACTAAGTCGGCTGCTATGAGCTCACTGTAAGATCCCTCGACGCAACTCCGGCATACTTGGAACTACCCAACGGTTACCCAATCTCAAAGAATCATCTTCAGCCACTCTGAACTTCGATGGCTGTCCAAGAAGACCAATGATAACCATCTCTGGATCTCATCATCTGCCTTCTAAGATCTCCTGATATTCTCATAAATATTCTGCTCCTCTAATAAAGTTGATACACGTACCGGTGATGTATCCACATCAAATTCTTAGCCCAGATGATAATAGGAAGTCATCATAGCCGATAAATGCATGGCGTCCTCTGCAGTACACTTCACATTCCGACTCAAGGATTCTACTGTCAAGTTTGCCTTCCCAGGATGGTACTGAATCTCGCAATCATAGTCTTTGAGCAAGTCCATCCATCTCCTCTGAGTCATGTTCAGCTCCGCCTGAGTAAATAAAAACTTTAGGCTCTTGTGATCCGTATAGATGGTAAACGAAGTACCATACCAGTAATACCGCCAAATCTTCAAGGCCAAAATGATAGCCGCCAACTCCAAGTCATGAACTGGATATATGGTCTCATGCGGCTTCAACTGTCTCGAAGCATAAGCTACCACATGCTTATCCTGCATCAGCACACGACCCAAACCCTGTAGTGATGCATCAGTATACAGAACAAACCTCTTGTTCTCCGTAGGAATTATCAACACAGGCGTAGTTGTCAACCGGTGCTTCAACACTTGGAAGATCTGCTCACAAGCCTCAGACTAATAGAATGGTAATCCCTTTTGAGTCAATTGCGTCATTGGCTTAGCAATCTTTGAGAATCTCTCGACAAAACGTTGGTAATAACCAGCTAAACCAAGGAAACTCCGTATCTCGGGCACAAAAGTAGGTGCAGACCACTCCATTACCGCCTCTACTTTCCTGGGATCCACTGATATCCCATCGCTAGAGATGGCATTCCCCAAAAACATCACGCTGCTCAACAAGAATTCACACTTACTGAACTTGGCAAACAACTGATTATATCTGAGGATCTGAAGCACTGTCCGCAAATGTCTCATGTTCCTCCTCACTCCAAGAATAGATAAGAATGTCGTCGATGAACACAATGACGAACTGATCAAGATACTGTTGGAACACCCGATTCATCAGACTCATAAAGACTATCGGGGCATTCGTCACTCCGAACGGCATAACCAAGAACTCGTAATGTCCATACCGAGTCCGAAATGTTATCTTCTGAACATCCTTCTCTCTAACCCGAATGCGATGGTACCCAGACCTCAAATCAGTCTTGCTATACAGCTTCGTGCCCTGCAACTGATCAAAAAGATCGTCAATCCGTGGAAGAGGATACTTATTCTTCACCGTTGCCTTATTCAGTTGCCGGCAATCGATGCACAAACGCATCGAACCATCTTTCTTTTTAACGAATAGAACCGACGAGCCCCAAGGTGATACGCTAGGGCGTATGTATCCCTTGTCAAGGAGTTCCTGTAACTGCTCCTTCAATTCTCTTAACTCTGCCGTTGCCATTCTATAAGGGGCACGAGAAATAACTGACGTTCCAAACTCGACCTCTCTAGTCAGCGGGAACCCTGGAATTTCTTCTGAAAACACTTCTGTAACTCCGCAACCACGGGTATCTCCACAATCCTCGATCCTTCTTCTTTTCTGCCATATCAACAACATAAATAAGGTAACCCGTATGTCCACGTTCCAATAACCATGACATTTTAACAGCCGATATCAACGGAATCTTCGGACGAGAACCCTTCCCATAAGAACTCCACTGAATCCCCGATCAGATCAAAAATGAATCGTTCTCTGCCGGCAATCAACCACTACCTAATATCTGTTCAGTATATCGATGCCCACAATGCAATCGAAATCTGACATACCCAGAACAATCAAATCCGTCTTCAACTCATTGCCCTCAAAATAAATGAGGCAATCAGAAAGAAACCGATCCGCAATCATAGTCTTTCCAGTGGGTGTCGAGACCAAAAGAGGCGTGGGTAATGGAGACGTGCACATAAGATGTCTCTCCACAATGTCCGCAGGCACAAAGGAGTGCGAAGCACTTGTGTCTATCAAAATAAAAGCGGGATATGTAAATAAAAGACATGTACAACAATCACCTCCTCTGGAGCTGCCTCAACCTGCTCCCTAGTCAGTGCATAAACCTGTCCTTGAGGTGGCCCCATCACCTCCCAACTGTCGAGGCACCATTGGTTGCCTCTGTTGCACTGTCCCGCTAGTAAATCTCCCTCTGCCTTCCCTAAGGTCTGTTTGTCCTTCACGGTTAGGACAATGCCGAGCAATGCGGCCCGTCTTGCCACATCTGTAACATGCAGAACAATCGTGCATCAAATGAGGTCCTCCACAGAAATGACATTTGACTTCTCCAACTCTACTTGCTTGAGTTTCCCCTCTATTGGTAGATGTATCATTTCGCCTTCCACTAAACTGAGAAGAAGATGAAGTTCCATGAGATTTAAATGATCCTCCTCGAGGCCTCTGGTTATCAGATACTGGCCTCTATGATGGAACTTGTGGGGGTACAACACCCGTATAGGAACTAACTCCAATCTCCGCTAGCTCTACTCTTGTGAGAGCATCATCAAAGGAGTTGGGGTTGTTGGAGATGACTCTATCAAACAGCTCCGGCCTCAAGCCCTCTAAGAAGTGCCTCATCTTGGCATATCCATTGGTAGCTATATGAGGGACATACCTCAACAATGATGAGTAATGCATAGCATAGTCCGAGACCGTCATACTGCCTTGCTTCAAGTTTGAGAACTCATCTTCTTTCAATTGTCTTGATGCAGTCGAGAATTATCGATTTAAAAAATCGAGTACTGAACAGGCTCCAGTCTATCAAAACTCCTTGATCTCTCAATTCCATTATCGTCGTCTTCCACCACATGGAAGATTTCTTAGCCAGTTGGAACTCCGCCAGCCAAGCAGTCTTGGCACATGGTGCCGACACGAAGATCTGTTCATTCCTCTCTAACCATTCCTTTGCTTCTTCCCCTGTCTCAGTTCCCTCAAAGCAGGGCGGATGGAAGTTCAAGAATCGTGTCAGACTCAGCTCTCCAGGTAATAGCAACTGTCCTATCGGTTCCACGCCCACAGCCGATGGCCGTAGAGGATTCGTCAGAGCAATACTGGCATTAACACTCCCTACATCAACTACCTCCTCATTAAGGTTCTCAAAATTTCTGGCTGTCATGCTGTAATACAAGGGTTAACAACAATACCAGAAGCAATTCATGTATTTCACCGTTAGATAACATGAACAACAATATTATAAGCATGTTAGTATAACAAATATATACAAAAATATGCACCACATGCATAAACATGCTCATAAGTGAACACTTAGCCAACTTGTTGCTAAGTCTACCCTTCACTCATTCCCGGGTTCTCTAACCACTACTCTGATACCATAAATGTAAGGCCTCGCTACTTTAAGTACGGTTTAAATGCATAATTAGAGTTAAGAATGCATTCGGAGTATAAAGTTCATGTTGATGCCTTGAGCTACTAGGATTATAGTGCCAAATAAAATTCCAAAAAGGATTAATTACATTCCGAGCCAAATGAATATTAACACTATAGCTTTATACTACTCCTAGAGTAGAGACTATACAAACATGTCCTTCTAAACCAATAGCACTCCTCACAAGCTCACCGCATCAACCAGGTCCTTAGCCCTCTTGCCAAAATATACCTACAGGAACAACCCGAAAACCATGAGCATAAAATAAACCATAACCATATCAACAAGATTATGATATAAAAATGCATAACCATGAATACAAATAAATTCCTGTATTTTATGCACTTAACAGCTCCCTTTGATTGTCCCTGTACCACAGTCATAATCAACAGATTATAATAC
Source organism: Haberlea rhodopensis (assembly GCA_907163345.1). Classification (NCBI taxonomy): domain Eukaryota; kingdom Viridiplantae; phylum Streptophyta; class Magnoliopsida; order Lamiales; family Gesneriaceae; genus Haberlea; species Haberlea rhodopensis. The sequence goes on along the minus strand of CAJQUN010000240.1, from coordinate 223,983 downwards.
CAGTAATGTATGTCATGACATGCATCCATTCCATCAATACCGATACCAATTTCAAAGTCTTATTATATCAGTGGTATAATACCCCTCGCGTTGACATGACAGCGGCATAATACCCCTCGCTTCGACAATACCAGCGGCAAATAATATCCCTCGCCATAATATGACAACGACATTATCCTTTGCTTCGACATATTAGCGGCAACTATTCTCTCATCGCTACGGTATGACAACGACAAGTATTCTTCATCGCTACGCCATGAAGGTGGCAAGTATCTTTCCTCACTGGAATATATCCTCGACTTACAATCACATGCACCAATGCATCCAATGTATACAAGCAACCATAATGCATAATCCCAAATGTGCATGCAACCATAATGCACAATCCAAATGTGTATGCAACCATAATGCATAATCCAATTACAAAATACATTTTTACCGTACGATGCCGTACGTCTCACTACGTACCTTTGTTCCAAAAGTGGAAATTGTGTAAAAATTTATCTCCTTGCTTGTTGTAGGGACCCTAGTTCCTTAAGTGATATAAAGACATAAGTAAAGCTAAGAAATGCATTATCAGGGTATAAAAATTTCGTGTTGAGGCTTTGAGCTTTAAGGGTTACATGCCAAGATAAATACTTCCAAATGGATTAATTACATTCCTAACAAAATGAATGTTAATCCTATAGATTTACACTACTCCTAGAGTAGATACTATACAAAAGAATCCCAACTTCTATACCAAAAGTCCTCCTCGCTTGCTCACTGCGTCAACCCGACCTTAGCCCCTTTTATGCCCAAAAAGTACCTACAAGGACAACCCCCAAATCATGAGAATATAATAATCCATATTAAGCATAACATGATTAAGAAGCGTAAATGCAGAAACAATAAATACAAAACACAGCCTGTTTCCCAATTGCATTTTAAACGCCCCCTTGTTTGGTTGTCCCTGTATAATAACTCATGAGTATAATCAATGGATTAATCAATGGTTTTACAAATGTTATGACATATCACCAATTACCAATCCCTAGTCTGTTATAACAGTGTATTTTAATGCACCTCGCATGTCATGACAGCGACACCAATACCCCTTGCTTCGACATATTAGCGGCATTGAATAACCTCGCTCAAATGCGACATGCGGCAATACCCTCGCTTCAACATGGCGGCAAATATTCATTCCTCGCTATAATATGACAGCGGCAAGTATTCTATCATCGCTTCAAGTGACAGCGGCAAAGCATTAAAATAATCACTCTAATATAACCATGACTCATGGATGTGCACCAAGCAATCAACATACACATATGCAATCATAATACATAGATCAACATGTATTTGCATCTACAATGCACAATTCAATACACACTTGCATCCACAATGCATATCCCAATGCGTATATAAATTACATGTTACCATTGGGTGTCGTCTTCTTCGTACCTTTCAAAAAGTAGGATATGGTAGGACTTTACTTCCTTGGTTGTGTTGCCACCTGGGATGGTTCTACACAATTACACAAACCAATATTAAAAGCCAATTCATAGTCCCACAACCAAAAATCTCATCAAATTAGAAAATTCCATATTTTCAAAATTTCAAGCCTCTCGATCGATCGGCACTTCAAGCTCGATCGATCGGGAGATGGTAGGTTTTGGTGCCCAACTCGCTGCCTCGCTCGATCGATCGAGCTGATCTCACCGATCGATCGAGCGGAGCATTATCTTCCCAAAAATTCCTCTGCCATGCGCGATCGATCGGAGGGAGCTTCTCGATCGATCGAGCTGCTCTGTAACGCGAGAAACAGCCATTTTCGAGCATATACCCAAGGCTACCATAAACCACACCATAAGCCATTATACTCCAACAATTAACATGTAAAATACTCCATTACACTACCATGAAATTACACAATAACAAATTCCATCAAGAATAATACCATACATGCCATTTCTACTCAACACATTATTAAAACTCAACCAACAATTCAACCAAAACAAAATATGGTTCCTCACCCTCTTTTGCTCCAACTTTTGCAAGAGTTCTAGCAATGAAATTTGCAAATCTCTTCCTCCTACTTGCTCAGCTGTTGCTGGACGATTTTGGGGGAAAAAGGGGAAGAGATTTCTGAGATGAAAGGTGGGGTGGGAGAGTGGAGAAGGGGTATGGCTGCAGCAGGGAAAGGTATGGATTGAGGTGGGGGTAGTTAGATGATAGGTTAAGTTTTTGTCCCGGTATTTAGCATGATGTATTAAAATATCCTCACATGATATTTTATAGTATTTAATCAATAAAATACTTCAAATTCCAATTAAACATGCTTTACCAAAATGAACAACACTCACCCCAAATAATCATGCCATAACTCAAAATCCCAACATATATCACCTGCACCCTGAAATGCATTACTAGGTCATGACCACCACATGACTAAGCATTTCCCAATATTATAATTCAACACCAATAAATTAACACCATAATCCTCACATAACATAATTAGTGTTCAATTGTGTTGGGATATGCCCCAAGACAAGTCATTGGATGATTGTTTGGACGTACAATGTTTATGATTTTATGAATGGCAATTCATTATTATATATTATTCGTTTAACTGTGCAATGTGAATTAATATATATGTTAATGTCCTTAGAATAATATTGTATTATTCTTAAACATTGTCCCTAGTCAAGTATTATCATGAATAGGGATAATGATAATACGTAGAGACTAGTATGTGTTGATTGATGAATTGTTCATTGATATGAGATATCAAATCAACACATGGGTACATGTTAGAGAACGATGTACTGGACAGACCCACCATGAGAATGCTACATGGATAGTTATATGAGTGTCAGAAGCAATTCTCATAGTGATAATAATGTATGTAATCCTTACGACTTGTGATCATCAGAGATCCCAACATAAGGAGTTATGTATCTTGATATTGTCAAAAGTTACCCATAAGAGGGTAAACTATAAAGGTGACTATTGGATACATTACGAATTATGTAGAGGGATGTTGACTGATCGAGATAGGATTTGTCCCTCCTATATAACAGGAGATGTGTTTGGCCCTTGATCAAGTGAGAACTAAAATGCATGGCCATGCTCGAATGAGTCAATATGAGATATCGAGCTTATTCGTTTATTCTAGTTCTACTTGGGGATCAAGAAATAAAGATTGAATATACGAGTATGACTATTCCATGACTCGTGTTCAATCTAAACACAAAGGACAAAGGGATTAAGTTACATGGTTAATATTATCACAAGTTCCTAGGTTATGTCGAGTCATTGACATTCTTGTAATTTGGGTAGCATTGATGTGTTGCTAGATACCGCTCATTGCTTGCGACATAAAATGAGATTTTATGTCACTACCAACATTACAAGATCCTATCGGGTCGCACAAAAGATTAAATCGAGAAGGGAAATTAAATTCATTGGATGAATTAATTAATTAAGAAGAGTCTTAATTAAGTAATGAAAAGGTTTTAATTAAATCATGGGTTTGGGCCAATAAGACTTTGAGAAAGTCTTGAACTTAATTAAGCCCTTTTAATTACATGGTATAATTAATTGTAGGAGACAATTTTAATATCATTCCAACCTACACAAAACAAGGACACGGCCGCCTCCTTCACGCTACAAGGTTGCTCTCGGCTTCTTCATAGTCATGGGGTATTTTTGTGTGATTTCCGGCAATTATTCGATTGTGAATCGAGTGTGCTTCTTGTTCCGGTCTAAGAACGAGTCTAGCAACTTGTTCTTAGACTATCCCTTCACCCGATTTGATCGTGTGGATACCGTTGAGGCAAAACTTGATAAGTTTTGCTTGTGACTCGTAGAAGACGTTGGACGTGGTGCTGCTCCGTGTAATCTGCTCAAACACGCTACAAGGGTGAGACCTTTGATCCTTTATCCGATATGAACACCTATGTATAGATCCGGTGTTTAGTAATCCATAATTTTTTATTCCGCTGCGTTGCTATGCATGTTGGATTACTTACAATGGTATCAGAGCCGTGTACAAGGCTCATATCGGATTTATGTGATTAAATTGTGTTAATCATATTAGAACTTATATTGCATGCTATTTAAAACTGTATGGACATATATGATATGTTAATATTAAGTTTGTGAAATTATCATGAAATTATATTTGATATAATTGATGTTTGATGTATACGATACACGAAGCGAACAATCGAACCCGTAACAAGTTGTATTCGGCCACCACCTATGCATTTGACCCACGGCTTAGCCACGTGAGGGCTAGGGGTTTCAGACTCCTATGCTCGAGATGGTCTAGTCGTTGTGGCTCATGTACATGCATGGAGGTTTTGAGACGTGGATGAGTTTTGAACTCTTTGGCTCGATAATGGTTCGGACCATGATTCTCGGAATCATACGTGTTGGCGGCTACACCACATGAGGGCCATGGTTTTCGAACCCTTGGCTCGAGATGGTTGAGCCGCCACCATCATGAACCGTGCATGGTTGGACCATGGCTCGTGGCTCATGAATTCCGGCGTTTCGAACAAGTTGGCTCGATAGAAACCAACATGGTGCAAGGCGGCTAGGGTTTGGAACCCTAGCGGCGCCGCACCCAAGCCAACGACTCGGACCAAGTCGTTGGCTAGGGTTTTGAACCCTAGGCCCATAATTGGTCCAGTCGTGGTGTATGGTTGGTTCGAACAATCGTGGTTCGTAGCTAAGTCGCATTAAGTTCGTGGCATGTGATGTCCCGAGCGTACGATAATTTTTCAAAAATTATTTTACAGTTTTAATTAGAATTAAATTTTAAAATGTTTAGAACTTAATTAATTAAATGTTAAAGCATGTTTTATGTGTTGTTTGAGCATGGTGCATGGTTATAGCCCTTTGACCTATTAGATAGGATTTGTGAATGTTTGTAATTTATAATACGACCTGTGTGTCGTGCCTTCTCTATTTTATTTTAAATGTTATCCCTCCCCTATGTTCCCCTCGAATGTGAATCGAGGAATTCTATATCTTGTAAATAGTATAGTTTATTTGTTGATGGTGATCAATGAAGATGGAGCATCGTGCCGGGATGAGGAAGCCATTCACAAATTGGAGCCAAAGGAAGGTGCTTGTGAAGTTACCTTAGGTTGACTCTTAGGATTTTCTCATTGGCTTGAGAAAATCGCTAGTAGGGGCTATAACCATGTCACGTTTAATTATGTATGTTGATGCATGATTTATCTTATGTTTTAGATTGATAATTGTATTAAACATATATGTAGATATGTATACACCTATATGTAGTGGACATATTTTAAATTATCAAACTAATCATGAGATCAATAAATCCCTCTAAAATATTAAGTTTTAGATGCCTTCCAAAATTAAAAGTACTCGTCAATAACTTCGATTGTACATGTGTGGGTTTGCCAAAGCAAAGCACCGTGGCAATCTTAGTAAGACGCAAAAGGATAAAAGTGATATCCGTTATACTTTAAATTAGGTACGACTTAACTAGGTTATCTCAATAGGATTGGGAACCTAGAGGCATGGGTTGGATAATAATTCATTTGATGAATTGAACAAAGTGTTGTTCGTCCAACTATCCAAGAATTACATATGATGTAATTGACAAAGTGTTGTCTACCTAAATAACCGAGTCTTGGGCGATTAGCCAAAGCTAACTCAATATTAGGCGAAATATGGATCTTGGCCCACTAAAGAGTTTCGAGGGTTGATATTTTTTTAAACAAAATAGTGGGAGCATCATTTAATATAAGACCATGTTAAATGATTAAATCATAAACTTATATTGCATATTTATATTGTAGATATCCATGGCAACTAACAATACAACAAGCACATTATCACTGCGATCGGTCCTTGAGAAGGACAAATTAAATGGGACAAACTTCCTAGACTGGTATAGGAATCTGAGGATAGTCCTCAAGCAAGAAAAGAAACAATATGTCCTAGACGAACCCTTACCTGTTGAGGAACCTCCCCTGACGGCTACGAGAGACGATAAGGATGCTTACAAGAAGCATCATAATGACGCACTTGATGTTGGCTGCCTTATGCTTGCCACCATGAACTCTGAACTTCAGAAGCAACATGAGGAAATTGAGGCGTTTGATATGATCGAACACTTAAAGCAATTGTACCAACAACAAGCTAGACAAGAGAGGTATGACGTCTCTAAAGCGTTGTTCCAGTGCAGGATGGTAGAGGGAAGCATAGTTGGAACTCATGTGCTCAAGATGATTGGGTACATTGAGAATCTGGAGAAGCTAGGTTTTCCATTGGACCAAGAGTTGGCCACCGATGTAATCTTGCAATCGTTGCCTGAGAGCTTCAGTCAATTTGTAGTAAATTACAATATGACTGACATGGAAAAGACTCTACCACAATTGCTTGGTATGTTGAGAACATATGAAGCAAATACAAAGAAGACTAAGGCCACAAACGTTCTTATTGTGAATAAGGGCAAATGAAAGGCCAAAGCTAAAGGCAATAAGAAAGCAAAGAAAGTCTTTGTTAAATCTAAGCCAAAGTCTTATGCACTGAAGCCAAAGAGAGGGATAGCAAAGGAAGGGAACTGTTTCCATTGCGGTGAGACCAGCCATTGGAAAAGAAACTGCAAAGTATAACTGGAGGATCTAAAGAAAGGAAGTGTGACCCCCACTTCAGGTATTTTTGTTATAGAAGTCAATTTATCTACTTCTTCATCAAGGGTATTAGATAATGGATGTGGATCTCACATTTGTGTAAATGTGCAGGACCTCAAAAAGAGTAGATTGTTGGCGAAAGACGAAGTTGATCTCCGAGTTGGAAATGGAGCAAGAGTTGCTGCATTAGCTATAGGGGATTATTATTTATCTTTGCCTTCTGGTTTATCGTTGATTTCAAAAGACTGTTATTTTGTGCCATCCATTACCAAAAACATTATTTCTATTTCTTGTTTAGACAAGTGTGGATTTTCATTTATGATAAAGGACAACTATTGTTCTATTTATTTAAATGATATGTTTTATGCTAGTGCACAAATGGTGAATGGTCTTTATTTATTAAATCTTGATATGCCTATCTATAACATAAATACTAAAAGGATTATAAATAATGATTGTAATCCGACTTATCTCTGGCATTGTCGCTTGGGCCACATAAACGAGAACCGCATATCTAAACTTCATAAGGATGGAGTATTAGATTCATTTGATTTTGAATCATATGAAACATGCGAGTCTTGTTTAATGGGCAAGATGACTAAAGCCCCTTTCAAGGGACATGTTGAAAGGGCAAATGTTTTATTGGGACTAATACATAGTGATGTATGTGGGCCAATAAGTACACAGGCTAGAGGTGGTTTTCAATACTTCGTTACATTTACTGATGACCTCAGTAGATATGGGTATGTGTACCTAATGAAGCATAAGCATGAAACCTTTGAAAAGTTCAAAGATTTCAAGAATGAAGTACAAAACCAACTTGGCAAAAGTATCAAAATCCTTCGATCAGATCGAGGAGGTGAATACTTAAGCCAAGAATATCATGACTATCTAAAGGAGTGTGGGATAGTCCCACAACTCACTCCTCCGTATACTCCACAATGGAATGGTGTATCCGAGAGGAGAAATCGAACCTTGTTAGACATGGTTAGATCAATGATGAGTCATGCAGATCTTCCGATATCATTTTGGGGACATGCTCTAGAAACAACGATTTTCTTACTGAACTGTGTTCCATCTAAATCAGTGGAAAAGACACCATATGAGATATGGACTGGGAAGCATCCTAGTATGTCTTTTATGAAGATTTGGGGGTTGTGAGGCTTACGTTAGACGTCATGCCACTAACAAACTTGGACCCAAATCTGATAAGTGTTTTTTTGTGGGGTATCCTAAGGAAACGAAAGGATACTATTTCTATTATCCCACCGAGAACAAAGTAGTTGTTGCTCGGACTGGTGTATTTAAGAGAATTTATTTCTAGAAAAACTAGTGGGAGAAAAATATAGCCTAGTGAAGTTCAACCACAAGAAAACACTGAACCTGAGATTGAGATGGAAACAGAGCAGGCACCGCAAACTGTTGTGGAAGAAGTACCTGCTCAAGAGACACAAGCCTAGCGTAAGTCTGTAAGAGAACACCGGGAGCCACAGAGATATGGATTTCTTGTGACTCAACAAGGTGACTTACTACTTATTGATGAGGATGAGCCGTCATCTTATCAACAAGCTATAATGGGCACTGATTCTGAGAAATGGCAAGAGGCCATGAAATCTGAGATGGAATCCATGTATGCAAACCAAGTATGGACTTTGGTTGATCCACCTGAAGGGGTACGACCCATAGGGTGCAAATGGATTTTCAAGAAAAAGACCGATATGGATGGTAATGTATAAACCTATAAAGGTCGGTTGGTTGCAAAAGGATTCAAACAAATTCATGGTATTGACTATGATGAAACATTTTCACCAGTGGCCATGGTTAAATCCATAAGGATCTTACTTGCAATAGCTGCATTTCATGATTATGAAATCTGGCAGATGGATGTCAAAACAGCTTTTCTTAATGGAAATCTGCTCGAGGATGTGTACATGACACAACCCGAGGGTTTTGTCGATCCAAAGGATGCTGGAAAGATATGCAAGCTACAACGATCCATTTATGGATTGAAGCAAGATTCTCGGAGTTGGAATCTTCGTTTTGATGATGCAATCAAAGAGTTTGGTTTTATCAAAAACGTAGATGAACCTTGTGTTTACAAGAAGGTCAGTGGGAGCATAATCATTTTCCTAGTGTTGTATGTAGATGACATACTTCTCATTGGGAATGATATCCCTGCCTTACAATCTGTAAAGATTTGGCTAGGGAACTGCTTTTCGATGAAAGACTTGGGAGAAGCCACCTATGTATTAGGAATCAAGATCTATAGAGATAGATCGAGAAGGCTTCTCGGCCTAAGTCAAAGTACATACATAGACAAAGTGCTTAAAAGGTTTAGCATGCAAGAATCAAAGAAAGGATTCGTGCCTATGACACATGGTATATATCTCTAGAAGGAACAGTGTCCTTCAACACCAGATGAGAGACAACGCATGAGTAAGATTCCATATGCGTCAGCTATTGGATCTATCATGTATGCCATGATATGTACTCGTCCCGATGTATCGTATGCTTTGAGCATGACGAGCAGATATCAAGTTGATCCAGGTGAAGGTCACTGGATTGTAGTCAAGAACATCCTGAAGTACTTGAGAAGGACTAAGGATACATTCTTGATTTATGGAGGTGAGGAAGAGCTCAATGTAATGGGTTACACTGATGCAAGCTTCCAAACCGACAAAGATGATTTTTGATCGCAATCAGGATATGTGTATTGCCTAAATGGAGGTGCTGTGAGCTGGAAGAGTTCAAAGCAAGAGACAGTAGCCGATTCTACAACAGAAGCTAAGTATATTGCTGCCTCGGATGTAGCAAAGGAAGTTGTTTGGATTAGGAAGTTCATTTCTGAACTTGGAGTGGTGCCTAGCATTAAAGATCCGATAGAACTCTATTGTGACAACAATGGAGCGATCGCATTGGCTAATGAACCTAGATCTCAACAAAGATCCAAGCACATATTTAGGCGTTTCCATTTCATTCGAGAAATCGTTGAAAGGGGAGATGTTAAAATATGCAAAGTACCAACAGATGATAACGTATCTGATCCATTGACGAAGCCACTGTCACAGCAGAAGCATGATCGTCATACTAGATCTCTAGGCATTAGGTTTATGTCTGAGTGGTCTTAGTGCAAGTGGGAGATTTGTTGGGATATGCCATAAGACAAGTCATAGGATGATTGTTTGGACGTACAATGTTTATGATTTTATGAATGGCAATTCATTATTATATATTATTCGTTTAACTGTGCAATGTGAATTAATATATATGTTAATGTCCTTAGAATAATATTGTATTATTCTTAAACATTGTCCCTAGTCAAGTATTATCATGAATAGGGATACTGATAATACGTAGAGACTAGTATGTGTTGATTGATGAATTTTTCATTGATATGAGATATCAAATCAACACATGGGTACATGTTAGAGAACGATGTACTGGACAGACCCACCATGGGAATGCTACATGGATAGTTATATGAGTGTCATAAGCAATTCTCATAGTGATAATAATGTATGTAATCCTTACGACTTGTGATCATCAGAGATCCCAACATAAGGAGTTATGTATCTTGATATTGTCAAAAGTTACCCGTAACAGGGTAAACTATAAAGGCGACTATTGGATACACTACGAATTATGTAGAGGGATGTTGACTGATCGAGATAGGATTTGTCCCTCCTATATAACAGGAGATGTGTTTGGCCCTTGATCAAGTGAGAATTAAAATGCATGGCCATGCTCGAATGAGTCGATATGAGATATCGAGCTTATTCGTTTATTCTAGTTCTACTTGGGGATCAAGAAATAAAGATTGAATATACGAGTATGACTATTCCATGACTCGTGTTCAATCTAAACACAAAGAACAAAGGGATTAAGTTACATGGTTAATATTATCACAAGTTCCTAGGTTATGTCGAGTCATTGACATTCTTGTAATTTGGGTAGCATTGATGTGTTGCTAGATACCGCTCATTGCTTGCGACATAAAATGAGATTTTATGTCACTACCAACATTACAAGATCCTATTGGGTCGCACAAAAGATTAAATCGAGAAGGGAAATCAAATTCATTGGATGAATTAATTAATTAAGAAGAGTCTGAATTAAGTAATGAAAAGGTTTTAATTAAATCATGGGTTTGGGCCCATAAGACTTTGAGAAAGTCTTGAACTTAATGAAGCCCTTTTAATTACATGGTATAATTAATTGTAGGAGACAATTTTAATATCATTCCAACCTACACAAAACAAGGACACGGCCGCCTCCTTCAAGCTACAAGGTTGCTCTCGGCTTCTTCATAGTCATGGGGTATTCTTGTGTGATTTCCGGCAATTATTCGATTGTGAATCGAGTGTGCTTCTTGTTCCGGTCTAAGAACGAGTCTAGCAACTTGTTCTTAGACTATCCCTTCACCCGATTTGATCGTGTGGATACCGTTGAGACAAAACTTGATAAGTTTTGCTTGTGACTCGTAGAAGACGTTGGACGTGGTGCTGCTCCGTGGAATCTGCTCAAACACGCTACAAGGGTGAGACCTTTGATCCTTTATCCGATATGAACACCTATGTATAGATCCGGTGTTTAGTAATCCATAATTTTTTATTCCGCTGCGTTGCTATGCATGTTGGATTACTTACAAATTGCACATAATCATTTCGGGGACATCACAGTTGTGTTGCCACCTGGGAAGGTTCTACACAATCACATAATCCAATATTAGAAGCCAGTTTATAAATCAATACCAAAAATCCCATCAAATAGCCAAAATCCAAAAATACCATATTTATAAGCCTCACGATCAATCGACCCCTGCGCTCGATCGATCGTGAGCCGATTAAACCAGGCACCAAAAATTGCTGCTCGTCTTGATCGATCGAGGTGCCCTCACCGATCGATCGAGAAGTCACCCCGATCGATCGAGAGTTCCGCTCGATCGATCGAGGAAGCATTCTCTTCCCAGCCAATAACGATGCCGTGCTCGATCGATCGGGGGTCACGCTCGATCGATTGAGGAGCTCTGCAAACGTGAGAAATCACCATTTTTTGTGCATAAACCACAAGCTAAGCCCAAAATATCCACAAAACAATTAACCCTCATCAACTCCACACCATATGAACTCCATCAAACCAACATATAATACACCAAAACATCAACCCCAAACAAAAGCACCCAATACATGCTATTCCCCCAAAACTGTTAGGATCGGTGTAGTGTTTAGAGGGGGGGGGGGGGGTGAATAAACACTAGATTTAATTTCGATTTTACTCAGGTTTGCTGCAGACTATTAAGTACTGCAGTAGCTTCTCAATATATTGCAAGTCAACAGACACTGATTATAGTGCGGAAGACGTCTGCTGGACTTGTGAGTGATAACAACTGAATGGTAAATAAGCAGTAAGTAGACACAAGTATTGTTTCTGGAAGTTCGAAGCACAACGCTTCTACGTCTCCCCTTCTTCCTTTCCAGGAAGGTTACACTACAAGAGTTTGGTTTACACTTTACAGTATACAATCTTCTTAGGCACTCACACAGCTTGGCCTAAACTCCTAGCAATCACAAGTTCCTAATTTGTGTACAATGATTTCTATGACACTCACACAAATATAAACTGTTTGACTTCGAGTGTTCTTCGAGCAGCAGACTCAGTTGTAGTTAATCTTTCACGATTACAGTAGTAGTGCTTTTCTGCTCTTGCTGAACCTTCAAATAATATCAGTGAGATGATTTTCTTTTTGCGTTGAGGTGTTTCTTTTTTTTGATCAGATATTTCAGCTAACCTCTTCATTCTTTGCTTGGATGTATTTATAGAGTCAATGGTCTAACGGCAACTTTTATGTATTAGGAAGAAATCAGCTTTCCAAACTCTGATTGTCTTCTTTCCTATTTTGTTAAGCAACGGCTCTTTTATTCTGACGCTAATGGTGGCGGAGATAAAGCAGGGTGTGCCGCTCTATTGTACCTTTGTCACAATAGGTTGTACTTGTTTTGTCTTGTTGCTTTGTGCTCTTGCTGGATGGTTAGACCTATGCTGGCTTTCTTCTTTCAAATGGTCTTTCATTATTCTGTACTCAGTAGAGGACTGTCCAGTAGTTGTCCATCTAGTTGGTGTTTGTCCGGTAGATGTCCATCTGGTAGATGTTTGTGCAGTAGATGTTCATCCAGATGGTGTCCATCCAGTTGATGTCCATCCGTAAGTGTTTGTTCAGTTGATGTCCATCACGCGGTAGGTGTTTGTATCCAGTAGGTGTCTGTCCAGTTGATGTTTGTCACCCGGTAGGTGTTTGTATCCAGTAGGTGTCTGTCCAGTTGATGTTTGTCACCACCAAAACTTAGAAATGTTTTCCAAACAATTTCCCCCTTTTTGGTGATGACAAAACTTAGTACTGGAGACTGATCATATGAACAGCAGCTCCTGTTAAGACTTAGAGACAAACATAGACTTTGCGATTTGTTAGAATAGATAAGCAGATTACAAGTAGTAATCAAGCTGAGCCAATGAAGGAATATCATTTTTATATAAAATGAATTCTGATTACATGGAACATCTTACAAATTACATAGAACATCTTACAAGTTACATAGAACATTTTACAAGTTACATAGAACATCTTACAACAGACCCATTTCTTTAATCTATCCAAATGGAGAAACATAGCCAGTATGGAATGATCCGAGCCAGCTAGTTTCAGGGTTATTGACAAAGGGAGGGGGAGAGAAAGTGCATATAGAGAGGCTCAGAACAAAGAAAGACCTAGAAAGCTATCATTATCTTCAAAGTAGTCCTCTGTTCATTTGGCAAGATCTCTGTCTTCAATGAAAATTCTCTATCTTCCACCTTTTTGTCATCAGTACCCAAGCATCTGATGTGCCAAATTCCAGGCTGGTGGAGAACACCGGGGCTGGTTGACCGCTTTTATTTTTAAACAATTATTTTTCAGTGTATGGGTTGAAGCGATTCTACCGCAAGTGCACGGTGTCAAGTTTTAGTATAGTGAAAATTAAGTAAAGGTTGTCGAATCCACAGGGACTAACGTATAAGTACCAAATAAGATCAATCAAATTATATTTAGCCTACGATTAAAGGAGTTTGATAAACTAACACTAAATTAAACTAAAGAACAAAATTAAACAAGAAATAATGACAAGAATGGTTCCGGAAATGCAAAGGTAAGTGACTCGAGAAAATTACCAAGTTTGTCGTTCAATTATGTTATCTCTAATGATTCAATGGAATTCTCACTTTATTAACCAATTGATTTTAAAGGTGAAAGGTTTTCATGATTATTCGATACACTCTCTCGAGCTATAACGAAACTAACAATAAATTAGAACAAGTCACTCTCGTGCACCTATTTACTAATTCAAAGTTGCTTAAATTATCAAAACCTATTAACTCTAAATCTTTCGATTTCAAGTTCTCACGTATGCGATATCATCTCTCGATCTCAATCGTAACATACATCATAAATTAATGGAGCGTGTTACAGCGTTATCTCTCGATCTCGGCTGTAACCCTCAAATTCAATCAAAGCTAGCTAAACTCTGATCTACACATGCAATTAATTTAGGAACAATAAATATCAATGCGCGCAAATATCAATGAATCAATAATATCAAACACAACGAACTAAAACTTCAATAATATAAACCAATTTTAATTCAAATCAATAACAGATGAGTTTTCTTGTCTCTCGACCTTAAAAACAACAAATGAAAATTGAAAATCAAATAAATTAAGTTCAGAAATACGATAAACGATGGATGAATCCGTGCGTTGCACCGTGATTTCTTCTCTTGTTCCTTCCTTGCACTCCGGAACGGATAGGCTCGACTTTGGACGAAGAACGGAGATTGGATCTCCTTCTTCCGGCGTTGGGCGGTGGCTAGGGCGGCTGCTCTTGACCTAAAAAGTCTGATATTTTCTCTCCAAATTCGTCCCCAATTCTGTGGAAGAGAGCCCCTTAAAAAGCCCTCCAAAAATCTCGATAAAATAGGAAAATAAAATCTTCAGATCTCGCGTCTCGATCGATCGAGAATTTCACCGATCGATCGGTGCACTGTTCACGCCAGCTTTTGGAACTTACTGCCTCGCTCGATCGATCGGGAATTTCCACCGATCGATCGAGATTTCTCAAAAATTGTTGCTGAAGTTACTGCCTCGCTCGATCGATCGATATTTCTACCGATCGATCGAGCCTTCGAAAATTCTGAGTCTTGCTACTGGCTGGCTCGATCGATCGAGAATAACTCTCGATCGATCGAGATCTGAAGAAACCATCTTCTACATTTTCATCATCTTTTATGCCTCGATTTCGCCCGTTATCTTCTCATTAGCTCATTTCTTCCACTTCTGATCTAATTTCCTGAAACAAATGAATAAACACCAAAAAGCATAATATCATCCAGGAAAAAGTACAGAAAATGGGAAGAAATCACAGTTAAAAACACTCAAAATCTAAGCCTATCACTGGTCGAAGAAGTCGGAGCTAGCAGAGGTGGGTTAGATAAGTAATCAACCCATATAGGGTTGATTTAGATAAGTAATGAACCCATGAATGTGTTGTAGAAACAGTTGCAAGACTAGTAAGAATATTAGTTAAGAGTTGCATGATTGATGATTTGCGTTAGAGAACTAGCATGCTATTTATAGCGAAAAACTAGCAAGTTGTAGTGTGAAATGTCATAGCATGCGTAAATAAGTGCAGATAAAGATAGAGACGAAGTGACAATACGGTGAATATTTATGAGAAACATGTAATGATAAGCACAAAAAGACAATAATAATTAATGTTTTCCTCCTAGCCAATGCTGGGAGTAGTCACGGGTGGAGGGTGGAGTGTCAGCCTCAGTTTGTCGGGAACTGTGGGACCTTTGCTGGGAGGGAGGTCTTGACCGATTGGATGCTCCAGCTGCAGTAGATGAGCGATGAGCTGGACTCTGGTCTCGGTGGGTCAGAGGAGCAGGTCTGCTCGTCTCGGGCAATCTTCGAGCAGTTTGAGGAGCAGCGGGTAGGCTGTTGCGCAAGTCTTGGATCTGTGAAGCAAAGGCCGCCTGCATAGTTGCTAATTGATCTGATAAGGCTTTCTTTGCATCTTCTATCTTATCTTCAAGAGCCAGTGAGGTGGCAGTATGAAGAGATTCATTCTGCTGAGTGATCTGAAGACGAGCCTGTCCTATCCGAGAGAGGGAGTCCGCAAAAGCATCTACAACAAAGGTCTGGAGCCTGGTTACTGTAGTCGTGAGACTATTAATGTCGCGATAGACGTGCTGGAATTGGGAGTCAGTATGTTGCTGGTGGCTCCGAAGAATAAGAGTGGCAGTGCATTCTTCCTCTTTGAGCTTGTTGACGTCACTGGCCAGAGCAGAGATGGCATTGGACAGATGCACCAGTTGATCAGCAACACTGGGTGGTCCTTCCAGAGGAATGTGAGTAGAGAAGTCAAAGAAATCATCAGGAGGATCCTGGGCCAGAGATTGATCCAGAGCATCAGTGTGGGTCTCAGCAACAATATTGATAACGTCGGGATGACCTTCAATATGTGCAGCGGTCAACATAGCAGCGGCTTTCGTGACTATTGCAGCAGGTGTGTCGGTAGCAATGACAGTCATGCTAGGAACAGCTTGTTCCAGCTCGGCTGCAGAAGACTGAGTGTGATCAGCAGAGTGAGAAGAGAGCTCGCTGGGTTCATCATTACCAGAAGAGATGGTAACTGAATCACTATGTCAACATTCGCATGATGAACATCCAACAGTTGTAGCGGTTGATCATTTGCAGGACTTGGAACGGAGGAGGTAAGTGGATCAGCTGTAGAGGTGGTCTCCATGTCAGTAGGAGCTATCTCCAAAGTAGGTGGGGTAGTCTCCAAGTCAAGAGGAGTTGCGTCAGTGGGAGTAATTTCCTAGTCAGTGGGAGCAGTTCCCAAACCAGTTGGAGCAGTTTCCAAGTCAGTTTTTGATGTTGGAGAGAGAGTTTTTGAAAACAGATGATTTTTAATGAATCATGATGTATTGTCTTCGATTTGATAGTGATAGGGTGTGTTTTGGTTGAACTTTTGGGTTGGATTTGTATTTGGGGGGTTTTGGGTTAAAATCTAAAATGTTGTTTTTAGTGTTTTATGGAGTTTAAGTGTTGTATTTGCGGTGTTGGTGGTGTATGGGGTGTTGGTTTTGAGTTTGGGTGTCAAAAACACCATGGAAGCTCGAATTTTTCAGAAAATCGCAAGTGGCGATCGATCGCCGAGGGGTAGCGATCGATCGCGACGAGCAGTCCAATTTTTGAAGGCGATGAGCAGTGCTGGCGATCGATCGCGAAGTCTCGGCGATCGATCGCGAGCGGGTTGGCGATCGATCGCGAGAAGGCACTGGTTTGGCCACTGGAGTGTGGCGATCGATCGCGATAGAGGTGGCGATCGATCGCCACCAGATGGAATGTGTTTTTTTTGGGATTTTTGGAAAATATCGGGATTTTGGAATCGAGGTTTAAAGGGGCCGTTTCCGGGGCAATGTCTACATTCCAATGGGAATGCTATACTTTTATAATGGATTGATTGGGACCAAAGCCTAATAAAATGGGATTATCGGTCGTGTCCTTGACTATCTATTAAACTTATAAAATGAAATATTTTGGGTATTATGCATGCTTAGCCAAGGAGCTTTTATTTTGGTAATCGTCATGAATTGACAATATGATTGGGAGCTATGAACGTGCTTGGGCACGTGGTTGCATACTTATGTTTGATTGTGAATTATTTGTGTTTTAGCACATACTTCTTGAGGAATGGGACTCAAGCAAGGTTTGGCTTGGACTGCGGAGACTTGAGGTACGTATGACGTACGAGCATAGCCTATAATAATGTTGCAACTGTAAAATGCATGGTATGTGATAATTGTATTAAATGGGCATTGGAACACATGGTGTGTGATAATTGCATTATATGGACATTGAAATATGTGGCATGTGGTAATTGCATCGAATAGGTATTGAAATGCATGGTGCATGATACTTGCTATAAATGGATAACGATATGCATGGTAAATGGCATTTTCCTCAAATGGATTATACATTGGGAACCATATGGTGCCGCTATTGAGCGAGCAATGATTTGGATGCTGTCGCCGTTGAGCGACCATCGGTTATGACGCCGCTATTGTTGAGCGTGCGCGGGGTTTAGAATGCCGCTATTGTGGAGCGAGCAATGAAATGGGAACATGGAATCATTGGTTAGATATATGTGATATCTACGGTCTTTTATATAACGATTTTACCATATTGATTATGGAACTGGCATAATAGAACGGTATTAGTTAATCTACGTGGTGATTGACTGGCTTTGGGAATTTGATGAGTTTGATTGTTTTGAGTACAGGGACAATACATGGGATCCCGGATGAGGGTGTTACCATCCAGGGAGTATCTTTTAAATTATGGCATTTACATTCTTTATTTGAATTGCAATGTTATGATTATTGGTTTGGTGGTATTGGTATGCTCACCCCGTGTGGGGGCTGTCTCTGTTGGGGCAGGTGTTACAGGTGTAGCAGCAGCTTTGGTTAGATATATGTGATATCTACAGTCTACCACATGTCATATCGACAGAAAGCGAGTAATTTCCTCCATGATTACTCCTGTCGTCAAATTACATGGCCAAAAAGCCATTCCAACGAGCATACCTCAAGGGTATCACCACTCGTAATATGATCACCTCAAACATATGCTGCGGTACAATCACATGTACAGCGCGTCCATCCCTTTCTCGAGCGACCCGCTCGGTATAAGGGTCACGTCAACCGGTGATGTAGACACCACATTGTGCTCGGCACTGGCACCCAAATCATACAACTGAATACGTATACTCAACACATTGTTCATCATAACGATGATGCATGTCAAAAAAAGGACATCGCCTACACCATCGTCATCGTCATCCCGTGACGACACATGCCCACTCATGGCATCTAAGGCATCGTCAACTAGTGACGATACATGTCAACAATGACATCTAAACAACCCTGTCAACTCGTGACGGTCCATGTACATCAACGTATGTCATCCATCATCATGCTAGTAAAATAGTCATAATAAAACATTCATATCAATGCATGCCAGCTATAATAATGCTAATAGAATAGCAATATCCCATACCTCATCGCTAACAAGATAGCGGCATACCTGTCTCCGTTACTCAATAATAGTGCGTAATCAGCACCCATCGCTCGAAGGCGGCAAAATCCTGTGCTGAGTACATAGCGGCACAATCCATCACTATAGAATCGACGGCATGATACCTCGTCATATAATAAGTGGCATGAAACCTCGCTATACACCTGAGCATGAATCATCGTCCACATAATAGCGGAAAGAGGCATCGCTATCAACATATCCGGCGGCACGAATCATCGCCAATCCTCATAGAAGAATGAGTCATCGTAAATCATCATATACATATGCTCAACGGCGTGAACCATCATCGACCGACACAGCGGAATGTCTCATCGCTATACATGTGTCTGGCGGTATGAATCATCGCCCATCATCATAGAGGAATGGATCATCATCATCGACACAGCGGAATACATCGTCGCTATCATCCGTGTCCTCATAAAGAAATGAATATAAATCGACACAGCGGAATACATCGTCGCTATCATCCGTGTCCTCATAAAGAAATGAATATAAATCGACACAGCGGAATACATCACCGCTATCATCCGTGTCCTCATAAAGAAATGAATATAAATCGACACAGCGGAATACATCATCGCTATCATCCGTGTCCTCATAAAGAAATGAATATAAATCGACACAGCGGAATACATCACCGCTATCATCCGTGTCCTCATAAAGAAATGAATATAAATCGACACAACGGAATACATCACCGCTATCATCCGTGTCCTCATAAAGAAATGAATCATCACAACAAGCGGCATCTCATCCTCGCTTCTTCATACAAGCGGTATATCATCCTCGCTTCGTATGGAATACCCCGCCTCCATGTGCAAGCGAGCCTCCCCCCTCCCGCTCCACATTTTTAGCGGTATAAGCATAAGCTTCTTCATACAAGCGGTATCTCATCCTCGCTTCGTATGGAATACCCCACCTCCATGTGCAAGCAAGCCTCCCCCCTCCCGCTCCACATTTTTAGCGGTCAAGCGTAAGCTTCTTCATACAAGCGGTATCTCATCCTCGCTTCGTATGGAATACCCCGCCTCCATGTGCAAGCGAGCCTCCCCCCTCCCGCTCCACATTTTTAGCGGTAAAAACGTAAGTATAAAAATTCTCACTGTGATAAACAAGACTCCTGGAATGTATAATCATCATTCCTTTTTATACTCCATATTTCCTGTAACCTGCAACCATCATGGTTAGCAACAATAGCCATATACGCTATGCATCAAACATTCAATGCATATATGCAACCACTTGCAAGTCAATACGTATACCAAGACATGTTACCTCGGAAATATCCCTTTACCTGATTTTCTTACAAAATCAGATTCCTTGGCACTTAACACCACGGAGTGCCAGACATCACTATTAATGCCATCCTATCGTGTTCCACACTATTCCTGCAACCACAATGGTTAGCAATACCACTTTTCATATCATAAAAGCACATAAACAATTAGTTATGTCGTGCAACATTAATGCCATCATGCATAAATATGTGCTATCAATAACTTCCTAGGCCCTTAACAGCCCCAATGAGCAACCTGGCTCTGATACCACTAAATGTGAGGACCCCAAACCCTTAACCCTTGATTAGTGTATTAATCAATATGTGTGGCACATGCTTTCAATTAAAATCGATCGAGAAACTCAGATGATACTTTACCATTGAATGACAAATACAAAATTTTCTTTAATATTCAATGTTATAAGATCATCATCCTAACAACAAATAGACTCATAAAGTTCGCCCATTACCATCCCCTTTACACCACTTTTTACATTGTGGACTTTTATAAAAATTTGGGCAGAGTCTCCCCATAAATTGAGCTATCCCGAAACAAAAGCACATCACATAATATAATTCCCGGCCAGGGAATACACAATGCTCAACAGAATACAGAACACAAAGTAAATTCCCAGCCAGGGAAGACACCACACAATAAGACAACTAAAGTGGGTTTCAACACCCACATAATACACAAATGACTCTCATATCATTAGCAATTCTACCCTTAATTGCATGCATATAGAATGAAAGAGAGGAAGGCTCATGCCTTTATATACAACCCATATACAAGTATAATCGTGCTCACATGCGAGCATCATAAATGTGTATATAACTCTCGGGTGTATATAAGTACCCTATACGATACCGTGCTCCATCTAGCCCTGGTACACTGATCCTGGGAGTAAATCCAAACAACAGCTCGAGCTCAACTCCAAAGCCATCGATGTACCTGTTCACCTGCCCCAACAGAGACAGCCCCCAACGGGGTGAGCATACCAATACACAAAATCCCATAATCACAATAATGAAATTCATAATTTACAACAAAAGTAAATACTAATGAATTTTAAATGATACTCCCTGGATGGCAACGTGCTCATCCGGGATTCCGTGTACTGTCCCTGTTCTCACAATCATCAAACTCATCAAATCTCAAAAATCAGTAAATCAACACATTGATTTAACTCATCGCATGCCTAATTCTCGAATATCAATATATAGTGATTCCAAATTCATTATACAGGCAAACATGGATATCTCAATAACAAATACTGATTTCTCAATCTCGCTATCAATCACAGATAGCTCAAATGCCTAGCATTTATTTTACCAATTCTCCATTATACTTAGACATCTCGCATGTCTTATAATGAATACATGATTCCACAATCATTCTCAGGCATCTCAATGCCCTACAGTGGTCATATACATCAAGTACCCCATATACCTTGTAAGTGTTATCCTACTCTAGTGTCACGCACGCTTGTGGCGGCGATATCAAGATTTGGTCGTTCCTTGGCTATATCAACATAAATATATAACCATACGCACAAATATTTAATGCAATCAAAATACATTATGCATTTCACAAATGCTCTCATATAAAGAAATGCTCGTACGTCGCACGTACCTTAAATCCTCGTAGTCCAAGCCAAACCTTGCTTGGGTTCCATGCCTCGAGGAATGATGTGCTAACACGATAAATAATTCACAATTATTTACGAACATGTAACCCATTGTGAGACCCCGATACTTAAACATAATGTAAGCTGCAATTATGAGAACTAAGCATGCAATATCAAAGTATTTAATCGTGTTGACATTTTGAGCTTAAGGGTCACGTGCACCCATAAAATTTTCAACAGATAATAGTTACATTTCTCAAAACAATAGGAGTGACACTATAGTTCTACTCTACTACTTGTAGAGACTACGCAAAAGAACTCTGTCCTGCTATTGTAGTAGCACTCCTTACAGCTCAAAGTATCAGCCCCGACCCTAGTTCTCCTTAGCAAAAGCACCTACAAAGACGACCCCCAACACATGAGCACATAGCTATTCATATATAACACAATACGAATACGTAAGGCGTAAATGCATAAATCATAAATACAAAACACTTCCTGTATTTTCATCGCATTTACAACGCCTATTGGTTGTCCCTGTACCATGTACCATAATTCATAAACAACTCACTATATGAACATATGGTCTCATAAATAAATGTCATGACATATCATTTCTTTTTCTTGAGTCAGTCATCATCAGTTATTTTAAATGCTTTTTCGCTTCATAATCTCAACACAAGCGGTATCTCATCCTCGCTTCTTCATACCAGCGGTATCTCATCCTCGCTTGGTATGGTATACCCCGCCTCCATGTGCAAGCGAGCCTCCCCCCTCCCGCTCCACATATATAGCGGTAAAGCGTAAGCATTAAAACCTTCACTGTGATCACCCCTGACTCGTGGAATACATCTATTTTATTCCACATCACAATATGCAATCACAATGCATAATAACATGTATCAAACTCTTAATGCATCACATTGCATTTCTCATGTGTCAAAAGACAAACATAAAGTACATGTTACCGTTGGGATGCCCGTACGTCGCTTACGTACCTTTCCAAAATGTAGTGTGTGGTGGGACTCTATCCCCTGCGTTGTGTAGCCGTCTGTGAAGGCTCTACACCAGTGTACAACACAATATTAGATGCCAATTTATAATCCAAAATCAAAAATCCAACAAAATATCATTTTTTTTATAACTTTGCCTCTGGCGATCGATCGCTACCACGAGGCGATCGATCGCCAGACTTCACTGACCATGGCGATCGATCGCGCCATTCATGGCGATCGATCGCGTGTCTTTGATTTTGGCTACTGGACTTCGGCGATCGATCGCCCCATTTGTGGCGATCGATCGCCACATGCTTGTGCGCGATATTTTCTAGATTTCTGAACACTCATATTCATACCATTCAAACTAGCACATAAGCTATACCACATGCCCAAACCAACATGCTAGTAGCTACAAGGTATTACCGTGAGTGTAATCAAATCAAAGTTATACTCAACCATAAACCCACATGCATGAAAATCACCCAACAATAGCAGTACCCATCCAAGATCTTCTGAAAACAGGGTGCATATTTCATTGCCAGATTTCTCGAGCACCTCTTTTCATGCTATTAAAACTACAACATATAACATAAAACATGCTCGAACAAAACCTCCAAGAGTTTTACAAAACTACCATGCATGTACTCAAATCAATGGTTTACCAAAAAACCTAGCTAACATGCATGATAATTCTTCTACAACTTCACTCCCATCCTATATTTTCCAGAAAAACAGGGCACACACTTTACCCAGATTTTTGAACAATATAATTTACATGCTTAAATCCTTCACATAAAACATGTAACATGCTCAAGGAAAAATACTGGAAGCTTCACAACAACACTATATAAGCATTTAAATCGAAGGTTTTAAGAAACCAAATCTAACATGCCATTTTTACACCAACAAAAAGCATGAACTTAAACAACTTAAATTCAAAACCAGAACATGGTTTCTCACCCCTTTTTGCTCCGATTTTTGGAAGGCTTCAAAGCAACAAAAATGGTTGAACTCCTTCTTATCTTGCTCAGCAAGTGTTGGACGATTTTTGGGAGGGAAATGGAGTGATTTCAGACATGGTAAGGTGGAGTGGGAGATGGGACAAGGGGTATGGGTGAACAGCTGGCAGCAGGGTATGGGTCAAGGGGGGTGGTTGGGTGGTGGGTTATGTGATGTGTTATGTTTTGGTCCCGGTATTTAGCACGATGTATTAAAATATCCTCACATGATATTTTATAGTATTTTCTTAATAAAATACTTCAATTCCCATTTAAACATGCTTCACCAAAGCAAATAACATACACCCCAAATAATCATGCCACAACCCCAAAGTCCCAACATATAACACATGCACCCTCACATGCATTTCCCAATATTATTAATTCAACACAAGGAATTAATACCATAATTTTCACAACAATGATTAATGTTTAAATAACACCTAACCATTTCGGGGATATCGCAATACTCCCCTACTTATAAGATTTCGTCCTCGAAATCAGCATGCTTACCAACATGAAGTAAAACAATACATAAACGCATACCAGAAAACAGCTCTGGGTAGTGCTGCACCATGTGTCGCTCTGTCTCGCACGTGGCCTCCTCGACACCCCTACGATCCCACTGAACTTTGACCATAGGAATAACTTTGTTTCTCAGTCTACGATCTACCCTATCCAAAATCCCGATAGGTCGCTCCACACAGGAAACATCGGACTCAATCTGAACCTCAGAAGGCTGCAACACATGAGAAGGATCTGGCTCGTACTTCCGTAACATAGACACATGAAATACATCGTGAATGCCAGAGAGAGAGGGCGGTAAAGCTAAACGGTACGCCAGAGTACCCACACGCTGTAAGATCTCATACGGCCCTACATATCTCGGGGACAACTTCCCCCGCATACCAAACCGTACTACTCCTCTGAAAGGCGAGATCTTCAGAAAGACTCTGTCGCCCAACTGAAACTCCAACGGTCTTCGCCGCTGATTGGCATATGCTGCCTGTCTGTCCTGAGCTGCCTTCACCCTTTGTCTTATCACCTTTACCTTTTCTTCCATTTCCCGGATCAAATCTGGTCCTCCGACTGATTTGCAATCCACGTCGTCCCAACACAAAGGTGACCTACAACGTCTACCATAGAGGGCCTCAAAAGGAGCCATCTGTATACTTGCCTGGTAGCTGTTATTATAAGAAAATTCCACCAAGGCTACTGAGTCCTGCCAAGAAGTGTCGAACTCCAGCACACAAGCCCTCAACAAATCTTCAAGCGTCTGTATCGTACGCTCGGTCTGTCCGTCCGTCTGGGGATGATAGGCTGTGCTCAACCTCAACTCTGTACCAAGAGCTGACTGAAGACCCTCCCAAAAGTGAGATGTAAACCACGGATCTCGATCAGACACAATCGAAACAGGGATCCCATGCACTCTCACCACATCTCTGACATATAACTGTGCCATCCTCAAGTACGTGAAGGTCATACAGTAGGGAATGAAATGAGCACTCTTAGTCAATCTGTCGACGACTACCCATATAGCATCAAAACCCGAAACAGTCCTTGGTAAGTGGGTCACGAAATCCATAGACACGTGCTGCCACTTCCACTCGGGTATCTCCAAACTCCTTAGTTCACCTCCAGGCCTCTGCCTCTCAGCCTTCACCTGTTGACAGATCAAACATCTCTTAACGAATGAGGTGACATCTTGTTTCATACGCCTCCACCAGAACTGGCTGTGTAGATCCATCCTGCTGCAATGAGCTCGCTGTAATATACCCCGTCGCAACTCGGGTGTATCTGGAACCACCCATCTATCGCCAAGTCTCAGAGAACCGTCCTCAGCCACTCTGAATCTCGATGGCTGGCCTGAATGAACCACTAACATCCACCTCTGAACCTCTGCGTCGGTCCCCTGAGCCTTCCTGATGTGATCATAAATAACAGGCTCAGCTAGCAAGGTCAATACTTGTACTGGTGAAGTGGATACATCATAATCGAATCCCAACTGACAGTAGGAGCTCAACATAACTGATAAGCACATGGCATCCTCTGTGCTCCTCACCTTCCGACTCAAAGCGTCAGCTGTCAAATTTGCTTTCCCCAGGTGGTATTCGATTTCACAATCGTAATCCTTCAGCAAATCCATCCATCTCCTCTGCCTCATGTTCAGTTCAACCTGTGTAAACAAGAACTTCAGGCTCTTGTGATAAGTGAAGATGGTAAATGAGGTACCATATAAGTAGTGTCGCCATATTTTCAAGGCGAACACTATAGCTGCTAGCTCCAGATCATGGACTGGATACCTCGTCTCATGTGGCTTCAATTGTCTCAAAGCGTAAGCCACAACGTGCTTATCCTGCATCAGCACGCATCCTAAACCCTGAAGCGATGCGTCGGTATAGAGAACGAACCCTTTGTTCTCCCTGGGAATCACCAAAACTGGCGCTGAAGTCAATCTGTGCTTCAACTCCTGGAAGCTCTGCTCACAAGTTTCCGACCAAAGGAATGGAACTCCCTTCTGAGTCAGCTGTGTAAGTGGCTTGGCGATCTTTGAGAAACCCTCGACGAAACGTCGGTAATAGCCAGCCAGACCAAGAAAACTTCGAATTTCACTGACTGAAGTAGGGGCAGACCAATCCATAACTGCCTCTATCTTCCTATGGTCTACTGATATCCCCTCTCGTGATATGATATGGCCCAAAAATGATACACTGCTCAGCCAAAACTCACACTTGCTGAGTTTGGCGTACAACTGATGATCTCTGAGGATCTGGAGCACTAAACTCAGATGATCGGCATGATCCTCCTCACTCCTTGAATAGACAAGGATGTCATCAATGAATACGATCACAAACTGATCGAGGTACTCCTGAAATACTCTGTTCATCAGGCTCATAAAAACTGCAGGTGCATTTGTCACTCCGAATGGCATCACTAAGAACTCGTAGTGCCCATACCGAGTTCTAAAAACCGTCTTTTGGACATCGCCAGCTCTAACCCGCACCTGATGATAGCCTGGCCTCAAGTCTATCTTTGAGTACACCTCTGTACCCTGCAGCTGGTCGAACAGATCATCAATCCTCGGAAGTGGATACCTGTTCTTCACTGTGGCCTTGTTCAGTTTCCTGTAGTCAATGCACAGACGCATTGAACCATCCTTCTTTTTCACGAACAAGACTGGTGCACCCCAAGGCGATACACTAGGACGAATGTATCCCTTGTCAAGGAGCTCCTGTAACTGTACCTTCAGCTCTGCCGGTGCCATCCTGTACGGGGCACGAGAAATAGCAGAAGTCCCTGGCAGCAGCTCAATGGCGAACTCAACATCCCTGACAGGCGGAAACCCTGGAATCTCATCTGGGAACACATCAATGAACTCCGCCACAACTGGAATGTCCTCGGCTCTCACTCCCTTCTCTTCTGATGCATTCACGGCATAAATAAGGTAGCCCATGTGGCCACGTTCCAATAACCGCGACATCTTAACCGTTGAGATTACTGGAATCTTTGGACGAGAGCCGTCCCCATAAAAAGTCCACTGGAACCCCTGATCAGAAAGAAAACGTACCATCCTCTGTCGGCAATCTACCACAGCTCGGTATCTGTTCAACACATCAATGCCGATAATGCAGTCAAAATTTTCCATCTCTAGCTGAATCAGATCGGCCCTCAGATCATTGCCCTCAAAATAAATGAGGCAATCAGATAACAGTCGGTTCGCAATCACATGCTTTCCCGTGGGTGTCGAGACCATGAGAGGCGTGGGTAACAGAGACGAGCACAAGTGGTGTCTCTCCACAAAAGCAACAGATACAAAAGAATGAGAAGCACCTGTATCTACCAAAATAAATGCAGGGTACGTAAATAAATGACACGTACCAGCAATGACCTCCTCCGAGGCTGCCTCAGCCTTCTCCCTAGTCAGTGCATACACCTGACCTTGCGGCGGTCCCGCCGCCTGACCTCCCTGCGGTCGAGGTGCAAACTGCTGTCTCGGTTGTGTCGTCCTAACGTCAGATCTTGGTCTATTCGGCCCTGAGTCTGCCTGACTTGCCCAATTGGGGCAATTCCGAGCTAAGTGGCCCACCTTTCCACAAACATAACTGTTAGTAATCCTTAGAGCATACAACGCAGCGGAATAAAATATTTTGGATTACTAGAACAACGGATCTATACATAGGGATTCATATCGGATAAAGGTTTACAAAATTCTCACCCTTGTAGCGTGTTTGAGCAGATTCCACGGAGCTGCACCACGTCCAACGCCTCCTCCGAGTCACTAGCAAAACTTGTCTAGCTTTGCCTAAACGGTATCCACACGATCAAATCGAAAGGGATGTTCAAGAACAAGTTTCTAGACTTATTCTAGAACCAAAACTAAACTCTCGGTTCAAAACCGTTCAACGACGGACAATCAAGATGAACACCACACGGCGGCGCGGCGGCGGTGATGTTCGGTTCTTGAGAGGCGGCCGAGAGGAGAGTGTAGGTTTAGGTTTTTTATGATTTTGATATCAAGGAATGAATTGAAAAGTATGATTAACAATTAATCAAAACCTTGTATTTATATTATAAGGCTTTTAATTAAGGTTCAAGACTTTCTTAAAGTCTTATGGGCCCAAACCCATAATTTAATTAAAACCTTTTAATCACTTAATTAAGACTCTTCTTAATTAATTAATTCATCCAATGAATTTAATTTCCCTTATCGATTTAATCTTTTGTGCGACCCGATAGGATCTTGTAATGTTGGCAGTGACATAAAATCTCATTTTACGTTACAAGCTAAGAGCGGTGTCTAGCAACACATCGAGGCTACCCAAATTACAAGAATGTCAATGACTCGACATAACCTTTAGAACTTGTGATAATATTAACCATGTAACTTAATCTCTTTGTCCTTTGTGTTTAGATTGAACACGAGTCATGGAATAGTCATACTCGTATATCCAATCTTTATTTCTTGATCCCCAAGTAGAACTAGAATAAACGAATAAGCTCGATATCTCATATCGACTCATTCGAGCATGGCCATGCATTTTAGTTCTCACTTGATCAAGGGCCAAACACATCTCCTGTTATATAGGAGGGACAAATCCTATCTCGATCAGTCAACATCCCTCTACATAATTCGTAGTGTATCCAATAGTCGCCTTTATAGATTACCCTGTTACGGGTAACGTTTGACGATATCAAGATACATAACTCCTTATGTTGGGATCTTTGATGATCACAAGTCGTAAGGATTACATACATAATTATCACTATGAGAATTGCATATGACGATCATATAACTATCCATGTTGCATTCTCATGGTGGGTCTGTCCAGTACATCGTTCTCTAACATGTACCCATATGTTGATTTGATATCTCATATCAATGAACAATTCATCGATCAACACATACTAGTCTCTATGTATTATCATTATCCATATTCATGATAATACTTGACTAGGGACATCTTTAAGAATAATACAATATTATTCTAAGGACATTAACATATATATTAATTCACATTGCACAGTTAAAAGAATAATATATAATAATGAATTGCCATTCATAAAATCATAAACATTGTATGTCAAAACAATCATCTAATGATTTGTCTTAGGGCATATCCCAACAATCTCCCACTTGCACTAAGACCACTCAGACATATACCTAATGCCTAGAGATCTAGTATGACGATCATGCTTCTGCTGTGACAGTGGCTTCGTCAATGGGTCAGATACATTATCATCTGTTGGTACTTTGCATATTTTAACATCTCCCCTTTCAACGATTTCTCGAATGAAATGGAAACGCCTAAGTATGTGCTTGGATCTTTGGTGAGATCTTGGTTCCTTAGCCAATGCGATCGCTCCATTGTTGTCACAATAGAGTTCTATCGGATCTTTAATGCTAGGCACCACTCCAAGTTCATAAATGAATTTCCTCATCCAAACCGCTTCCTTTGCTGCATCCGAGGCAGCAATATACTCAGCTTCCGTTGTAGAATCGGCTACTGTTTTTTGCTTTGAACTCTTCCAGCTCACAGTACCTCCATTTAGGCAATACACATATTTAGATTGCGATCGAAAATCATCTTTGTCAGTTTGGAAGCTTGCATCAGTGTAACCTATTACATTGAGCTCTTCCTCACCTCCATAAATCAAGAATGTATCCTTAGTTCTTCTCAAGTACTTCAGGATATTCTTGACAGCAATCCAGTGACCTTCACCTGGATCAACTTGATATCTGCTCGTCATGCTCAAAGCATACGATACATGGGGACGAGTACATATCATGACATACATGACAGATCCAATAGCTGACGCATATGGAATCTTACTCATGCGTTGTCTCTCATCTGGTGTTGAAGGACACTATTCCTTCGAGAGATAAATACCATGTGTCATAGGCACAAATCCTTTCTTTGATTCTTGCATGCTAAACCTTTTAAGCACTTTGTCTATGTATGTATCATTTCCAATGAGAAGTATGTCATCTACATACAACACTAGGGAAATGATTACGCTCCCACTGACCTTCTTGTAGACACAAGGTTCATCTTCATTTTTGATAAAACCAAACTCTTTGATTGCATCATCAAATCGAAGATTCCAACTCCGAGAAGCTTGCTTCAATCCATAAATGGATCGTTGTAGCTTGCATATCTTTCCAGCATCCTTTGGATCGACAAAACCCTCGGGCTGTGTCATGTACACATCCTCGAGCAGATTTCCATTAAGGAAAGCTGTTTTGACATCCATCTGCCAGATTTCATAATCATGAAATGCAGCTATTGCAAGTAAGATCCTTATGGATTTAACCATGGCCACTGGTGAAAAGGTTTCATCATAGTCAATACCATGAATTTGTTTGAATCCTTTTGCAACCAGCCGACCTTTATAGGTTTGTACGTTACCATCCATATCGGTCTTTTTCTTGAAAATCCATTTGCACCCTATGGGTCGTACCCCTTCAGGTGGATCAACCAAAGTCCATACTTGGTTTGCATACATGGATTCCATCTCAGATTTCATGGCCTCTTGCCATTTCTCAGAATCATTGCCCATTATAGCTTGTTGATAAGATGACGGCTCATCCTCATCAATAAGTAGTAAGTCACCTTGTTGAGTCACAAGAAATCCATATCTCTGTGGCTCCCAATGTTCTCTTACAGACCCACGATGGGCTTGTGTCTCTTGAGCAGGTGCTTCTTCCACAACAGCTTGCGGTGCCTGCCCTGTTTCCATCTCAATCTCAGGTTCAGTGTTTTCTTGTGGTTGAACTTCACTAATTCTATTTTCTCCCACTGGTTTTTCTAGAAATAAATTCTCTTTCTAGAAATACACCAGTCCGAGCAACAACTACTTTGTTCTCGGTGGGATAATAGAAATAGTATCCTTTCGTTTCCTTAGGATACCCCACAAATAAACACTTATCAGATTTGGGTCCAAGTTTGTTAGTGGCGTGACGTCTAACGAAAGCCTCACAACCCCAAATCTTCATAAAAGACATACTAGGACGCTTCCCAGTCCATATCTCATATGGTGTCTTTTCCACTGATTTAGATGGAACACGGTTCAGTAAGAAAATCGTTGTTTCTAGAGCGTGTCCCCAAAACGATATCGGAAGATCTGCATGACTCATCATTGATCTAACCATGTCTAACAAGGTTCGATTTCTCCTCTCGGATACACCATTCCATTGTGGAGTATACAGAGGAGTGAGTTGTGGGACTATCCCACATTCCTTTAGATAGTCATGAAACTCTTGGCTTAAGTATTCACCTCCTCGATCTGATCGAAGGATTTTGATACTTTTGCCAAGTTGTTTTTGTACTTCATTCTTGAAATCTTTGAACTTTTCAAAGGTTTCATGCTTATGCTTCATTAGGTACACATACCCATATCTACTGAGGTCATCAGTAAATGTAACGAAGTATTGAAAACCACCTCTAGCTTGTGTACTTATTGGTCCACATACATCACTATGTATTAGTCTCAATAAAACATTTGCCCTTCAACATGTCCCTTGAAAGGGGCTTTAGTCATCTTGCCCATTAAACAAGATTCGCATGTTTCATATGATTCAAAATCAAATGAATCTAATACTCCATCCTTATGAAGTTTAGATATGCGGTTCTCGTTTATGTGGCCCAAGCGACAGTACCAGAGATAAGTCGGATTACAATCATTATTTTTAATCCTTTTAGTATTTATGTTATAGATAGGCATATCAAGATTTAATACATAAAGACCATTCACCATTTGTGCACTAGCATAAAACATATCATTTAAATAAATAGAACAACAGTTGTCCTTTATTATAAATGAAAAACCATACTTGTCTAAACAAGAAATAGAAATTATGTTTTTAGTAATAGATGGCACAAAATAACAGTCTTTAAAATCAACGATAAACCAGAAGGTAAAGCTAAACTATAATCTCCTATAGCTAATGCAGCAACTCTTGCTCCATTTCCAACTCGGAGATCAACTTCGCCTTTCGCCAATAATCTTGAGGTCCTGCACATTTACACGAATGTGAGATCCACATCCAGTATCTAATACCCATGATGAAGAAGTAGAAAAATTGACTTCTATAACAAAAATACCTGAAGTGGAAGTCACACTTCCTTTCTTTAGATCCTCCAGATATACTTTGCAGTTTCTTTTCCAATGGCCGGTCTCACCGCAATGGAAACAGTTCCCTTCCTTCGTTATCCCCCCTTTTGGCTTTAGTGCAGAAGACTTTGGCTTAGATTTAACAAAGACCTTCTTTGCTTTCTTATTGCCTTTAGCTTTGGCATTTCTTTTGCCCTTATTCACAATAAGAACATTTGTGGCCTTAGTCTTCTTTGTATTTGCTTCATATGTTCTCAACATACCAAGCAATTGTTGTAGAGTCTTTTCCATGTCAGTCATATTGTAATTTACTACAAATTGACTGAAGCTCTCAGGCAACGATTGCAAGATCACATCGGTGGCCAACTTTTGGTCCAATGGAAAACCCAGCTTGTCCAGATTCTCAATGTACCCAATCATCTTGAGCACATGAGTTCCAACTAGTCTTCCCTCTACCATCCTGCACTGAAATAACGCCTTAGAGACGTCATACCTCTCTTGTCTTGCTTGCTGTTGGTACAATTGCTTAAGGTGCTCGATCATATCAAACGCCTCCATTTCCTCATGTTGCTTCTGAAGCTCAGAGTTCATGGTTGCAAGCATAAGGCACCCAACATCAAGTGCGTCACTTTGATGCTTCTTATAAGCATCTTTTTCGGCTCTTGTAGCCGTTAGGGGAGGTTCCTCAGCGGGCAAGGGTTCCTCTAGGACATATTGTTTCTTTTCTTGTTTGAGGACTATCCTCGAGTTCTTATGCCAGTCTAGGAAATTTGTCCCATTTAATTTGTCCTTCTCAAGGACCGATCGCAGTGATAAAGTGCTAGTAACGTTGTTAGTTGCCATGGATATCTACAATATAAATATGCAAAATAAGTTTATGATTTAATCATTTAACATGGTCTTATATTAAATGATACTCCCACTATTTTGTTTTAAAAAATATCAACCCTCAAAACCTTTAGTGGGCCAAGATCCATATTTCGCCTAATCTTGAGTTAGCTTTGGCTAATCGCCCAAGACTCGGTTATTTAGGTAGACAACACTTTGTCAATTACATCACATGTAATTCTTGGATAGTTGGACGAACAACACTTTGTTCAATTCATCAAATGAATTATAATCCAACCCATGCCTCTAAGTTCCCAATCCTATTGAGATAACTTAGTTAAGTCGTACCCAATTTAAAGTATAACGGATATCACTTTTATCCTTTCGCGCCTTACTAAGATTGCCACGGTGCTTTGCTTTGGCAAACCCACACATGTACAATCGAAGTTATTGACGAGTACTTTTAATTTTGGAAGGCATCTAAAACTTAATGTTTTAGAGGGATTTATTGATCTCATGATTAGTTTGATAATTTAAAATATGTCCACTACATATAGTTGTATACATATCTACATATATGTGTAATACAATTATCAATCTAAAACATAAGATAAATCATGCATCAACATACATAATTAAACGTGACATGGTTACTAACGATTCTCTCAAGCCAATGAGAAAATCCTAAGAGTCGACCTAAGGTAACTTCACAAGCACCTTCCTTTGGCTCCAATTTGTGAATGGCCTCCTCATCCCGGCACGATGCTCCATCTTCATTGATCACCATCAATAAAATAAACTACACTATTTACAAGTGTGATATCCCCGAAATGGTTAATTGCTTTTTGGTGCATTAATTGTGTTTACATGATTAATTATGTGGTAATTGATTATGTGTTGGGATTTATTTACCTTATGTGGAAATGCATGGTCATGTGGATAGGGTGACCCGGGGTTGCATTTCAGGGTGCATGTGGTGCATGTTGGGTAAATATTATGGGAAGCATGATTTATTTGCCTTGGTTAGCAATTTATGAGGAATCATGTGTTAATTGATATTATGGTGCATTTTGAGTAAATGCTTTGAAAAATATCATGTTGGGGTGTTTTATACACCATGGAATTACTTTGGCATGTATTTTAAATTAAAAATCACTTTTATCATCCAACCCACCCTTACATCCACTCACTTTTACCTTTACCAAATATCACACCCAAACCCTTCCCTTTTCCTTATTTTCGAGTTCCACCTTGAGGTGAAGAGGAGTCCTTACAAACTTTGATTTGTGGAAGATTGTTGGGTGATTTGAGGTCCCAAGAGGTATGGATACCTCATGGTTTATTTTTGTAAGGTTTTGTTTGAGTTTAGTTGGGTTTTGAAGGGTTTTAAAATGGGTTTGTGTTGGGTGTTGTGATTTTGGTAGTGTTTTAGTTGGATGTTGTTTATATGAGTTTGTTATGATGTTTATGGGTGGTTTTGAGTTGTTGGGTTTGATTAATGTTGGTATTGGTGGGTTTGTTTGTGTTTGGGAAGGAGATGGGTGAATAGTGCCGAATCTCGCTTGCCCGCAGCTCGGCGATCGATCGGCGTCCGCTCGCGATCGATCGCGAGCAACAGCGCTGAGGCAGTGCGCTTCAGCGATCGATCGCGAGATGCGCGCGATCGATCGGCGAGGCCGCGATCGATCGGCGCTAGCTCCGCGATCGATCGCGGATTTTTTATTTTTGTTGGCTGAGACAGTGTGGTCTCGCGATCGATCGGGGCTTGTTGGCGATCGATCGCGAGACACCAAAAATGGTGTTTTTGGGTGTTTTTGTGGGATTTTTGGTATTGGACTATTATTGGGTTCTAATATTGGTATTTGTGAATATGTAGAACCAACCCAGGTGGCAACGCAACCAAGGAATTGAGGTCCAACCACATTCCACTTTTTGGAAAGGTACGTAGTGGACGTACGGGCACCCAACGGTAACATGTATTTTATATACTCATTGTTTATGCATTGTGGATGCGAGTATATATGTGGTATTGCATTGTGGATGCATATACATGTTGATTTATGCCATATGTGGTATTGCATTGTGGATGCATATACATGGTAATTTATGCATATTGATGTTAGATGCATATGATGATTATTGGATGCACATCCCATGAGTCGTGGTCATCCTTTGATGATTTTAATGCTTGCCGCTATTTGTTTTGGTTCTGCTAAATGTGAAGCGAGGGGTGGGAGCGCCGCATGTCACATTTGAGCGTGGTTATCATATAGGACGAGGAAAGGGTATTTGCTGCTCAATGAGAGGCGAGGGGTGGGAGTCCCGCAGTCCATTGAAGCGAGGTTATCCTATGCCGTCTATATGTAAATAAGCGAGGGGCATTAAAATACACTGTGATGGACAGACTAGGGAATGGTGACCAATATTTGGTACTGTTGAGATGGTATATGATGTAATGACATGTTTTGGCCATTAAAAATAATCTGTTGATTATACTCATGAGTTATGGTACAGGGACAACCAAACGGGAAGCGTTGAAATGCATGGAAAACAGGAAGTGTTTTATATTGATTATGCATTTACGCTTTATCTTCATATTGTGTTGAATATGAATGATTATTATTGCTCATGTTTGGGGGTTGTCCTTGTAGGTACCTTTTTGGCATGATAGAAGGGCTTGAACGGGTTGAGGTGGTGAGCTTGAGGAGCATTCTTTTGAGGCAGAAAGGACAGGATTATTTTGGATAGTATCTACTCTAGGAGTAGTGAAAACTATAATTGAAAACATTCATTGATAGGAATGTAATTAATCCGTTGGTAGTCCTTACTTTTTGGCATGTAATGCTTAAGCTCATAGACTCAACATGTTCTTTTAGACTCTGATTGTTTTTATTAGCTCTATTATGCCTTAATTCCGCACTTAAGGATTAGGGTCCTTACATTAGTGGTATCAGAGCAGTGGTTAGAGAACCCGGGAACGAGTGAAGGGTAGCCTTAGCATGTTTGGCTAGGTGCTTACATTTAGAGCATGTTTATGCATGTGGTGCATATTGATGTATATCCTGTTATACTAACATGCTTATATCACTCCTGTTATCTAACGATATGATGTATATTGCTTTGGATTGTTGTTAACATTTGTGTTACAGCATGGCTGCTAATGAGGAAGTCGGAGATGTTGGGAGTGTAAATGCAAGTATTGGACAGGCTAATCCTCTACCTCCACCGGCTGTAGGGATGGAACCAGTAGTTCAGTTATTGCTACCGGGTGAGATTAGCTTGACGCAGTTTCTGTCTTATCATCCGCCCCGGTTTGAGGGAACAGAGTCCGGAGAAGAAGCGGAAGAGTGGCTGGAAAGACTTGAGCAGATCTTTGTATCGGCTCCTTGTGCTGTGACGGCTTGGCTGAGGCTAGCGGAGTTTCAATTAGCCAAGAAACCTCTGTTGTGGTGGAGGAGCACAGTAATGGAGATGAGAGCACTGGGTGCTGTGATTGATTGGACACTCTTCAGGACTAGGTTTTTGAACCGGTACTTCTCCGCAGCAGCAAGATAGACAAAGGAGGATGAATTTACAAGTCTGAGGCAGGGGAACATGACAGTGGCAGACTATGCCACACGGTACTCTTCATTGCTGAGGTACGTTCCCCACATTGCCACCAGTGGGCACGCTAAGATGAGGAACTTTATGAAAGGGTTGCGACCGGAGCTCTATGACCGGGTTATCACAAACCCAACTTCTTTTGATGATGCTCTCACAAGAGCGGAGCTTGCTGAGCTAGGAGTGGGAGCTTACGCCATGCCACCACCGGTACCGCAACAGAGGCAGACTAGTGACAGTTTGAGGCCTCGGGGTGAGCCATTTAAACCCCGTGGTGCCTCTTCATCTTCGCTGTACGGTGGGAAGAAACACTTTGGTCAGAAGCAGGACGGCAAGAAGGGCAATTGGTCGACCAATAGAGGATCTTCACAAGGGGATAGGCCGGGAGAGCCGAGGTGCAATAATTGTGGAGGGCCACATTCTTCAAACAAGTGTCCTGCATGTTATGTCTGTGGCAAGATGGGCCACATTGCTCGGTATTGCCCCACACGGGGAGGACAGTCAGAGTATCAGGGCAACAGGCCGAGGTTTGAGGATAGGACAGTGCAGCAGAGGCAACAGTTTGGGCCTCGACCATCGGGAGGTCAGACAGTAGGACCACCCCAGGGGCAGGTATATGCACTGACCAGGGAGCAGGCCCAGGCAGCCCCAGAGGAGGTGATTGCCGGTACGTGTCATTTATTTACGTACCGTGCTTTTATTTTGATCGATACAGGTGCCTCCCATTCTTTTGTATCGGTGGGTTTTGTGGAAAGACACCATATGCGCACGTCTTCTTTACCCACGCCTCTCCTTGTCTCGACACCCACTGGAAGAAATGTCGTTGCTGATCAGTTTATGGCAGACTGCCTCATTTATTTTGAGGGCAACGAGTTGAGATCAGACTTGATTGTGCTGGGTATGTCAGACTTCGACTGCATCTTGGGTATAGATGTTCTGAACAGATATCAGGCAGTGGTAGATTGCCGACAGAGGACAGTGAAGTTCAGACCTGAGTTGGGCAGTCAGTGGACTTTCTATGGCAACGGTTCTCGTGCGAAGATTCCGTTGATTTCAGCGATCAAGATGACTCAGTTGTTGGAACGTGGACACACGGGTTATCTCATTTATACCGTGGACACGTCTGGGAAGAGTAAAGAACTCAGAGTTGAGGATGTACCAGTGGTAGCAGAATTTGCTGATGTATTCCCAGAAGAGATCCCAGGATTCCCACCGGCTAGGGAAGTTGAGTTTGGGATCGAGTTGCTGCCAGGGACATCCGCTATCTCTCGTGCACCTTATAGGATGGCACCGGCAGAGTTGAGAGAGTTGAAAGAGCAGTTGCAGGATCTCCTTGACAAGGGTTATATACGCCCGAGCGTGTCGCCATGGGGCGCACCAGTTCTCTTTGTGAAGAAGAAGGACGGTTCGATGCGGTTGTGTATCGATTACCGGCAACTGAATAAGGCTACAGTGAAGAACAAGTATCCTCTTCCAAGGATCGATGATCTGTTTGATCAGTTGCAAGGTACCAGGGTGTATAGTAAGATTGATTTGAGATCCGGGTATCATCAGATTCGGGTCAGAGAGGAAGATGTGCAGAAGACAGCATTCCGGACACGATGCGGGCATTATGAGTTCCTAGTGATGCCGTTCGGCGTGACGAATGCTCCAGCAGTCTTCATGAGTCTGATGAACAGAGTGTTTCAGCAGTATCTTGATCAGTTCGTCATCGTGTTCATTGACGACATTCTCATCTACTCCCGGAGCGAGGAGGAGCATGTGAAACACTTGAGGGCAGTGCTTCAGATTCTCAGAAAGCATCAGTTGTATGCTAAGCTCAGTAAGTGCGAGTTTTGGCTGAGCAGTGTAGTGTTTCTGGGGCATGTTATATCGAGCAGCGTAATATCTGTAGATCCCAAGAAGATTGAGGCCGTGATGGAGTGGGCTGCCCCCACTTCTGTGCCTGAGATCCGGAGTTTTCTGGGCTTGGCCGGGTATTATCGGCGTTTCGTCGAGGGCTTTTCGAAGATTGCCAAGCCGCTGAATCAGTTGACTCAGAAGGGTGTGCCTTTCTTTTGGTCAGAAGCTTGTGAGGAGAGCTTCCAGGAGTTGAAGCACCGCTTGACGACGGCGCCAGTGTTAGTGATCCCGACGGAGAACTCCAGATTTGTTCTGTATACTGACGCATCGCTTCAGGGCCTTGGGTGTGTTCTGATGCAAGATAAGCATGTGGTAGCTTATGCATCGAGGCAGTTGAAGCCGCATGAGACCAGATATCCAGTTCATGACTTGGAATTGGCGGCTATCATCTTCGCCCTGAAGATCTGGAGGCATTATTTGTATGGTACTTCATTCACCATATACACGGATCACAAGAGCCTCAAATTTTTATTCACTCAGGCAGAGCTGAACATGAGGCAGAGGAGATGGATGGACCTACTCAAGGACTATGATTGCGAGATCGAGTACCATCCGGGGAAAGCCAATTTGACAGCAGACGCTTTGAGCCGGAAAGTGAGGAGTTCTGCTGAGGACGTCATTCATTTGTCAGCTATGATGACCTCTTATTGCCATCTTGGCTATGACTTCGACATTGATGCATCGCCTGTGTATGTATCGACTCTGTTAGCCGAGCCAAACATCTATGAGAACATCAGGAGAGCTCAGAGGTCAGATGATGAGGTTCAGAGGTGGTTATCTTTAGTACATCTTGGTCAGCCAACGAAGTTCAGGGTGGCAGATGACGGATCTTTGAGATTGGGTGACCGATGGGTGGTTCCAAGTACGCCGGAGTTGCGTAAGGGGATCTTAGAGCGAGCTCACAGTAGCAGACTGAGCATCCACCCAGGCGGGAAGAAGATGTACAGAGATTTGCGTGGTCAGTTTTGGTGGAAAAGGATGAAATCAGATGTCGTCGCTTTTGTGAAGAGGTGTTTGATCTGCCAGCAGGTTAAGGCAGAGAGACAAAGACCTGGCGGCGAGCTGAGAAGCTTGGAGATACCGAAGTGGAAATGGGAGCACATTTCCATGGACTTCGTGACTCATTTGCCGAGGAGTGCTTCAGGCTTCGATGCTATATGGGTGATTGTGGACATTTTAACTAAGGTAGCCCACTTTATCCCCTATAGCATGACTTTCACGTTTTTGAGGATGGCGCAGTTGTATATTAGAGATGTGGTGAGATTGCATGGGATTCCCGTTTCCATAGTGTCAGATCGAGATCCGCAATTCACATCTCATTTCTGGGAAGGCCTTCAGTCAGCCTTGGGAACTGAAGTCAGATTGAGTACTGCTTATCATCCTCAGACGGATGGCCAGACCGAGCGCACTATTCAGACGCTCGAGGACATGTTAAGAGCTTGTGTTTTGGAGTTCGATGCCTCTTGGCAGGATTCAGTGCCTTTGGTAGAGTTTTCGTATAACAATAGCTACCAGGCGAGTATTCAGATGGCTCCGTTTGAAGCTCTTTATGGCAGACGGTGTAGATCACCCTTGTGTTGGGATGATTTGGACGCAAATCGGTCGGAGGACCGGAGTTAATCCGAGAGATGGAAGAAAAGATAAAGTCGATAAGGCAGAAAATGAAAGCGGCACAGGACAGACAGGCTGCTTATGCAAATAAACGGCGGAGACCGTTGGAGTTTCAGTTGGGAGATAAGGTCTTTTTGAAGATCTCGCCTTTCAGAGGCGTTGTGCGATTTAGGATGCGCGGGAAACTGTCTCCGAGGTATGTTGGACCGTACGAGATCTTACAGCGCATTGGCACCTTAGCTTACCGACTGGCTTTACCGCCTTCTTTATCTGGTATACATGATGTGTTTCATGTATCGATGCTGCGGAAGTATGAGCCGGATCCGTCTCACGTGTTGCAGCCTTCCGAAGTTCAGTTGGAATCAGATGTATCTTATGTGGAACGGCCTGTCAGAATTCTAGATCGAGCAGACCGTAGGCTTCGGAACAAAGTGATACCGATGATCAAAGTTCAGGGATCGCAGGGGTGTCGAGGAGGCTACGTGGGAGACGGAGCAGCATATGGTGCAGCACTACCCGGAACTATTCTCTGGTATGTGTTTATGTTTAGTTTCCTGTTGGGGGTAAGTGCATGTGATTTCGAGGACGAAATCTTATAAGTAGGGGAGTATTGTGATATCCCCGAAATGGTTAATTGCTTTTTGGTGCATTAATTGTGTTTACATGATTAATTATGTGGTAATTGATTATGTGTTGGGATTTATTTACCTTATGTGGAAATGCATGGTCATGTGGATAGGGTGACCCGGGGTTGCATTTCAGGGTGCATGTGGTGCATGTTGGGTAAATATTATGGGAAGCATGATTTATTTGCCTTGGTTAGCAATTTATGAGGAATCATGTGTTAATTGATATTATGGTGCATTTTGAGTAAATGCTTTGAAAAATATCATGTTGGGGTGTTTTTGTAAGGACCCCAAGCCCTTAAAACCTTGATTAGTGTATTAACCACTATGTGTGGTACATGCTTTCTATAAAATGTCAATCGGGAAGCTCTGATGATACTTAATCATTGCCTGTCAATAAAAGACTCATATGTTTGCCCTTTACCAACCCCTTGGTGCCACTTTTCACATTGTAAACTTTTACAAAAATTTGGGCAGAGTCTCCCCATAAATAGAGCTATCCCAAAACAGAGTACAACACATAACAAAATTCCCGGCCAGGGAACACATAATACTCAACAGAAAGCAGTAATACAAGTAGATTCCCAGCCAGGGAAGACACCACACATACGTCAACAAAAGTGGGTTCCAACACCCACATAATACACCAATGACTCTCATATCATTCTAGCAATTCAACCTAATTGCATGCAACCTTAAATGAAAGAGAGAAAGGCTCATGCCTTTATATACAATCCATATACAAGTATAATCGTGCTCACATGCGAGCATCATGAATATGAATATGTATAAATCCTCAGGTGTATATATAGGTACTCTATACGATACCGTGCTCCATCAAGCCCTGGTACCACGATCCTGGGAGTACCTCAAATCAACAGCTCGAGCTCAGCTCCATAGCCATCGATGTACCTGTCCACCTGTCCCAACAGAGACAGCCCCCAACGGGGTGAGCATACCAATACACAAAATCCCATAATCATAATAATGAAATTCATAATTTACAACGCAAGTAAATACTAATGAATTTAAATGATACTCCCTGGATGGCAACATCCTCATCCGGGATTCCGTGTACTGTCCCTGTTCTCACAACATCAAACTCATCAAATCTCATAAATCAGTAAATCAACACATTGATTTACACATCGCATGCCTGATTCTCAAATATCAAGAATGATTGATTCCAAGTTCATATACATGCAAAAATAGATATATCAATATCAAATATTGATTTCATAACCTTGCTTTCCATTATACTTAGACATCTCATATGTCTTATAATGAAAACATGAGTCTAATGAACCTAGACATCTCAAATGTCTCATAATGAATACACGATTCTACGAACCTAGACATCTCAAATGTCTTACGAAGAATGCATGATTCTACAAACCTAGACATCTCAAATGTCTCATAATATAGTCATATAAACCCAGTAACCCATATATCATGTAAGAGTCATCCTACTCTAGTGTCACGCACGCTACAAGCGGCGATTTCAAGATTTGGGTCATTCCTTGGCTATATCAACATATATGTATAACCATACGCAAAACATTCAATGCAATCAAAAATACCTTATGCATTTCACATATATATAGTAATGCTCGTACGTCGCACGTACCTTAAATCTCCGAAGTCCGAGCCAAGCCTTGCTCGAGTTCCATGCCCCGAGGAATGATGTGCTA
The DNA here is from genome assembly GCA_907163345.1 of Haberlea rhodopensis. Classification (NCBI taxonomy): domain Eukaryota; kingdom Viridiplantae; phylum Streptophyta; class Magnoliopsida; order Lamiales; family Gesneriaceae; genus Haberlea; species Haberlea rhodopensis. Next base: position 181,358 of record CAJQUN010000240.1, on the reverse strand, counting down.
ACACGATAAACAATTCACCATTATTTACGAACATGTAACCTATGCTCAAGCACACCCATATCCCTCACAACATTGTCAATACACGACAATTATCCTCTTAAAAGACCCGGGGCAGGGTACATGCAGGGAAGGAAATAAATGAGACAATCGAAATTTGTTCAAGAATGCCCTACAAAAATCGAACCTTAATCTCACAATTTCGAACCCAATAAAATACCATAATACATCTAAAATGTCAATTAAGCTATCCAAGCAAGAATCAACATCCCTTGACAAAAACTCCCCATTTTCGAACTCAACCCCCATAATTTCGAATCCAAACAAGCCCTTAAATTCAAACCCTTAAAATCTTTCAAATTCGAACCAAAGCTTCTCAATTCAATCTCAATCAAGCATCATAATACTCTTAAAACATGCAATAATCGATCAATTGCAAGAAACAACACCCATGCCAAAACCCCCAAATAATCGAAATTTAATCCCTACGAAATTGGGGAAAATTCGAAACAATAAAGGCATGGAAATACATGAAAAAGACGAACAAGGGGTTAGGGAGATTACCCAACGAAATCGGAAGCAAAAACAAACGAAAATCGAAGAACCCTAGAAATTGGGGATCGACGCTCTTTCTCAAAATTCGACCTCAAATCGCGATGAAACTTTCAATTGCCGGAGGGGAAATGAGCGCCTGGACGAGACGAAGCCGTAGGTAGGTCGGACGCGCCGATCGGCGGCGGGACGGCGGCGGCCGAAGCGCTTTTGCGCGCGGGCAGGGGCTGCAGACGGGAAAGGGTCGCGGGAGAGGAGAGAGGAAATGAAGGGGTTGAAATGATATTATGTCAAAAATTTGGGTTTAAATGGTATTTATAGCAAAAATACCCCGAAAAATTAATAGCCCCACAAATACATCGTGATTCCTTAAAAATCATCTGTTTTCAAAAACTCTCTCTCTAACTCCAAAATCCCCTACCGGTGCTCACCCAGCACCCGAGATCCCGAGACACATCAAAAACCCAACTCTTAGGTTTTACACCGTAATGTGAATACAATCTCAACCTCTGGATCCAACGATCCCAACTGCCCAAATAAACGAGCCCAGAAGGCCCAACACCTCGATTAAATCCCAAATCGCCACGTAAAACCACTTTAGGGATTATTAATACTACGGGATTAACACCTATAATCCCTGGTCATCACAATATCCCCCACTAAAAGAATTTCGTCCTCGAAATTAGCACTGGTGTATCACGTAACACCCAGGCTACACAACAACATGAAGCCAGAACTTCGATTCTTGACCATATCAGAATCGTATTAATAAACGCGAGGATACTTACCTCTCATCTAACTCTGAAACAGAGCGACATACCAAAATCAACATATCACCCAAGAGGTAAAACGTACCTCGATGCGGGTCATCCCAAAAGTCAGCCTCATGACTGCGAAACAACTGATACTTACGACTGTAGATCAGACAGTCATCCTTCGTTCTAATATAACAGTACGAACACGTCCTGAATGACACCTCAACCGTAAGAACGTTGACCTCGTGTCAAACTCTGGAGTGGAATAGACTTCCAAATCCATCATAACGTCAAAGAGCGTCAGCACAACTCAACGCTAACAGTCCCAAAAGCAGTTAGTCAACTGAAACTGCAAGGATTCGAATCGCTCTTGATTCTATCGTAGATATCATTCCATGACATCTCTATCAAGACTCACGATGTCTAACATACATCGTTACGAAGGAAACACTAGTACAACCACGGTGTACACATACCAAACCTGGTTTCCACTTTCAAACTTCCTCCATCGAAGGAGTAGTCGCCTCATTGCAACTTAATTTGGGCAACTCACGGCCACAAATTAAAACAAAAGACATCTCACAAGATGTCCACTTACGGATGTTCCAAGAATCACGTCCTGATCATAAATAACAACCGAGACTCCGCAGAGTTTAAAATTCTTAAGGGGCATGCAATAAACCCATTGCATCCTCAACGCTTGTGTCGTCAGCGACACTCAACCAATCCGAAATCCTGCCATCCCTTGAAAATCCTCGGATTTAACAATCCAAACTTGGGAAGGCTGTCGCATAACTCGAAGGAAAACACCAACAAGGGAAGTACCTTAACCCTCACAAGAAAATCCCTCCTCAAGGGAGTCAACTAACTTCACGATCATTCCTCATAATCATCGTGCCATGGAGATTCCCAATCTCAAGGTGTTCCATATCTCTCATCAGAGATTTAACCATCCAAAAATAGCATAACTCTATGCTTAACAGAGAGGAAATCAATAACTGGCATCCGTATACTCACCGGTATACCTGCCTAAGCACTGATGTCGCATGCATACTCAATGCACTCGGCTCGGGTATCTACCACATATCCCTAAGCCCCAAACACAACCGTCAATTCTGAGTCATTCCTTACTCAGTGGAGGATGAAAATCGACGATTAACAATACACGGTGTGATTCCCAAGATCAACACCACTTGCACCAACTTACCGAATCTTTCAAGATTCCCAAATAGGTATAATACTACCTCCTTCCTCGCAAGGGAAATGCCATCGAACTCGAGATCCACAAGTCTCGAACCATCGTTCGGAAAAACTGGATATAATAACACCCATTGTATCCCAATACACGGGTTCCTTTAGATTGAGTCAATAACAACCTGATGACTCTCTTGTTGGTACTCCAACATCCTGAGCTGTCCCAGACAAGTCTCCAAGATTTAAACATAAACGTATACACGTTTCAGCGAGGCACGAACAACCTTAACCTCAATGACATGGTGACTACTAGAGTCCACCACAATCCACATCGTATCACCTTACGATTTGCCAAACTTGGTTCCAACGAGCAGTGTAACGGCTCTAGCAAGCCCATCATGGTGCTACACACACGCGGCAGACAACCTAGTCTCTGCCTCTTTAGGTTTACCTCAAACCTACCAATAAGACGGACGTTTCCACATGGTATAACATACTATGGGAAGAAAACTCAATAGAGTAGTGGGTCTTTATCCAACATTCCTCAATGCCGATACACCCTGGACACTCCAATGTCCCTATGTACTTAACATAACCTGATCCTACTCCCTTAGGACCCATCCTACACCCTCAAGGGTGGTGTGACCATGTCCACCACATGTCACATCGACAGAAAGCGAGTACTTTCCTCCATGATTACTCCTGTCGTCAAAACACATGGCCAAAAGCCATTCCAACGAGCATACTTCTAGGGTATCACCACTCGTAAAATGATTACCCCCAAACATAAGCTGCGGTACAATCACATGTACAGCGCATCCATCCATTCCTCGAGCAACCCGCTCGGTATATGGGTCACGTCCATCGGTGTCGCACACACCACCTTGTGCCCAGTACTGGCACCCAAGGCATACTACTGAATACGTATACTCAACGCATCGATCATCGTAACGATGATGCATGTCTAATAAGACATCTCCTACACCATCGTCATCGTCATCCCGTGACGACACATGCCAACTCATGGCATCTAAAACATTGTCAACTAGTGACGATACATGTACATCAGCGTATGTCATCCACTAACATGCTAGTAAAATAGGCATAATAAACATGTATATCAATGCATGCCAGCTACAATAAAGCTAATAAAATAGCAATATCTCATACCTCATCGCTAGTGATATAGCGTCATACCTGTCTCCGTCGCTCAATAATAGTGCGTAATCAGCACCCATCGCTCAAAGGCGGCAAAATCCTGTGCTGAGTACATAGCGGCAAAATCCCTCGCTATAGAATCGACGGCATGACACCTCGTCATATAATAAGTGGCATGAAACCTCGCTATATACCTGAGTATGAATCATCGTCCACATAGTAGCGGAAAGAGGCATCGCTATCAATACACCTGGCGGAATGAACCATCGCCAATAGATATAGCGGAATGAACCATCGCTATAAATACACCTGGCGGAATGAACCATCGCCAATCAATATAGCGGAATGAACCGTCGCTATAAATACACCTGGCGGAATGAACCATCGCCAATAAATATAGCGGAATGAACCGTCGCTATCAATACACCTGGCGGAATGAACCATCGCCAATAGATATAGCGGAATGAACCATCGCTATCAATACACCTGGCGGAATGAACCATCGCCAATAGATATAGCGGAATGAACCATCGCTATAAATACACCTGGCGGAATGAACCATCGCCAATAGATATAGCGGAATGAACCGTCGCTATAAACCGTGTCCTCATAGAGAAATGAATATAAATCGACACAGCGGGACACATCACCGCTATCATCCGTGTCATCACATAGGAATGAATCATCATCCTAACAAGCGGCATCTCATCCTCGCTTCTTCATACAAGCGGTATCTCATCCTCGCTTCGTATGGCATACCCCGCCTCCATGTGCAAGCGAGCATCCCTGCCCGCTCCACATTTTTAGCGGTACAAGCATAAGCTTCTTCATACAAGCGGTATATCATCCTCGCTTCGTATGGAATACCCCGCCTCCATGTGCAAGCGAGCATCCCCGCCCGCTCCACATTTTTAGCGGTCAAGCATAAGTATAAAAATTCTCACTGTCATAAGCAGGACTCCTGGAATGCATAATCATCATTCCTTTTTATACTCCATATTTCCTGTAACCTGCAACCATCAGGGTTAACAACAATAGCCATATACGCTATGCATCCACATTCAATTCATAATAAAAACACATTATGAGAATGTATGGTTTCACAAATAAATGTCATGATATCCTTCTTTAAATCCTTATTTCATCCTGAGCCCTTATCATTAGTACATTTTAATGCTTCTTGCTACTCCAGGAAAGCGGAATTCTTCCTCGCTTCCACTGGACTTTAGCGTTGCTACTCCATGTAAGCGGAACTCTTCATCGCTTCCAATGGACTTTAGCGTTGCTACTCCATATAAGCGGGACTCTTCATCGCTTCATATGGACTTTAGCATAAGCCATTAAAATCCTTACTAAGATAACTTTGACTCAAGACATGCATATGCAAAAACAATGCACAATAACATATATCATAACCTCAATGCACCACTTTGCATTCATCATGTGTCAACAAGACAACGTAAAATACATGTTACCTCGGAAATATCCCTTTATCTGATTTTCTTAAAACCAGCTTCCTTGGCACATAACACACGGAGTGCCAGACATCCCCATAAATGTCATCCTATCGTGTTCCACACGATTCCTGCAACCACAATGGTTAGCAATACCACTTTTCATATCATAAGAGCACATAAACAATGTGTTATGTCATACAACATTAATGCCATCATGCATAAATATGTGCTATCAATAACTTCCTAGGCCCTTAACAGCCCCAATGAGCAACCACTGCTCTGATACCACTAATGTAAGGACCCCAAGCCCTTAAAACCTTGATTAGTGTATTAACCACTATGTGTGGTACATGCTTTCTATAAAATGTCAATCGGGAAGCTCTGATGATACTTAATCATTGCCTGTCAATAAAAGACTCATATGTTTGCCCTTTACCAACCCCTTGGTGCCACTTTTCACATTGTAAACTTTTACAAAAATTTGGGCAGAGTCTCCCCATAAATAGAGCTATCCCAAAACAGAGTACAACACATAACAAAATTCCCGGCCAGGGAACACATAATACTCAACAGAAAGCAGTAATACAAGTAGATTCCCAGCCAGGGAAGACACCACACATACGTCAACAAAAGTGGGTTCCAACACCCACATAATACACCAATGACTCTCATATCATTCTAGCAATTCAACCTAATTGCATGCAACCTTAAATGAAAGAGAGAAAGGCTCATGCCTTTATATACAATCCATATACAAGTATAATCGTGCTCACATGCGAGCATCATGAATATGAATATGTATAAATCCTCAGGTGTATATATAGGTACTCTATACGATACCGTGCTCCATCAAGCCCTGGTACCACGATCCTGGGAGTACCTCAAATCAACAGCTCGAGCTCAGCTCCATAGCCATCGATGTACCTGTCCACCTGTCCCAACAGAGACAGCCCCCAACGGGGTGAGCATACCAATACACAAAATCCCATAATCATAATAATGAAATTCATAATTTACAACGCAAGTAAATACTAATGAATTTAAATGATACTCCCTGGATGGCAACATCCTCATCCGGGATTCCGTGTACTGTCCCTGTTCTCACAACATCAAACTCATCAAATCTCATAAATCAGTAAATCAACACATTGATTTACACATCGCATGCCTGATTCTCAAATATCAAGAATGATTGATTCCAAGTTCATATACATGCAAAAATAGATATATCAATATCAAATATTGATTTCATAACCTTGCTTTCCATTATACTTAGACATCTCATATGTCTTATAATGAAAACATGAGTCTAATGAACCTAGACATCTCAAATGTCTCATAATGAATACACGATTCTACGAACCTAGACATCTCAAATGTCTTACGAAGAATGCATGATTCTACAAACCTAGACATCTCAAATGTCTCATAATATAGTCATATAAACCCAGTAACCCATATATCATGTAAGAGTCATCCTACTCTAGTGTCACGCACGCTACAAGCGGCGATTTCAAGATTTGGGTCATTCCTTGGCTATATCAACATATATGTATAACCATACGCAAAACATTCAATGCAATCAAAAATACCTTATGCATTTCACATATATATAGTAATGCTCGTACGTCGCACGTACCTTAAATCTCCGAAGTCCGAGCCAAGCCTTGCTCGAGTTCCATGCCCCGAGGAATGATGTGCTAACACGATAAACAATTCACCATTATTTACGAACATGTAACCTATGCTCAAGCACACCCATATCCCTCACAACATTGTCAATACACGACAATTATCCTCTTAAAAGACCCGGGGCAGGGTACATGCAGGGAAGGAAATAAATGAGACAATCGAAATTTGTTCAAGAATGCCCTACAAAAATCGAACCTTAATCTCACAATTTCGAACCCAATAAAATACCATAATACATCTAAAATGTCAATTAAGCTATCCAAGCAAGAATCAACATCCCTTGACAAAAACTCCCCATTTTCGAACTCAACCCCCATAATTTCGAATCCAAACAAGCCCTTAAATTCAAACCCTTAAAATCTTTCAAATTCGAACCAAAGCTTCTCAATTCAATCTCAATCAAGCATCATAATACTCTTAAAACATGCAATAATCGATCAATTGCAAGAAACAACACCCATGCCAAAACCCCCAAATAATCGAAATTTAATCCCTACGAAATTGGGGAAAATTCGAAACAATAAAGGCATGGAATACATGAAAAAGACGAACAAGGGGTTAGGGAGATTACCCAACGAAATCGGAAGCAAAAACAAACGAAAATCGAAGAACCCTAGAAATTGGGGATCGACGCTCTTTCTCAAAATTCGACCTCAAATCGCGATGAAACTTTCAATTGCCGGAGGGGAAATGAGCGCCTGGACGAGACGAAGCCGTAGGTAGGTCGGACGCGCCGATCGGCGGCGGGACGGCGGCGGCCGAAGCGCTTTTGCGCGCGGGCAGGGGCTGCAGACGGGAAAGGGTCGCGGGAGAGGAGAGAGGAAATGAAGGGGTTGAAATGATATTATGTCAAAAATTTGGGTTTAAATGGTATTTATAGCAAAAATACCCCGAAAAATTAATAGCCCCACAAATACATCGTGATTCCTTAAAAATCATCTGTTTTCAAAAACTCTCTCTCTAACTCCAAAATCCCCTACCGGTGCTCACCCAGCACCCGAGATCCCGAGACACATCAAAAACCCAACTCTTAGGTTTTACACCGTAATGTGAATACAATCTCAACCTCTGGATCCAACGATCCCAACTGCCCAAATAAACGAGCCCAGAAGGCCCAACACCTCGATTAAATCCCAAATCGCCACGTAAAACCACTTTAGGGATTATTAATACTACGGGATTAACACCTATAATCCCTGGTCATCACAGTTTTATACACCATGGAATTACTTTGGCATGTATTTTAAATTAAAACTCACTTTTATCATCCAACCCACCCTTACATCCACTCACTTTTACCTTTACCAAATATCACACCCAAACCCTTCCCTTTTCCTTATTTTCGAGTTCCACCTTTGAGGTGAAGAGGAGTCCTTACAAACTTTGATTTGTGGAAGATTGTTGGGTGATTTGAGGTCCCAAGAGGTATGGATACCTCATGGTTTATTTTTGTAAGGTTTTGTTTGAGTTTAGTTGGGTTTTGAAGGGTTTTAAAATGGGTTTGTGTTGGGTGGTTTTGAGTTGTTGGGTTTGATTAATGTTGGTATTGGTGGGTTTGTTTGTGTTTGGGAAGGAGATGGGTGAATAGTGCCCGAATCTCGCTTGCCCGCAGCTCGGCGATCGATCGGCGTCCGCTCGCGATCGATCGCGAGCAACAGCGCTGAGGCAGTGCGCTTCAGCGATCGATCGCGAGATGCGCGCGATCGATCGGCGAGGCCGCGATCGATCGGCGCTAGCTCCGCGATCGATCGCGGATTGTTTATTTTTGTTGGCTGAGATAGTGTGGTCTCGCGATCGATCGGGGCTTGTTGGCGATCGATCGCGAGACACCAAAAATGGTGTTTTTGGGTGTTTTTGTGGGATTTTTGGTATTGGACTATTATTGGGTTCTAATATTTGTATTTGTGAATATGTAGAACCAACCCAGGTGGCAACGCAGCCAAGGAATTGAGGTCCAACCACATTCCACTTTTTGGAAAGGTACGTAGTGGACGTACGGGCACCCAACGGGAACATGTATTTTATATACTCATTGTTTATGCATTGTGGATGCGAGTATATATGTGGTATTGCATTGTGGATGCATATACATGTTGATTTATGCCATATGTGGTATTGCATTGTGGATGCATATACATGGTAATTTATGCATATTGATGTTAGATGCATATGATGATTATTGGATGCACATCCCATGAGTCGTGGTCATCCTTTGATGATTTTAATGCTTGCCGCTATTTGTTTTGGTTCCGCTAAATGTGAAGCGAGGGGTGGGAGCGCCGCATGTCACATTTGAGCGTGGTTATCATATAGGACGAGGAAAGGGTATTTGCCGCTCAATGAGAGGCGAGGGGTGGGAGTCCCGCAGTCCATTGAAGCGAGGTTATCCTATGCCGTCTATATGTAAATAAGCGAGGGGCATTAAAATACACTGTGATGGACAGACTAGGGAATGGTGACCAATATTTGGTACTGTTGAGATGGTATATGATGTAATGACATGTTTTGGCCATTAAAAATAATCTGTTGATTATACTCATGAGTTATGGTACAGGGACAACCAAATAGGAAGCGTTGAAATGCATGGAAAACAGGAAGTGTTTTATATTGATTATGCATTTACGCTTTATCTTCATATTGTGTTGAATATGAATGATTATTATTGCTCATGTTTGGGGGTTGTCCTTGTAGGTACCTTTTTGGCATGATAGAAGGGCTTGAACGGGTTGAGGTGGTGAGCTTGAGGAGCATTCTTTTGAGGCAGAAAGGACAGGATTATTTTGGATAGTATCTACTCTAGGAGTAGTGTAAAACTATAATTGAAAACATTCATTGATAGGAATGTAATTAATCCGTTGGTAGTCCTTACTTTTTGACATGTAATGCTTAAGCTCATAGACTCAACATGTTCTTTTAGACTCTGATTGTTTTTATTAGCTCTATTATGCCTTAATTCCGCACTTAAGGATTAGGGTCCTTACAACAAGATATAGAATTCCTCGATTCACATTCGAGGGGAACATATGGGAGGGATTACATTTAGAATGAAATAGAGAAGGCACGACACGCAGGTCGTATTATATATTACAAACATCCACAAATCCTATCTAATAGGTCAAAGGGCTATAACCACGCACCATGCTCAAACAACACATAAAGCATGCATTAACATTTAATTAATTAAATTCTAAACATTTTAAATTTAATTCTAATTAAAACTGTAAAATAATTTTTGAAAAAGCTCGGGACATCACATGCCACGAACTTAAGCGACTAAGACACGAACCACCATGGTTCGAACCACAAAAGCACACGGCTGGACCAATAATGGGCCTAGGGTTTGAAACCCTAGCCCATGGCCGAGCCAAGCTCGAGCGGCGGCGGCGCTAGGGTTCCAAACCCTAGCCGCCACGCACCACATTGGGTTTTCATTGAGCCATCTTGTTCGAAATGCCGGAATTTGTTAGCCACGAGTCACGGTCAGGCCATGCACGGGGTTGGCTCAACCATCTCGAGCTAAGGGTTCGAAAAACCTTGCTCTCATGTGGTAAAGCTACTAATCCATGCATGCGTGAACCATTATCAAGCCAAAGAGTTCAAAACTCATCCATGTCTCAAAACCTTAGCATAAGAGGCGACTATGGCCGAGCCCATGCACGGCTACTAGGGTTCGAAACCCTAGCCGTCATGAGCTAGCCGTCACGAGCCAATGGGTTCTAAACCCTAATCAATTTTCGACACTTCCATGCACAATTATTAGCCACAACGACTAAGCCATCTCGAGCCAAGGGTTCGAAAACCCTAGCCCTCATGTGGCTAGCCGTGGTGTCATTTGTGATGGTGATGGCCGAAAATATTGCCCATTAAATATGATTATTCGCCAATTATATCAAATACAATTTTACGATGATTTTCACAAACTAAATATTAACATATCATATATGTTCATACAGTTTTAAATAGAATGCAATATTAATTCTAATATGATTAAACTATTTAACCACATAAATCCGATATGAGCCTTGTACACGGCTCTGATACCACTGTTAGTAATCCTTAGAGCATACAACGCAGCGGAATAAAATATTTTGGATTACTAGAACAATGGATCTATACATAGGGATTCATATCGGATAAAGGTTTACAAAATTCTCACCCTTGTAGTGTGTTTGAGCAGATTCCACGGAGCTGCACCACGTCCAACGCCTCCTCCGAGTCACTAGCAAAACTTGTCTAGCTTTGCCTCAACGGTATCCACACGATCAAATCGAAAGGGATGTTCAAGAACAAGTTGCTAGACTTATTCTTGAACCAAAACTAAACTCTCGGTTCAAAACAATCAACGACGGACAATCAAGATGAACACCACACGGCGGCGCGGCGGCGGTGATGTTCGGTTCTTGCGAGGCGGCCGAGAGGAGAGTGTAGGTTTAGGTTTTTTATGATTTTGGTATCAAGGAATGAATTGAAAAGTATGATTAACAATTAATCAAAACCTTGTATTTATATTATAAGGCTTTTAATTAAGGTTCAAGACTTTCTTAAAGTCTTATGGGCCCAAACCCATGATTTAATTAAAACTTTTTAATCACTTAATTAAGACTCTTCTTAATTAATTAATTCATCCAATGAATTTAATTTCCCTTATCGATTTAATCTTTTGTGCGACCCGATAGGATCTTGTAATGTTGGCAGTGACATAAAATCTCATTTTACGTTACAAGCTAAGAGCGGTGTCTAGCAACACATCGAGGCTACCCAAATTACAAGAATGTCAATGACTCGACATAACCTTTAGAACTTGTGATAATATTAACCATGTAACTTAATCCCTTTGTCCTTTGTGTTTAGATTGAACACGAGTCATGGAATAGTCATACTCGTATATCCAATCTTTATTTCTTGATCCCCAAGTAGAACTAGAATAAACGAATAAGCTCGATATCTCATATCGACTCATTCGAGCATGGCCATGCATTTTAGTTCTCACTTGATCAAGGGCCAAACACATCTCCTGTTATATAGGAGGGACAAATCCTATCTCGATCAGTCAACATCCCTCTACATAATTCGTAGTGTATCCAATAGTCGCCTTTATAGATTACCCTGTTACGGGTAACGTTTGACGATATCAAGATACATAACTCCTTATGTTGGGATCTCTGATGATCACAAGTCGTAAGGATTACATACATAATTATCACTATGAGAATTGCATATGACGATCATATAACTATCCATGTTGCATTCTCATGGTGGGTCTGTCCAGTACATCGTTCTCTAACATGTACCCATATGTTGATTTGATATCTCATATCAATGAACAATTCATCGATCAACACATACTAGTCTCTACGTATTATCATTATCCCTATTCATGATAATACTTGACTAGGGACATCTTTAAGAATAATACAATATTATTCTAAGGACATTAACATATATATTAATTCACATTGCACAGTTAAAAGAATAATATATAATAATGAATTGCCATTCATAAAATCATAAACATTGTATGTCAAAACAATCATCTAATGATTTGTCTTAGGGCATATCCCAACAATAACAGCCTCGGCTGTCACGTGACAAGTGAAATCCTCCACAGCGGTCACACCTGTCCCCTCCTGCCTTACTCCCCTGTGTAGGTCCCCGATTGCTTTGCTTCTGACCCTGAGACTTCTCCCCACCAAATCTGGAAGATGATGAGGCTCCACGAGCCTTGAACTGGTCCCCTCGTGGCCTCAAACTATCAGCAACAGGCCTCTGTGGTGGTACGAAAGGGGGTACAACATCCTTGTACGCGCCCACTGCAATCTCTGCCAACTCTGCCCGTGTCAGGGCGTCATGAAAAGAGCTGGGGTTGTTGGAGACAACTCGATCAAATAGTTCTGGCCTCAGTCCCTTCAGGAAATGCCTCATCTTCGCATGGCTGCTCACAGCGATATGAGGGACATACCTCAACAGTGAGGAATACTGCAAAGTGAAATCTGAAACTGACATACTGCCCTGCTTCAAATTAGTGAACTCGTCCTCCTTTACTTGTCTGGCAGCTGCAGAAAAATACCGGTTAAGAAACCGGGTCCTGAATACAGTCCAATCTACTACCATACCCTGAGCCCTCAGCTCCATCACAGTGGTCTTCCACCACATAGAAGGCTTTTTCGCCATTTGAAACTCTGCTAGTCGTAACCATGCGGTCCGTGCACAAGGCGCAGTCACAAGTATATGTTCTATCCGTTCCAGCCACTCTTCGGCCCCTTCTCCAGACTCGGTCCCCTCAAACATGGGTGGACGGAAGTACAGAAACTGTGTCAAACTGAGCTCCCCTGGTAATAACGTCTGTGCACTCGGCTCCACGCCCACAGCAGGTGGCGGTAACGGATTTGTCTGAGCAACACTAGCATTCATGCTGCCCATATCCCCTACCTCTTCATTGAGGTTCTCTGGGTTAATAGCCGTCATGCTGCAACACAAGAGTTAACAACAATACCAAAAGCAGTTCATAGTATAAGCCGTTAGATAACAAGAGTATCCTATTCAAAGCATGTTAGTATAACACTTATACAAAAATATGCATCACATGCATAACATGCCCAACAATTAATACCTAACCAACTTGTCTCTAAAGGCTACCCTTCACCCTTCCCTGGTTATCTAACCACTGCTCTGATACTACTAAATGTGAGACCCCGATACTTAAACATAATGTAAGGTGCAATTATGAGAACTAAGTGTAAGGACCCCAAGCCCTTAAAACCTTGATTAGTGTATTAACCACTATGTGTGGTACATGCTTTCTATAAAATGTCAATCGGGAAGCTCTGATGATACTTAATCATTGCCTGTCAATAAAAGACTCATATGTTTGCCCTTTACCAACCCCTTGGTGCCACTTTTCACATTGTAAACTTTTACAAAAATTTGGGCAGAGTCTCCCCATAAATAGAGCTATCCCAAAACAGAGTACAACACATAACAAAATTCCCGGCCAGGGAACACATAATACTCAACAGAAAGCAGTAATACAAGTAGATTCCCAGCCAGGGAAGACACCACACATATGTCAACAAAAGTGGGTTCCAACACCCACATAATACACCAATGACTCTCATATCATTCTAGCAATTCAACCTAATTGCATGCAACCTTAAATGAAAGAGAGAAAGGCTCATGCCTTTATATACAATCCATATACAAGTATAATCGTGCTCACATGCGAGCATCATGAATATGAATATGTATAAATCCTCAGGTGTATATATAGGTACTCTATACGATACCGTGCTCCATCAAGCCCTGGTACCACGATCCTGGGAGTACCTCAAATCAACAGCTCGAGCTCAGCTCCATAGCCATCGATGTACCTGTCCACCTGTCCCAACAGAGACAGCCCCCAACGGGGTGAGCATACCAATACACAAAATCCCATAATCATAATAATGAAATTCATAATTTACAACAAAGGTAAATGCTAATGAATTTAAATGATACTCCCTGGATGGCAACATCCTCATCCGGGATTCCGTGTACTGTCCCTGTTCTCACAACATCAAACTCATCAAATCTCATAAATCAGTAAATCAACACATTGATTTACACATCGCATGCCTGATCCTCGAATATCAACATATAGTGATTACAAATTCATTAAACATGCAATTACAGATATCACAATATCTAATACTGATTTCACAACCTTGCTATCAATCACAGATAGCTCAAATGCCTTAGCATTTATTTTACCAATCCTTCATTATACTTAGACATCTCAAGTGTCTTATAATGAATACATGAGTCTACAAACCTAGACATCTCAAATGTCTTACGAAGAATACATGATTTTACGATCATTCCCAGGCATCTCAAATGCCCTAATATAATCAAATAAACCCAGTACCCCATATATCATGCAAGAGTCATCCTACTCTAGTGTCACGCACGCTACAAGCGGCGATATCAAGATTTGGGTCATTCCTTGGCTATATCAACATGTATGTATAACCATACGCAAAACATTCAATGCAATCAAAAACACCTTATGCATTTCACATATATATAGTAATGCTCGTACGTCGCACGTACCTTAAATCTCCGAAGTCCGAGCCAAGCCTTGCTCGAGTTCCATGCCCCGAGGAATGATGTGCTAACACGATAAATAATTCACAATTATTTACGAACATGTAACCTATGCTCAAGCACACCCATATCCCTCACAACATTGTCAATACACGACAATTATCCTCTTAAAAGACCCGGGGTAGGGTACATGCAGGGAAGGAAATAAATGAGACAATCGAAATTTGTTCAAGAATGCCCTACAAAAATCGAACCTTAATCTCACAATTTCGAACCCAATAAAATACCATAATTCATCTAAAATGTCAATTAATCAATCCATAGCATGAATAATCATCCCACATGCCAAACCCCCAAATTTGAAATCCAAATCCCTAAAATTCGAAACCCAAACAAGCCTTTAAATTCGAACCCTAACAATTCTTCAAATTCGAACCATAACATCTTAATTCGATCCCACTTAAGCATCATAATACACCTAAGATGTGAATTAAACCATCAATGGCAAGAATCATCACCTTTGCCAAAAACCCCCAATAATTCGAAATTTAATCCCTACGAAATTGGGGAAATTCGAAACAATAAAGGCATGGAAATACATGAAAAAGACGAACAAGGGGTTAGGGAGATTACCCAACGAAATCGGAAGCAAAAACAAACGAAAATCGAAGAACCCTAGAAATTGGGGATCGACGCTTACCAGCAAAATCCGACTTCCACACGCGACGAAACCTCGAATTGATGGAGGGGAAAGAAGCGCCTCGTCGAGACGAAGACGGCGGTAGGTCGCACGCCCCGAACGGCGGCCGGACGGCGGCGGGCGGAGCGCTTTTGCGCGCGGCAGCGCTGTAGCAGCGGGAAAATCGCACGCGGGAGAGAGGGAAGGAATTGGGGCTGAAAATGAAATTAATACTAAAATCTCGGGTTCAACTTGTATTTATAGCAAAAATACCCCGAAAAAATAATAGCCCCACAAATACATCATGATTCCTTAAAAATCATCTGTTTTCAAAAACTCTCTCTCTAACTCCAAAATCCTCTACCGGTGCTCACATAGCACCCGAGATTCCGAGACACATCAAAAACCCAACTCTTAGGTTTTACACCGTAATGTGAATACAATCTCAACCTCTGGATCCAACGATCCCAACTGCCCAAATAAACGAGCCCAGAAGGCCCAATACCTCGATTAAACTCCAAATCGTCACGTAAAACCACTTTAGGGATTATTAATACTCCGGGATTAACACCTATAATCCCTGGTCATCACAATATCCCCCACTAAAAGAATTTCGTCCTCGAAATTA
The DNA here is from genome assembly GCA_907163345.1 of Haberlea rhodopensis. Lineage (NCBI taxonomy): Eukaryota > Viridiplantae > Streptophyta > Magnoliopsida > Lamiales > Gesneriaceae > Haberlea > Haberlea rhodopensis. Next base: position 165,167 of record CAJQUN010000240.1, on the reverse strand, counting down.
GCACTGGTGTATCACGTAACACCCAGGCTACACAACAACATGAAGCCATAACCTCGATTCCTGACCATATCAGAATCGTATTAATAAACGCGAGGATACTTACCTCTCATCTAACTCTGAAACAGAGCGACTTACCAAAACCAACATATCACCCAAGAGGTAAAACGTACCTCGATGCGGGTCATCCCAAAAGTCAGCCTCATGACTGCGAAACAACTGATACTTACGACCGTAGATCGGTCAGTCCTCCTTCGATCTAATATAACAGTACGAACACGTCCTGAATGACACCTCAACCGTAAGAACGTTGACCTCGTGTCAAACTCTGGAGTGGAGTAGACTTCCAAATCCATCATAACGTCAAAGAGCGTCAGCACAACTCAACGCTAACAGTCCAAAAGCAGTTAGTCAACTGAAACTGCAAGGATTCGAATCGCTCTTGATTCTATCGTAGATATCATCCAATGATATTTTACTATGACTTACGATGTCTAACATACATCGTTACGAGGGAAACACTAGTACAACCACGGTGTACACATATCAAACCTGGTTTCCACTTTCAAACTTCCTTCATCGAAGGAGTAGTCGCCTCATTGCAACTTAATTTGGGCAACTCACGGCCACAAATTTAAACAAAAGACATCTCACAAGATGTCCACCTCCGGATGTTCCAAGAATCACGTCCTGATCATAAATAACAACCGAGACTCCGCAGAGTTTAAAATTCTTAAGAGGCATGCAATAAACCCATTGCATCCTCAACGCTTGTGTCGTCAGCGACACTCAACCAATCCGAAATCCTGCCATCCCTTGAAAATCCTCGGATTTAACAATCCAAACTTGGGAAGGCTGTCGCATAACTCGAAGGAAAACACCAACAAGGGAAGTACCTTAACCCTCACAAGAAAATCCCTCCTCAAGGGAGTCAACTAACTTCACGATCATTCCTCATAATCATCGTGCCATGGAGATTCCCAATCTCAAGGTGTTCCATATCTCTCATCAGAGATTTAACCATCCCAAAAATAGCATAACTCTATGCTTAACAGAGAGGAAATCAATAACTGGCATCCGTATACTCACCGGTATACCTGCCTAAGTACTGATATCACATGCATACTCAATGCACTCGGCTCAGGTATCTACCACATATCCCTAAGCCCCAAACACAACCGTCAATTCTGAGTCATTCCTTACTCAGTGGAGGATGAAAATCGACGATTAACAATACACGGTGTGATTCCCAAAATCAACACCACTTGCACCAACTTACCGAATCTTTCAAGATTCCCTAATAGGTATAATACTACCTCCTTCCTCGCAAGGGAAGCGCCATCGAACTCGAGATCCACAAGTCTCGAACCATCGTTCGGAAAAACTGGATATAATAACACCCATTGTATCCCTAATACACGGGTTCCTTTAGATTGAGTCAATAACAACCTGATGACTCTCTTGTAGGTACTCCAACATCCTGAGCTGTCCCAGACAAGTCTCCAAGATTAAACATAAACGTATACACGTTTCAGCGAGGCACGCACAACCTCAAATGATGTGGTGACTACTAGAGTCCACCACGATCCACATCGCATCACCTTACGATTTGCCAAACTTGGTCCCAACGAGCAGTGTAACGGCTCTAGCAAGCCCATCATGGTGCTACACACACGCGGCAGACAACCTAGTCTCTGCCTCTTTAGGTTCACCTCAAACCTACCAATAAGACGGACGTTTCCGCATGGTATATCATACTATGGGAAGAAAACTCAATAGAGTAGTGGGTCTTTATCCAACATTCCTCAATGCCGATACACCCTGGACACTCCAATGTCCCTATGTACTTAACATAACCTGATCCTACTCCCTTAGGACCCATCCTACACCCTCAAGGGTGGTGTGACCATGTCTACCACATGTCACATCGACAGAAAGCGAGTAATTTCCTCCATGATTACTCCTGTCGTCAAATCACATGGCCAAAAGCCATTCCAACGAGCATACCTCAAGGGTATCACCACTCGCAATATGATCCCCCAATCGTAAGCTGCGGTACAATCACATGTACAGCGCATCCAACCATTCCTCGAGCAACCCGCTCGGTATAAGGGTCACGTCCATCGGTGTCGCACACACCACCTTGTGCTCGGTACTGGCACCCAAGGCATACCACTGAATACGTATACTCAACGCATCGATCATCGTAACGATGATGCATGTCTAATAAGACATCTCCTACACCATCGTCATCGTCATCCTGTGACGACACATGCCAACTCATGGCATCTAAAACATTGTCAACTAGTGACGATACATGTACATCAGCGTATGTCATCCACTATCATGCTAGTAAAATAGGCATAATAAAACATGTATATCAATGCATGCCAGCTACAATAAAGCTAATAAAATAGCAATATCTCATACCTCATCGCTAGCAATATAGCGTCATACCTGTCTCCGTCGCTCAATAATAGTGCGTAATCAGCACCCATCGCTCGAAGGCGGCAAAAATCCTGTGCTGAGTACATAGCGGCAAGATCCCTCGCTATAGAATCGACGGTATGACACCTCGTCAGATAATAAGTGGCATGAAACCTCGCTATACCCTGAGCATGAATCATCGTCCACATAGTAGCGGAAAGAGGCATCGCTATCAATACACCTGGCGGAATGAACCATCGCCAATAGATATAGCGGAATGAACCATCGCTATAAATACACCTGGCGGAATGAACCATCGCCAATCAATATAGCGGAATGAACCATCGCCAATCAATATAGCGGAATGAACCATCGCTATCAATACACCTGGCGGAATGAACCATCGCCAATAGATATAGCGGAATGAACCATCGCTATAAATACACCTGGCGGATGAACCATCGCCAATCAATATAGCGGAATGAACCATCGCCAATCAATATAGCGGAATGAACCATCGCTATCAATACACCTGGCGGAATGAACCATCGCCAATAGATATAGCGGAATGAACCATCGCTATAAATACACCTGGCGGAATGAACCATCGCCAATAAATATAGCGGAATAAACCATCGCTATAAACCGTGTCCTCATAGAGAAATGAATATAAATCGACACAGCGGGACACATCACCGCTATCATCCGTGTCATCACATAGGAATGAATCATCATCCTAACAAGCGGCATCTCATCCTCGCTTCTTCATACAAGCGGTATCTCATCCTCGCTTCGTATGGCATACCCCGCCTCCATGTGCAAGCGAGCATCCCCGCCCGCTCCACATTTTTAGCGGTACAAGCATAAGCTTCTTCATACAAGCGGTATCTCATCCTCGCTTCGTATGGGATACCCCGCCTCCATGTGCAAGCGAGCATCCCCGCCCGCTCCACATTTTTAGCGGTCAAGCGTAAGTATAAAAATTCTCACTGTCATAAGCAGGACTCCTGGAATGTATAATCATCATTCCTTTTTATACTCCATATTTCCTGTAACCTGCAACCATCAGGGTTAACAACAATAGCCATATACGCTATGCATCAACATTCAATACATAATAAAAACGCATTATATGAATGTATGGATATGCAATGTCATGACATTCTTTTTCCTTAAATCCTTATTTCATCCTGAGCCCTTATCATTAGTACATTTTAATGCTTCTTGCTACTCCAGGAAAGCGGAATTCTTCCTCGCTTCCACTGGACTTTAGCGTTGCTACTCCATGTAAGCGGAACTCTTCATCGCTTCCAATGGACTTTAGCGTTGCTACTCCATATAAGCGGGACTCTTCATCGCTTCATATGGACTTTAGCATAAGCCATTAAAATCCTTACTAAGATAACTTTGACTCAAGACATGCATATGCAAAAACAATGCACAATAACATATATCATAACCTCAATGCACCACTTTGCATTCATCATGTGTCAACAAGACAACGTAAAATACATGTTACCTCGGAAATATCCCTTTATCTGATTTTCTTAAAACCAGCTTCCTTGGCACATAACACACGGAGTGCCAGACATCCCCATAAATGTCATCCTATCGTGTTCCACACGATTCCTGCAACCACAATGGTTAGCAATACCACTTTTCATATCATAAGAGCACATAAACAATGTGTTATGTCATACAACATTAATGCCATCATGCATAAATATGTGCTATCAATAACTTCCTAGGCCCTTAACAGCCCCAATGAGCAACCACTGCTCTGATACCACTAATGTAAGGACCCCAAGCCCTTAAAACCTTGATTAGTGTATTAACCACTATGTGTGGTACATGCTTTCTATAAAATGTCAATCGGGAAGCTCTGATGATACTTAATCATTGCCTGTCAATAAAAGACTCATATGTTTGCCCTTTACCAACCCCTTGGTGCCACTTTTCACATTGTAAACTTTTACAAAAAATTGGGCAGAGTCTCCCCATAAATAGAGCTATCCCAAAACAGAGTACAACACATAACAAAATTCCCGGCCAGGGAACACATAATACTCAACAGAAAGCAGTAATACAAGTAGATTCCCAGCCAGGGAAGACACCACACATATGTCAACAAAAGTGGGTTCCAACACCCACATAATACACCAATGACTCTCATATCATTCTAGCAATTCAACCTAATTGCATGCAACCTTAAATGAAAGAGAGAAAGGCTCATGCCTTTATATACAATCCATATACAAGTATAATCGTGCTCACATGCGAGCATCATGAATATGAATATGTATAAATCCTCAGGTGTATATATAGGTACTCTATACGATACCGTGCTCCATCAAGCCCTGGTACCACGATCCTGGGAGTACCTCAAATCAACAGCTCGAGCTCAGCTCCATAGCCATCGATGTACCTGTCCACCTGTCCCAACAGAGACAGCCCCCAACGGGGTGAGCATACCAATACACAAAATCCCATAATCATAATAATGAAATTCATAATTTACAACAAAGGTAAATGCTAATGAATTTAAATGATACTCCCTGGATGGCAACATCCTCATCCGGGATTCCGTGTACTGTCCCTGTTCTCACAACATCAAACTCATCAAATCTCATAAATCAGTAAATCAACACATTGATTTACACATCGCATGCCTGATCCTCGAATATCAACATATAGTGATTACAAATTCATTAAACATGCAATTACAGATATCACAATATCTAATACTGATTTCACAACCTTGCTATCAATCACAGATAGCTCAAATGCCTTAGCATTTATTTTACCAATCCTTCATTATACTTAGACATCTCAAGTGTCTTATAATGAATACATGAGTCTACAAACCTAGACATCTCAAATGTCTTACGAAGAATACATGATTTTACGATCATTCCCAGGCATCTCAAATGCCCTAATATAATCAAATAAACCCAGTACCCCATATATCATGCAAGAGTCATCCTACTCTAGTGTCACGCACGCTACAAGCGGCGATATCAAGATTTGGGTCATTCCTTGGCTATATCAACATGTATGTATAACCATACGCAAAACATTCAATGCAATCAAAAACACCTTATGCATTTCACATATATATAGTAATGCTCGTACGTCGCACGTACCTTAAATCTCCGAAGTCCGAGCCAAGCCTTGCTCGAGTTCCATGCCCCGAGGAATGATGTGCTAACACGATAAATAATTCACAATTATTTACGAACATGTAACCTATGCTCAAGCACACCCATATCCCTCACAACATTGTCAATACACGACAATTATCCTCTTAAAAGACCCGGGGTAGGGTACATGCAGGGAAGGAAATAAATGAGACAATCGAAATTTGTTCAAGAATGCCCTACAAAAATCGAACCTTAATCTCACAATTTCGAACCCAATAAAATACCATAATTCATCTAAAATGTCAATTAATCAATCCATAGCATGAATAATCATCCCACATGCCAAACCCCCAAATTTGAAATCCAAATCCCTAAAATTCGAAACCCAAACAAGCCTTTAAATTCGAACCCTAACAATTCTTCAAATTCGAACCATAACATCTTAATTCGATCCCACTTAAGCATCATAATACACCTAAGATGTGAATTAAACCATCAATGGCAAGAATCATCACCTTTGCCAAAAACCCCCAATAATTCGAAATTTAATCCCTACGAAATTGGGGAAATTCGAAACAATAAAGGCATGGAAATACATGAAAAAGACGAACAAGGGGTTAGGGAGATTACCCAACGAAATCGGAAGCAAAAACAAACGAAAATCGAAGAACCCTAGAAATTGGGGATCGACGCTTACCAGCAAAATCCGACTTCCACACGCGACGAAACCTCGAATTGATGGAGGGGAAAGAAGCGCCTCGTCGAGACGAAGACGGCGGTAGGTCGCACGCCCCGAACGGCGGCCGGACGGCGGCGGGCGGAGCGCTTTTGCGCGCGGCAGCGCTGTAGCAGCGGGAAAATCGCACGCGGGAGAGAGGGAAGGAATTGGGGCTGAAAATGAAATTAATACTAAAATCTCGGGTTCAACTTGTATTTATAGCAAAAATACCCCGAAAAAATAATAGCCCCACAAATACATCATGATTCCTTAAAAATCATCTGTTTTCAAAAACTCTCTCTCTAACTCCAAAATCCTCTACCGGTGCTCACATAGCACCCGAGATTCCGAGACACATCAAAAACCCAACTCTTAGGTTTTACACCGTAATGTGAATACAATCTCAACCTCTGGATCCAACGATCCCAACTGCCCAAATAAACGAGCCCAGAAGGCCCAATACCTCGATTAAACTCCAAATCGTCACGTAAAACCACTTTAGGGATTATTAATACTCCGGGATTAACACCTATAATCCCTGGTCATCACACTAAGCATGCAATATCAAAGTATTTAATCGTGTTGACATTTTGAGCTTAAGGGTCACGTGCACCCATAAAATTTTCAACAGATAATAGTTACACTTCTCAAAACAATAGGAGTGACACTATAGTTCTACTCTACTACTTGTAGAGACTACGCAAAAGAACTCTGTCCTGCTATTGTAGTAGCACTCCTTACAGCTCAAAGTATCAGCCCCGACCCTAGTTCTCCTTAGCAAAAGCACCTACAAAGACAACCCCAACACATGAGCACACAGCTATTCATATATAACACAATATGAATACGTAAGGCGTAAATGCATAAATCATAAATACAAAACACTTCCTTTATTTTCATCGCATTTACAACGGCTATTGGTTGTCCCTGTACCATGTACCATAATTCATAAACAACTCACTATATGAACATATGGTCTCATAAATAAATGTCATTACATATCATCTCTTTTTCTTGAGTCAGTCATCATCAGTTATTTTAAATGCTTTTTCGCTTCATAATCTCAACACAAGCGGTATCTCATCCTCGCTTCTTCATACCAGCGGTATCTCATCCTCGCTTGGTGATGAATACTTAAAAATGTACAATTATTAATGTTGAAAGTATCATTTTACATTCTAAGTTTCATTAAATTCCCTAGTTTGCAGCAATTTAATACCTTTTGTAGTTAAATTTGATTGTTGTATTATAGTATTAATAAGTTGTTTTTACAGGTTCGATAAAAAAATCATAACTCGAGTTTGAAAACTTGGATTGAGGTGCTTCTTGAACCTATATAAACCTAAGCTCAATACCTACAACATTGGAGAATACATGGAAGTGAAATTGATTTTACAATTGGGAGAAACAATTACAACAAAGAAAAGATGCAACAAAGAAAATCTGTTTGGCTATACCTACGTATATGGACCGTATCTCATTGAATACTTGGTCAAATGAAAACCTTATTTATACAAAGGTTTACGTAAACAACCTGGTCTACCACTTTGATTCTTTGGCCGAAGTCAGATTCGGAGTGTAAGGTTGTCCAAATGGGGCAGCAAGACAGATAGATGCATGATTGAGAAAAGTCAAGAGTGGTTGCTATTCTTTGAATAAAATATTATCCCACCTTGTAATTTTCTTCCCTCATTTTGCCTATAAATAGAGATGGGTATTGATGCATTGTGATATCCCTCATTCTAAGAAATAAAACTTTGTTTCATAATTTTTATCTCTTTATTCTCTTTTTCTCCACTTAAGAAAATATTTTCTTATGTTTAGTTTATATTCCAAGTTCTTCAATTCCATCATGAAGAACTAATTTCCACAAGTTGAGATGAAAAGGTGAAGCTCTTGGTATGGTAATAAAGTTAATAAAAAAATTATAAATCCATGTTTATATTATATACTTTGTGTTATATTTATGTTCTTGTTTAATTGTTGTTACACCCTACTTATAAGTGGAGGTTTAATTTATTATTATCTTTAGCATATTAAATTCTTGGTACCATATAGACGTTGCACGATTACGTCGGCAGTTCTATTGTGTAAACCTTGATTTATTATTGATTATTAGATACGATAAATGAAACACCATTTGAAAGTGGGAGTTTTACATTATTGTTGTTTATTTATTCCATTTCTGGTACCACTTAAATGTTAGCTAGGTGTTAACCAGCCGTTTAATGTGGTTACTATATTATTGTGTTATATATGTTTTATGTTACTTTATACACCACTTATATGTGGGAGTTTTGATTTATTGTTGCTTATTTATTTATAATCTATAATGCTTGGTACCACTTAAATGTTTGCTAGGTGTTTACCAGCCGTTTAAAGTGGTTACCTTGATTTGTTGTTTACATAATAATAGCACAATAAATACTTAACAATATTTATAAGTTGGTGTATATAATATAAGTGATTTAATATTGAAACCGTTTATGGATTCCAATAATATTAATAAACATTAACTTTATTAAAAATACCAAGAGTGGATCCTTTAATCTCAACCACTTTTATCAAATTTGAATATTGCAATTTCTACAAATAAACCACACATTCAACCATCTTCTAAATTTCTTCACTTACATAAATTTATGGATATGTGACTTACTTTATCTTCCCTGAGGATACGATACTCGGACTTCTGTTTTATACTACTTGCAGACAACCTGCACTTGGGTGCGCAACATTAAAGTTGTGGCAAGTTTTTGGCGCCGTTGCCGGGGAAGTATAACTTAAATTCACGTCTATAAATTTTTTTTTTTTTACTTTTGTCATTTGTAGTAATTATTTTTCTGTCTTAACATTTGCATGAGTGTTTGGACACGATCATCTACTGGCAGACTTATTCGTAAAAACCAACCATTTTCACAAAACATGGAAGAACCTATCAACCGAATGGAAGACACATAAGACAATCAACAGAATCTTGATCAAAGAAGAACACTGAGAGATCACATGAACCCAACAAGAACTAGTGCACCAACATGTCTAGTGTTTCCCCCCGATGCATCCCATTTCAATTTTAAGCCTGGTATTATCCAACTCTTGCCTAACTTCCATGGCTTAGACTCTGAAAATCCTTATCTTCATCTCCGAGAATTCGAAGAAGTTTGCAATACTTATAATGAATCAAATTGTAGCATGAACACCATCAGGCTCAAGCTTTTTCCTTTTTCTTTAAAAGATAAAGCTAAAACATGGCTACAAAATCATAGGTCAGGATCAGTTCGAACATGGGATGAGATGCAACAACAATTTTTGAAAAAATTCTTCCCGTCTCACAGGACAAATTCTTTCAAAAGACAAATTATCACTTTTACTCAAAAACAAGGGGAAACTTTTTACCAATGTGGGATAGGTACAAAGAGCTGCTTAATACTTGTCCACACCATGGTTTTGAGACATGGAGACTAGTTTCTCAATTTTATGAAGGCTTAACACCAAAAGATAGGCAAATGGTTGAGTTAATGTGTAATGGAACATTTGAAGATAAAGATCCAAACGAAGCAATTGAATATCTAGAAGCATTAGCTGAGAATGCTCAAAATTGGGACACTGTAGGCACAATCGAGTCAGCAGTCAAAATTCAAGCTCCCACATCTGGTGGAGGCAAGTACAATCTTACAGATGAACATGATATTCAAGCCAGGTTTGCATCTTTATCCAGGAAAGTCGAAGCACTAGAGTTGAAAAAGAATGGTCAAATAAAATCTGTCCAGGAAATTGTGTGTCATATTTGTGAAACAGGTGATCATTCTACTAAAGATTGTCCAACATTCCCTTCCTTCAAAGAATGTCTCCACGAACAAGCCAATGTTTTGAACACCTTCAAGAGGCCAAACTATGATCCATATTCCCATACCTACAATCCAGGTTGGAGAAATCACCCAAATCTTAGTTGGAGGAATGATAACACCGCACAACCTTCACAACCATATTTTCAAAATCAACAAAATCTTCAAGGTTATGCACCCTATGTTGCCCCACCTAAAAGGAATTTTGAAGAAACATTGCATGCATTCATTGCAAAACAAGAGTCTATCAATACACAAACTGTCCAAACCATGACAGATTTGAAAGATACTCTTGCAAAATTTGCATCCGCATTAAACATTCATGAAAAGGGTAAATTTTCTTCACAGCCACAACCTAATCCGAGAGATCAACAAATTGGAACTTCTGGACACCAACCAACAGATCAAGTCAAATCAGTTATTACTCTTCGCAGGTAAAGTTGTTGAAAAGCCCATTCTTGAACCTTGTGAAGATAATGGTAAGTCACCTTCAACGGACAAGGAAGATATTGAAACCATACCATATGAAGAAGAGGTTCAAACCAAAGTGGTGCCACCATTCCCTCATGCATTAAAAAATTCAAAAAAAGTAAATATGAATTCTGATATTTATGAGATTTTCAAGCAGGTAAAAGTCAACATTCCTTTATTAGATGCGATAAAATAGGTACCATCTTATGCCAAATTTTTGAAAGACTTGTGCACTATCAAAAGAAAACTGAATGTGAAAAAGAAAGCCTTTTTAGCAGAACAAGTAAGTGCTATCATTCAAAATAATAATACTTTGAAATACAAAGACCCTGGTTGTCCTACAATTTCATGTATTATTTGTGAACAAAAAATCAAAAAAGCCTTGCTTGATCTTGGAGCTAGTGTCAATTTACTTCCATATTCAGTTTATCAAGAACTTAATTTGTGCGAGTTAAAACCTACTTCTGTAACACTTTTGCTAGCTGACAGATCAGTGAAAATACCAAGAGGAATGGTAGAGGATGTCTTGGTCCAAGTTGATAAATTCATATATCCTGTGGATTTTATTGTTTTGGATACACAACCTGTTGAAGCATGTAATGCAATTCCTGTTATTTTGGGACGTCCATTTTTAGCAACTTCTAATGCTTTAATAAATTGCAGGAATGGAATAATGAAACTGTCTTTTGGCAACATGACGTTGGAGCTTAACGTATTCAATTTATGTAAACAACCATATCAAAATGAAGAGGACAATGAAGATGAAAGTATAATTGACTCTGTTGTGGAAGAAAAGATTGAAGAAGGGAGTATTTGTGACCAATTAGATGCTTGTTTAATTAATACCGTGGAAGAAAATTTTGATATGTTAAACAGTTCTCCTTCTTTTTCAGGATTGGAAAACATATCCACTTTTGAAGAAATTGAACAAGTGGAAAGCAACAACAAAGATGAACCACCAACTTTGGAATTAAAACCATTGCCAGAAGAATTGAAATACGCGTTTCTTGGAGAGGACCAAACCTACCCTGTGGTAATTTCCTCAAATCTAGCAAGTGATGAAGAAGGTAAATTAATTGAAGTGCTTAAAAGACACAACAATGCAATCGGTTGGACTTTAAAAGATATAAAAGGCATTAATCCATTAATATGCACACATAGGATTCATTTGAAAGAAAATGCAAAGACATCTAGGCAATCTCAAAGAAGACTAAACCCACATATGAAAGAAGTTGTTAAAACCGAGGTTCTCAAATTACTTGATGTTTGAATTATCTACCCTATTTCTGATAGTGTGTGGGTAAGCCCAACACAAGTAGTTCCAAAAAAATCAGGCATCACTGTGATAAAAAATGATAAAAGAGAATTGCTACCAAGTCGAGTCCCATCTAGTTGGCGTATGTGTATTGATTACAGAAAATTGAACGATGCCACTAGAAAAGATCATTTTCCTTTACCATTTTTAGATCAAATCCTGGAAAGAGTAGCAGGACATCCCTACTACTGCTTTATTGATGGATATTCAGGTTATTATTAAATTCCCATTGCCCTCGAAGACCAAGAAAAGACCACATTCACATGTCCTTTTGGAACATTTGCATTTAGAAGGATGCCATTCGGATTTTGTAATGCTCCAGCAACCTTTCAAAGATGTATGCTAAGCATTTTTAGTGACATGGTTGAAAATTGTTTAGAAGTTTTCATGGATGATTTGACTGTGTTTGGAAATTCATTCGATATTTGTCTTGAAAATTTAGAAAAAGTTTTAAAAAGATGTGAAGAAAAGGGTCTTATTTTAAATTGGGAAAAATGTCATTACATGGTTACTTCTGGAATTGTGTTGGGTCATGTAGTATCGTCTGATGGTATTACAGTCGACAAAGCAAAAATTGATGTCATTGCTAAACTACCCCCGCCAAAAACAGTTAAGGAAGTTCGCTCATTTCTGGGACATGCTGGATTTTATAGGAGGTTCATTAAGGATTTTAGTTTAATATCTAAACCTCTTTGTAACCTCTTAACAAAAGACACTACATTTGAGTGGACTCGGAAATGCCAAGACGCTTTTGGTAAGATCATCGGTCATTTAACTTCAGCCCCTATCATGCAACCTCCCGATTGGTCTTTACCTTTCGAAGTAATGTGTGATGCAAGTGCCTATGCAGTTGGCGCTGTGTTAGGTCAAAGAAGAGACGGTAAACCATATGTGATTTATTATGCAAGTAGAACTTTAAACAGTGCTCAAATGAATTATTCCACAACTGAAAAAGAACTACTTGCTGTAATATTTGCATTGGATAAATTCCGTTCTTATTTAATTGGAGCAACAACTGTTATTTTTACTGATCACTCTGCTGTGAGATATTTGTTAACCAAACAGGATGCCAAGCCAAGATTGATAAGGTGGATTTTGTTGCTTCAAGAATTTGATATTGTTATCAAGGACAAAAAGGGAAAAGAGAACGTGGTAGCTGATCACTTGTCAAGACTTGTAACAGGACCATCTTGTGAAATCACACCCATTAATGATAATTTTCCAGATGAACAATTATTTTCTTTTACTGCTATACCTTGGTTTGCTAACATAGTTAATTTTCTTGTAACAGGGAAAATGCCATCCATTGGAATTTTCAAGATAAAAGGAAATTTATGAAAGAGGTAAAAAACTTTTATTGGGATGATCCATATCTGTTCAAGTATTGTCAAGATCAAATTTTTCGGCGTTGCATACCAGACAATGAGGTAAGTAGTGTCATTAAATTTTGTCATTCAGAGGCATGTGGGGGGCATTTTTCTTTAAAGAAAACAGCTGCAAAAATCTTACAATGTGGATTTTATTGGCCTACTTTATTCAAGGATGTACATACATTATGCAAAGCGTGTGAGAATTGTCAAAAGTTGGGTGCAATTTCGAAAAGAAACATGATGCCTTTAAATCCTATAATTGAGATTGAAATCTTTGACTGTTGGGGAATTGATTTTATGGGCCCTTTTCCACCATCTTTTGGATTCTTATACATTTTAGTTGCAGTTGATTATGTTTCAAAATGGATAGAGGCGATTCCATGTCGAACAAATGATCACAAAATAGTCTTAAAATTTTTAAAAGAAAACATTTTCAGCAGATTTGGAATCCCTCGAGCCATGATAAGTGATGGGGGAACTCACTTTGTGAACAAACCATTTATTTCTTTAATGAAAAAATATGGAATTACACACAAAGTTGCTACCCCTTATCATCCTCAGACAAATGGACAAGTGGAACTAGCTAATAGGGAGATCAAATAAATTTTGGAAAAAACAGTTAATTCAAACCGTAAAGATTGGTCAGTACGCCTTAATGATGCACTTTGGGCATATCGGACTGCTTTTAAAACTTCATTAGGTATGTCTCCCTACAGGCTAGTATATGGGAAGCATTGTCATTTGCCTGTGGAACTTGAAATAAAGCTTATTGGGCAATTAAAACTCTAAATTCAAACATGAATGATGGGAGTAAATTACGGAAACTGCAACTTAATGAACTTGATGAACTAAGAAATGATGCATATGAGAATTCGAAGATTTATAAAGCAAAAATCAAATCTTTTCATGACAAAACAATTTTTAGAAAATCTTTTGAGATTGGTCAAAAAGTTTTGCTTTATAATTCTCGACTTCACATATTTCCTGGAAAATTACGTTCGAGGTGGACAGGCCCATTTGTTGTAAAACAAGTGTATCCCTATGGAGCTCTTGACATTGAAGATCCCAAAACAAGTAATGTTTTTAAAGTTAACGGTCAAAGACTCAAGCCATTTTTGGAAAATGAAATTTTTAAAGAGGATGTTATATTACTCTCCGAGCCTTAATTTGTTTCTAATTTTATTGTTTTGTTTGTACATGTTTTCTTATTTTGTTTCCCCGGTTAAATGGTGGATAACGGTACTCCGTGGCTATTTTAGTCGGTTAAATCAGTTTCCCACAATAGCTGATAAAAAAAAATGGATGAAATTTTAGCAAAACTTTGTAAATATTTTCCTTCTGTTCCAAATAATATTTTAAGCAAGATTTACCAAAGCAGGTGTGAAAGATTGAGGATGCTTATGCACAAAGGAGTTCCAGAAGATATTCGATTTATGATTGAAGCAAAGGTTCGTTTGGGGGAGAAACGCCAGGATCATTATTTGTTCGGTATATGCCTGGGTTAGGTAAGAGTTCTTACGCAAAGAAACGGAGGGCCAAAAAGTTAGATGTTTGTCATAAGTGTGCAAGATGGACTTGTGATAAACGATGCAGATCTTTGGGGTGTGTTTCCACTAACAGAGAAGACAAAATTGATTTCATCAAGAATGGGCTGAGTAAAGAGTCTTTAGATGACCTCTTATTGACTCTTGAGACGCATTCTAGTGGATACGTTCACATTGAACTTCAACGTTTATGGAAACTATTTCAAGACGAGCGTCAGCGTATTAGTCCCGGGAATCTGACTAAAAAAGACCCTATTTGCCAATTTATAAGAAAATTGGATGGGAAGCTTATCCTCGACTCATAGAAGGCGTTGAAGCCGTTTCTGGACGTAAAACCAGAGGAAACTTGTGAGCCACAATCACAACACTATACATACTCATGCATGTTTTTAATTTTTATTATCATTGCATTCTGTCTACAGCTGGACCCATATTTTTTTTGTCATCTTTCACCCCCTATAAGAATCACGCAACTTTCTCATCTTTCTTGCAGAAAACAAAACAAAAAACAAAACAGAAAAAGAAAATGGCAGGATCCTCTACACAAGTTATTAGAAATATTTGTGTATTTTGTGGGTCTAGTCTTGGAAAAAATGAAATATTTGTTGAACAAGCAAAGATTCTTGGGAAGTTGTTAGCCGAGAGAAATATACATTTGGTTTATGGGGGAGACAATATTGGGTTAATGGGATGTGTTTCAACTGCTGCTCATATGGGAGGAAGTCAGGTTTTGGGTATTGTTCCTGAAGCTTTAGCTGAAGGAAACATTACTGGTGTCACAATTGGGGAAGAATTAAAAGTTTCATCCATGTATGACCGAATTTCAAAAATGATTGATAATTCTGATGCTTTTGTTGCATTACCAGGTGGTTTCGGTACTTTGGAAGAAATTTTTCACACTGTTTCATGGGCACAACTCAATATTTATAATAAACCTGTCGGTCTGTTGAATATTGATAATTATTTTGACAGTTTGTTGACATTTCTTGATAATGCTGTAGACCAGAATTTTATTTCAGAAAATTCACGACGGATGCATATCTCTGCGTCAAATGCTGACCAGCTGCTCGATAGTTTGCAAGCTTTCATTCATGAACCTGGTCCGGTTATAGCACAAATCAATTGGTCACTATCAAGCAGTAAGAAAAGGAAGTTGGATCCTTGATTCAATAATGAAGCTATGGTTAGTGTGTTTTTAATTTTGTTCTTCATTTCAATAAAGACAATCTCAGGTGATATCTTCTTTACCTTACACTTGTTATTTATTATTGTTTCGACATTAGGGGCAATGTCATGTTCTGGTTGGGGGGTGTGTCACTAATAATTTCATAAAAAAAAATTCATAAAAAAAAAAATCATAATAAAAAAAAATTAAAAAATAAAAACCTTGTTTATTGTGAAATTCCTGGTAATTTTGTTGAATTATCTTACATTATATGTTTGAAAAGTTTATATCAGAAAATTGTATTAATCTATCCAGGTTTTTAAAAAAATTTAGTTGATTAAAGTCATTGTTTTTTTTCTGTATCTTGATCACTATAAAAATATAACCTTGGAAATAGCTTTGAGAAATTAAACATTGTGGTAAGATCGGATTTTCAATACATTCAGCCTAAAGATGTACCTTGTAAGAGTGTAATTTTTGAAACTCACACATCTTTTGTGAGTGAGTGGAGAGGATTGAGAAAACAGCTTACAAGCCTTAATTAATCATCAGTATGGTTATCTATGGTTTAAAATATGATTTCTTATTTTGAACAAAGATACGATACAAGCTGAAGAGTGATTCCAGTTTTCAAAATATTTAAAGCTCAAAATCAATGGAAGCTCAACATCAATATAATAATGGAGTTACATCGTCCATCTCCCCCATGTAAAAATAAATAAATAAAAAAAAAAGAAGAGAAAAAAAAAATAAATAAAGGGATTATAATAAATACAAAGGGGAGAACAAATTGTAGAGAAACTCCGCTTCATGAGCATTCATTTATTTTGAGTTTATTTGATCACATTGTGTTACTGGATCAACGATGCAGACTCAACAAAAGATTGAAAAATAAGAATGAATAAGTTCTAAACTTTTAGATTTGCCAACTTTTGAATAATTTTGGCTTGTTCGTCTGTCTGCGTTTAATAAAGCCTTTTCTACTGAGTGCTCATCTGTATTCCAACTCCATGAGAGAAATCATTTCCTTTGAAATATACACTTACCCGTGAGAATATGGAGTTGAGACTCTTATTAGGAAATTCTCGAAGTTGTTGTATTGTAATTCTGATAAAAAGCTTTAGCTTAAGAGCTCAAGAAAATCCGAAGTTATAATTATAAGTGATTTTGATATAACTTTGACTTTCTTCAAAAACTCTTTTTAAAATGCCTGGAAAGTTTTTAATACGTTTCTGGTTAAACTAATCAGCATATTTTGTTTTGCTATTTTAGCTTAAATTGCTAGGGACTAACAATAAGCTGGTTGGGGGTATGATGAATACTTAAAAATGTACAATTATTAATGTTGAAAGTATCATTTTACATTCTAAGTTTCATTAAATTCCCTAGTTTGCAGCAATTTAATACCTTTTGTAGTTAAATTTGATTGTTGTATTATAGTATTAATAAGTTGTTTTTACAGGTTCGATAAAAAAATCATAACTCGAGTTTGAAAACTTGGATTGAGGTGCTTCTTGAACCTATATAAACCTAAGCTCAATACCTACAACATTGGAGAATACATGGAAGTGAAATTGATTTTACAATTGGGAGAAACAATTACAACAAAGAAAAGATGCAACAAAGAAAATCTGTTTGGCTATACCTACGTATTTGGACCGTAGCTCATTGAATACTTGGTCAAATGAAAAACTTCTTTATACAAAAGTTTACGTAAACAACCTGGTATACAACTTTGATTCTTCGGCCGAAGTCAGATTCGGAGTGTAAGGTTGTCAAAATGGGGCAGCAAGACAGATGGATGCATGATTGATAAAAGTCAAGAGTGGTTGCTATTCTTTGAATAAAATATTATCCCACCTTGTAATTTTATTCCATCATTTTGCCTATAAATAGAGATGGGTATTGATGCATTGTGATATCCCTCATTCTAAGAAATAAAACTTTGTTTCATAATTTTTCTCTCTTTATTCTCTTTTTCTCCACTTAAGAAAATATTTTCTTATGTTTAGTTTATATTCCAAGTTCTTCAATTCCATCATGAAGAACTAATTTCTACAAGTTGAGATGAAAATGTGAAGCTCTTGGTATGGTAATTAAGTTAATAAAAAAAATATAAATCCATGTTTATATTATGTACTTTGTGTTATATTTATGTTCTTGTTTAATTGTTGTTACACCCTACTTATAAGTGGAGGTTTTAATTTATTATTATCTTTAGCATATTAAATTCTTGGTACCATATAGACGTTGCACGATTACGTCGGCAGTTCTATTGTGGAAACCTTGATTTATTATTGATTATTAGATATGATAAATGAAACACCATTTGAAAGTGGGAGTTTTACATTATAGTTGTTTATTTATTCCATTTCTGGTACCACTTAAATGCTAGCTAGGTGTTAACCAGCCGTTTAATGTGGTTACCATATTATTGTGTTATATATGTTTTATGTTACTTTATACACCACTTATATGTGGGAGTTTTGATTTATTGTTGCTTATTTATTTATAATCTATAATGCTTGGTACCACTTAAATGTTCGCTAGGTGTTTACCAGCCGTTTAAAGTGGTTACCTTGATTTGTTGTTTACATAATAATAGCACAATAAATACTTAACAATATTTATAAGTTGGTGTATATAATATAAGTGATTTAATATTGAAACCGTTTATGGATTCCAATAATATTAATAAACATTAACTTTATTAAAAATACCAAGAGTGGATCCTTTAATCTCAACCACTTTTATCAAATTTGAATATTGCAATTTCTACAAATAAACCACACATTCAACCATCTTCTAAATTTCTTCACTTACATAAATTTATGGATATGTGACTTACTTTATCTTCCCTGAGGATACGATACTCGGACTTCTGTTTTTACTACTTGCAGACAACCTGCACTTGGGTGCGCAACATTAAAGTTGTGGCACTTGGTATGGTATACCCCGCCTCTATGTGCAAGCGAGCCTCCCCCCTCCCGCTCCACATATATAGCGGTAAAGCGTAAGCATTAAAACCTTCACTGTGATCACCCCTGACTCGTGGAATACATCTCTTTTATTCCACATCACAATATGCAATCACAATGCATAATAACATGTATCAAACTCTTAATGCATCACATTGCATTTCTCATGTGTCAAAAGACAAACATAAAGTACATGTTACCGTTGGGATGCCCGTACGTCGCTTACGTACCTTTCCAAAATGTAGTGTGTGGTGGGACTCTATCCCCTGCGTTGTGTAGCCGTCTGTGAAGGCTCTACACCAGTGTACAACACAATATTAGATGCCAATTTATAATCCAAAATAAAAAATCCAACAAAATATCATTTTTTTTATAACTCTGCCTCTGGCGATCGATCGCTACCACGAGGCGATCGATCGCCAGACTTCACTGGCCCATGGCGATCGATCGTGCCATTCATGGCGATCGATCGCGTGTCTTTGATTTTGGCTACTGGACTTCGGCGATCGATCGCCCCATTTGTGGCGATCGATCGCCACATGCTCTGTGCACGATATTTTCCAGATTTCTGAACACTCATATTTATACCATTCAAACTAGCACATAAGCTATACCACATGCCCAAACCAACATGCTAGTAGCTACAAGGTATTACCGTGAGTGATCAAATCAAAGTTATACTCAACCATAAACCCACATGCATGAAAATCACCCAACAATAGCAGTACCCATCCAAGATCTTCTGCAAACAGGGTGCATATTTCATTGCCAGATTTCTCGAGCACCTCTTTTCATGCTATTAAAACTACAACATATAACATAAAACATGCTCGAACAAAACCTCCAAGAGTTTTACAAAACTACCATGCATGTACTCAAATCAAAGGTTTACCAAAAAACCTAGCTAACATGCATGATAATTCTTCTACAACTTCACTCCCATCCCATATTTTCCAGAAAAACATGGGCACACTTTACCCAGATTTTCGAACACTATAATTTACATGCTTAAATCCTTCACATAAAACATGTAACATGCTCAAGGAAAAATACTTGAAGCTTCACAGCAAAACTATATAAGCATTTAAATCGAAGGTTTTAAGAAACCAAATCTAACATGCCATTTTTACACCAACAAAAAGCATGAACTTAAACAACTTAAATTCAAAACCAGAACATGGTTTCTCACCCCTTTTTGCTCCGATTTTTGGAAGGCTTCAAAGCAACAAAAATGGTTGAACTCCTTCTTATCTTGCTCAGCAAGTGTTGGACGATTTTTGGGAGGGAAATGGAGTGATTTCAGACATGGTAAGGTGCAGTGGGAGATGGGACAAGGGGTATGGGTGAGCAGCTGGCAGCAGGGTATGGGTCAAGGGGGGTGGTTGGGTGGTGGGTTATGTGATGTGTTATGTTTTGATCCCGGTATTTAGCACGATGTATTAAAATATCATCACATGATATTTTATAGTATTTTCTTAATAAAATACTTCAATTCCCATTTAAACATGCTTCACCAAAGCAAATAACACACACACACCAAATAATCATGCCACAACCCCAAAGTCCCAACATATAACACATGCACCCTCACATGCATTTCCCAATATTATTAATTCAACACAAGGAATTAATACCATAATTTTCACAACAATGATTAATGTTTAAATAACACCTAATCATTTCGAGGATATCACACCCATGCTCAAGCACATCCATAACCCTCAAAAATATTGCCAACACACGACAATTAACCATTTAAAAGACCCGGGGCAGGGCACATGCAGGGAGGGAAAACGAATGAGACATTATCGAAAATTGTTCAAGAACACCCTTCAATTTTCGAACCCTTAACATCACAATTCGAACCCAAACTAAGCACCATAATACATCTAAAACATGTGATAAACGATCAAAACAAGAATCATCACCCCCCTGCCAAAACCCCCAAAATTCGAACCCAAACCCTACGAAATTAGGGAAAATAATTCGAACCATACTTCACAAAATGGCAGGGAATTACATTAAAAGCATGAAAAGGGGTAAGGAAGGTTACCCAAACGAAAATCGGAAGGAAATCGCTAAAAATCGGAAGAACCCTAGAATTTGGGTCTGTGCGCTTTTCTGCAAAATCCGAACGTAAATCGCGACGAAACTTCGAATTGTTGGTGTGGAAAGCTGCGCCTGGAAGAGACGAGGCCGTTGGTGGGTCGGGCGCGCCGGATGGCGGCCGGACGGCGGCAGGCGCGGCGCTTTTACGCGCAGGGGTTGGGGCCGACGGGAAAAGGGGCAGACGCGGGGAGAGAGAGTGACGGGCTGGGGAGAAAAAAAATGGTTCTAAAATTAAAATCTCGGGTTCAACTGGTATTTATAGCAAAAATACCCCGAAATACTAATAGTCCCACAAATACATCATGATTCATTAAAAATCATCTGTTTTCAAAAACTCTCTCTCTAACTCCAAAACCCCCTACCGGTGCCCACAAAAAGCACCCCAGATCCCGAGTCACACTAAAAACCCAACTCATAGGTTTTTCTCAATGAGAATACAATCTCAACCTCGGGATCCAACGATCCCAACTACCCAAATAAACGAGCCCAGAAGGCCCAGCACCGCGATTAAAGTGCAAATCCCCACGTAAAAACAACTTTAGGGGTCATTAATACTCCGGGATTAACATCTATAATCCCTGGTCATCACAATATCCCCCACTAAAAGAATTTCGTCCTCGAAATTAGCACAGGCGTACTCCCAGTACAGCCGCAACAACCCAAACCAAACACATGACTGTGAATCGAACAGTCACCCTTAGCCCCGACATGGCTATCATGAACGCATCATAGATGGCACATCAGTCGCGAGGACACTGACCTCGCACCAAACCCTGGGATGAAATAAACCTTCCAGTACACCAACTCGAAAGAGCGTCGGTACTACACAACGCTAAGAATCCAAAAGCAGTTAGTCAATTGAAACTGCAAGGATTTGAATCGCTCCCGATTCCATCGTAGATATCATTCAATGACATCTTTACTAAGACTCACGATGTCTAACACACATCGTTACGAGGAAAAACACTAGTATACCACGGTGTACACATACCAAACCTGGTTTCCACTTTCAAACCTCCTCCATCGAAGGAGCAGTCGCATCATTGCAACTCAATTTGGGCAACCACGGCCACAGATTCACACAAAAGACATCTCACAAGATGTCCACCTCCGGATGTTCCAAGAATCACATCCGATCATAAATAAACAATTGAGACTACACAGAGTATCAAATTCTGAAAGGACATGCAATAAACCCATTGCATCCTCAACGCTTGTGTCATCAGCGACACCCAACAAATCCGAATTCCTGCCATCCCTTGATAATCCTAGGATTTAACAATCCAAACTTGGGAAGGCTATCGAAAACTCGAAAGAAAACACCAACAAGGGAAATACCTTAACCCACACAAGATAATCCTTCTTCAAAGGGAGTCAACTAACTTCACGATTATTCCTCATAATTTATCGTGCCATGGAGATTCCCAATCTCAAGGTGTTCCATATCTCTCATCAGAGATTTAACCACCCAAACACAGCATAACTCTATGCTTGACAAAAATAAATCGATGACTGGCATCCGTATACTCACCGGTATACCTGCCTAAGCACAGACACTACATGCATACTCAATGTACTTGGCTCGGGTATCTACAACATACCCCTAAGCCCCAAACACAACCGTCAATTCTGAGTCATTCCCATCCAGTAGAGAATGATAATCGACGATCAACAACACGGCCTGATTCCCAAAATCAACACCACATGCACCAACTTACCGAATCTTTCAAAGATTCCCAAATAGGTATAATACTACCTCCTTCCCCACAAGGGAAGTGCCATCGAACTCGAGATCCACTAGTCTCGAACCACCGTTCGGAAAAACTGGATACAATAACACCCATTGCATCCCAAATACACGGATTCCCCAGATCGAGTCAACGACGACTTGATGACTCTCTTGTTGGTACTCCAACATTATGAGTTGTCCCAGACAAGTCTCACCAAGATTAAACATAAACGTATACAAGTTTCAGTGAGGCATGCACAACCTCAACCTCAAATGACGTGGTGACTACTAGAGTCCACCACAATCCACATCGTATCACCTTACGATTTGCTAAACTTGGTTCCAACGAGCAGTATAAAGGCTCTAGCAATCCCATCATGGTACTGCACACACGCGGCAGACAAACTAGTCGCTGCCTCTTTAGGTTTACCTCAAACCTACCAACAAGACGGACGTTTCCACACGGCATACCACACCGTGGGAAGAAAATCAATAGAGTAGTGGGTCTGTACCCAACGTTCCTCTAATGCCGATACACCCTGGACACTCCAGTGTCCCTATGTACTTAACGTACCTGATCCTAATCCTTTAGGACTCATTTTACACCCTCATGGGTGGTGTGACCATGTCTACCACATGTCATATCAATAGAAAGCGAGTAATATCCTCCATGATTACTCCTGTCGTCAAATTACATGGCCAAAAAGCCATTCCAACGAGCATACCTCAAGGGTATCACCACTCGTAATATGATCACCTCAAACATATGCTGCGGTACAATCACATGTACAGCGCGTCCATCCCTTTCTCGAGCGACCCGCTCGGTATAAGGGTCACGTCAACCGGTGACGTAGACACCACCTTGTGCTCGGCACTGGCACCCAAATCATACAACTGAATACGTATACTCAACGCATTGTTCATCGTAACGATGATGCATGTCAAAAAAAGGACATCGCCTACACCATCGTCATCGTCATCCCGTGACGACACATGCCCACTCATGGCATCTAAGGCATCGTCAACTAGTGACGATACATGTCAACAATGACATCTAAACAACCCTGTCAACTCGTGATGGTCCATGTACATCAACGTATGTCATCCATCATCATGCTAGTAAAATAGTCATAATAAAACATGCATATCAACGCATGCCAGCTATAATAATGCTAATAGAATAGCAATATCCCATACCTCATCGCTAACAAGATAGCGGCATACCTGTCTCCGTTACTCAATAATAGTGCGTAATCAGCACCCATCGCTCGAAGGCGGCAAAATCATGTGCTGAGTACATAGCGGCACAATCCATCGCTATAGAATCGACGGCATGATACCTCGTCATATAATAAGTGGCATGAAACCTCGCTATACACCTGAGCATGAATCATCGTCCACATAATATCGGAAAGAGGCATCGCTATCAACATATCCGGTGGCACGAATCATCGCCAATCCTCATAGAAGAATGAGTCATCGTAAATCATCATATACATATGCTCAACGGCGTGAACCATCATCAACCGACACAGCGGAATGTCTCATCGCTATACATGTGTCTGGCGGTATGAATCATCGCCCATCATCATAGAGGAATGAATCATCATCATCGACACAGCGGAATACATCGTCGCTATCATCCGTGTCCTCATAAAGAAATGAATATAAATCGACACAGCGGAATACATCGTCGCTATCATCCGTGTCCTCATAAAGAAATGAATATAAATCGACACAGCGGAATACATCGTCGCTATCATCCGTGTCCTCATAAAGAAATGGATATAAATCGACACAGCGGAATACATCATCGCTATCATCCGTGTCCTCATAAAGAAATGAATATAAATCGACACAGCGGAATACATCACCGCTATCATCCGTGTCCTCATAAAGAAATGAATATAAATCGACACAGCGGAATACATCCGCTATCATCCGTGTCCTCATAAAGAAATGAATCATCACGACAAGCGGCATCTCATCCTCGCTTCTTCATACAAGCGGTATCTCATCCTCGCTTCGTATGGAATACCCCGCCTCCATGTGCAAGCGAGCCTCCCCCCCTCCCGCTCCACATTTTTAGTGGTATAAGCATAAGCTTCTTCATACAAGCGGTATCTCATCCTCGCTTCATATGGAATACCCCGCCTCCATGTGCAAGCGAGCCTCCGCCCTCCCGCTCCACATTTTTAGCGATCAAGCGTAAGCTTCTTCATACAAGCGGTATCTCATCCTCGCTTCGTATGGAATACCCCGCCTCCATGTGCAAGCGAGCCTCCCCCCTCCCGCTCCACATTTTTAGCGGTAAAAAACGTAAGTATAAAAATTCTCACTGTGATAAACAAGACTCCTGGAATGTATAATCATCATTCCTTTTTATACTCCATATTTCCTGTAACCTGCAACCATCATGGTTAGCAACAATAGCCATATACGCTATGCATCAAACATTCAATGCATATATGCAACCACTTGCAAGTCAATACATATACCAAGACATGTTACCTCGGAAATATCCCTTTACCTGATTTTCTTATAAAATCAGATTCCTTGGCACTTAACACACGGAGTGCCAGACATCACTATTAATGCCATCCTATCGTGTTCCACACGATTCCTGCAACCACAATGGTTAGCAATACCACTTTTCATATCATAAAAGCACATAAACAATTAGTTATGTCGTGCAACATTAATGCCATCATGCATAAATATGTGCTATCAATAACTTCCTAGGCCCTTAACAGCCCCAATGAGCAACCTGGCTCTGATACCACTAAATGTGAGGACCCCAAACCCTTAACCCTTGATTAGTGTATTAATCAATATGTGTGGCACATGCTTTCAATAAAAATCGATCGGGAAACTCAGATGATACTTTACCATTGAATGGCAAATACAAAATTTTCTTTAATAGTCAATGTTATAAGATCATCATCCTAACAACAAATAGACTCATAAAGTTCGCCCATTACCATCCCCTTTACACCACTTTTTACATTGTGGACTTTTATAAAAATTTGGGCAGAGTCTCCCCATAAATTGAGCTATCCCGAAACAAAAGCACATCACATAATATAATTCCCGGCCAAGGAATACACAATGCTCAACAGAATACAGAACACAAAGTAAATTCCCAGCCAGGGAAGACACCACACAATAAGACAACTAAAGTGGGTTTCAACACCCACATAATACACAAATGACTCTCATATCATTAGCAATTCTACCTTAATTTCATGCATATAGAATGAAAGAGAGGAAGGCTCATGCCTTCATATACAACCCATATACAAGTATAACCATGCTCACATACGAGCATCATAAATGTGTATATAACTCTCGGGTGTATATAAGTACCTATACGATACCGTGCTCCATCAAGCCCTGGTACCACGATCCTGGGAGTAAATCCAAACAACAGCTCGAGCTCAACTCCAAAGCCATCGATGTACCTGTTCACCTGCCCCAACAGAGACAGCCCCCAACGGGGTGAGCATACCAATACACAAAATCCCATAATCACAATAATGAAATTCATAATTTACAACAAAAGTAAATACTAATGAATTTTAAATGATACTCCCTGGATGGCAACGTCCTCATCCGGGATTCCGTGTACTGTCCCTGTTCTCACAATCATCAAACTCATGAAATCTCAAAAATCAGTAAATCAACACATTGATTTAACTCATCGCATGCCTAATTCTCGAATATCAATATATAGTGATTCCAAATTCATTATACAGGCAAATATGGATATCTCAATAACAAATACTGATTTCTCAATCTCGCTATCAATCACAGATAGCTCAAATGCCTAGCATTTATTTTACCAATTCTCCATTATACTTAGACATCTCGCATGTCTTATAATGAATACATGATTCCACGATCATTCTCAGGCATCTCAATGCCCTACAGTGGTCATATACATCCAGTACCCCATATACCTTGTAAGAGTTATCCTACTCTAGTGTCACGCACGCTTGTGGCGGCGATATCAAGATTTGGTCGTTCCTTGGCTATATCAACATATATATATAACCATATGCACAAATATTCAATGCAATCAAAATACATTATGCATTTCACAAATGCTCTCATATAAAGAAATGCTCGTACGTCGCACGTACCTTAAATCCTCGTAGTCCAAGCCAAACCTTACTTGAGTTCCATGCCCCGAGGAATGATGTTCTAACACGATAAATAATTCACAATTATTTACGAACATGTAACCCATGCTCAAGCACATCCATAACCCTCAAAAATATTGCAAACACACGACAATTAACCATTTAAAAGACCCGGGGCAAGGCACATGCAGGGAGGGAAAACGAATGAGACATTATCGAAAATTGTTCAAGAACACCCTTCAATTTTCGAACCCTTAACATCACAATTCGAACCCAAACTAAGCACCATAATACATCTAAAACATGTAATAAATGATCAAAACAAGAATCATCACCCCTTACCAAAACCCCCAAAATTCGAACCCAAACCCTACGAAATTAGGGAAAATAATTCGAACCATACTTCACAAAATGGCAGGGAATTACATGAAAAGCATGAAAAAGGGTTAAGGAAGGTTACCCAAACGAAAATCGGAAGGAAATCGCTAAAAATCGGAAGAACCCTAGAATTTGGGTCTGTGCGCTTTTCTGCAAAATCCGAACGTAAATCACGACGAAACTTTGAATTGTTGATGTGGAAAGCTGCGCCTGGAAGAGACGAAGCCGTTGGTGGGTCGGACGCGCCGGATGGCGGCCGGACGGCGGTGGGCGCGGCGCTTTTACGCGCGGGGGTTGGGGGCGACGGGAAAAGGGGCAGACGCGGGGAGAGAGAGTGACGGGCTGGGGAGAAAAAAATGGTTCTAAAATTAAAATATCGGGTTCAACTGGTATTTATAGCAAAAATACCCCGAAATACTAATAGCCCCACAAATACATCATGATTCATTAAAAATCATCTGTTTTCAAAAACTCTATCTCTAACTCCAAAACCCCTACCGGTGCCCACACAAAGCACCACAGATCCCGAGTCACACTAAAAACCCAACTCATAGGTTTTCACCGAAATGAGAATACAATCTCAACCTCGGGATCCAACGATCCCAACTACCCAAATAAACGAGCCCAGAAGGCCCAGCACCGCGATTAAACTGCAAATCGCCACGTAAAAACAACTTTTGGGTCATTAATACTCCGGGATTAACATCTATAATCCCTGGTCATCACAGAGCGTGCGCGGGGTTTAGAATGCCGCTATTGTGGAGCGAGCAATGAATGGGAACATGGAATCATTGGTTAGATATATGTGATATCTACGGTCTTTTATATAACGATTTTACCATATTGATTATAGAACTGGCATAATAGAACGGTATTAGTTAATCTACGTGGTGATTGACTGGCTTTGGGAATTTGATGAGTTTGATTGTTTTGAGAACAGAGACAATACAGGGGATCCCGGATGAGGGTGTTACCATCCAGGGAGTATCTTTTAAATTATGGCATTTACATTCTGTATTTGAATTGCAATGTTATGATTATTGGTTTGGTGGTATTGGTATGCTCACCCCATGTGGGGGCTGTCTCTGTTGGGGCAGGTGTTACAGGTGTAGCAGCAGCTTTGGAGTCAAGCTTGGGCTGTTGATTGAGGTACTTCCAGGATCGAGGTACCAGAGCTGGTTGATCAAGTGCATAGATCCAGAGTTGAGATCGAGTTGCGCTCGGGAGGTGCTTCCAGGGCTGAAGCACCAGTAACGGTATCTAGTAGAGTGTCTTATACATTAGATACACGCATGTTCATTGGGTGCTCTTATGTGAGTACATTTTACGTGTATATGGAATGTATAAATGGACTACGACTCTTCTCTATTCATTTATGGGTTGCATGCAATTAAATATGGAATTGCTAAATGAACTAAGAGCATGTTAGTGTATTATGAGGGTGCATGTTATATGAATAATCTTGGTTGGGGAATTTGAATATTATGTGGATGGAATGCAAGAAATTTTCGGGATAGCATATAGTGTTGCACTTGCATATGGTTTTCCCCATGTTAGTATGATTGTATGCACTAATGGTATGGCTTAATACACTAATAACGGGTTAAGGGCATGGGGGGTCCTTACATTAGTGGTATCAGAGCAGTGGTTAGCTCTTTGGGGCTGTTGAGGGCCTAGGAAAATGATAATGGGAATGAGAAGCACATACTTATGCATGATGGTAGTTAGTGTTGCGTGGCACGACTATATTGCTTATGTGCATTTATGATATGTGTTCATAATTGGAATATGTTATTGCTAACCATGGTGGTTGCAGGGTGATATGAGACATGGACTATGCATTACGGTTGCATGCACGTCGAAGCGATGATGCCGCTGTCGTGTCGAAGCGATGGTAAATGCCGCTGTCACGTTGAAGCGATGATGCCGCTGTCGTGCCAAAACAATTATTGGAATACGGTTATGCATTACGGTTGCATGCATGGCGTAGCGATGTGAATACTTGCCGCTGTCATATTATAGCAATGAAGAATATTTGCCGCAAATATGTCGAAGCGAAGGATAATGCCGCTGTCATATTACTATCGCGAGGGATATTATGCCGCTAATATGTCGAAGCGAGGGGTGGGTATTTCCGTTGTCATGCCGGAACGATGGTAAATACCGCTGTCACATCGAAGCGATGGTACCACCGTCATGTCGAAGCGATGATGCCGCTGTCGTGTCGAAGCGATGGTACATGCCGCTGTCACGTCAAAGCGATGGTACATGCCGCTGTCATGACGTAGCGATGGGATCAGGAACAAAGTACTACATGAGTGTGAGTACCTCTTGAGTCCACGATTATTCGCTATTCTATTGGCGATGGTTCATGCCGCCGGGTATTCTACTGGCGATGGTTCATGCCGCCGGGTATTCTATTGGCGATGGTTCATGCCGCCGGGTATTCTATTGGCGATGGTTCATGCCGCCGGGTATTCTATGGCGATGGTTCATGCCACCGGGTATTCTATTGGCAATGGTTCATGCCGCCGGGTATTCTATGGCGATGGTTTATGCCGCCAGGTATCATATAGCGATGGTACATTCCGCTACATCTATGGCGATGGTTCATACCGCCGGATATCTATAGCGATGTTTCATGCCGCTGTCATTATGGCAAGGGATCATGCCGCCGATTCTATAGCAATGGATTATACCGCTATGTGTGTAGCACCGGACTATGCCGCCTACGAGCGATGGATGCTGCTTATGTACCGCTGGTGGACGATGAATACAGGTATTCCGCTATCTTGATAGCGATGAGGTATGACATATTACTTTTGTTATCATCATTGTGAATATTATGTATTGTTTTATACCGTCATGTGTTTGACGATGAGATTATGGACGTCGTGGATCGACATGTACCGTCATGTGTTTGACGATGAGATTATGAGTGTCGTGTATCGACAGGTGCCGTCATATGTTTGACGATGTTATTTGGGATGTCTGTGTGGACGTGTGGCGTCGTTTTGGTGAATAATACATTCATGTTTATGTATTCGGTTGTATGGTTTGGGTGCCGATGGTGAGCACATGGTAGGGTCTGGGTCACTAGTTGACGAGACTTTTTTGCCGAGCAGGTTGCTCGATGGATTATTGGATGCATTGTACCGGTGAGTGTACCTCATGATGTAATAGAGGTAAATATTTGTCGAGTAGTGACACCTTTGGGTATGCTCGCTGGGATGGCTAAGGCCAAGTTATTGGGGATAAGAGTAGTCTTTGAGGAAACTACTCGCTTATTGTTGTGATATGTGGTAGACTTGGTCACACCCACCCCTGAGGGTGTGGAATAAATCCTACGGAATTAGGATTGTGTTGTAGTGGAGCAAGGACACCGGGTTGTCCATTGTGCTTGGTGTTTTAGAGGTATGTTGGGCGATGACCCACAACTCTAATGGTTTGTACGGTATGGTATTTCGGGATGGAACGTGTGTAACATTGATAGGTTGGTATGATCCTATGGGGCCAACGAACCGTTAGCCAGGTATTGTTGCAGTACTTTGGTGTGCTTGTGTTAGCCTTTATGCTGCTCGTTGGACTCGAGCTGGGTGAATCGTATGGTGATACGATGAGGGTTATGATAGACTCTTGTAGTCTTTATGTGGCATGGTGATTGAGGTAGGGAATACCTCACCGGGACGTTTATACGTCAAATGTTTCGAGTGACTTGTACCGGAACAACTCGATTTTGTTGGGAATACCAACGTGAGTGTCAACAAGTCGTCATTAGCTCTGGTTGAGCATCCTTGCATGTGGAATGCGACGGGAGTCATGATTGGATTTGTAGGATATAGCTAGTGGGGTAACACTACTATACCGATTTTATTTCTTGGAGAAATTTGGATGGCACTGTCATGGAGACAGCTGGTATCGATTGTGGGTTGATTGTAAATCAGCCATGGTAAACATTACTGGTGTTGGACTGGGTAATGGATTTCTTACCTTTCGACGAGACGTTCGAGGAGACGTCTCCGGGGAAATGCTCGAGTTTGTGGAGTGCTATAGCATCGGTTCAGAGCATCTCTAGTTTGAGTATACATGGCGTATACGGGTTTCGTTTTGGTAATAGTTGCTTTGATGCACTATTTGAACCAATTGCGTACTTTTGGTTCCGTGTTATGTTTTGGTAGATATATTCAGGTTTCCGAACGGTGGTTCGAAGTTCGAGAGTCATGAGTTCATGACATTTTTCTTGGGAGGAATGAGGTATTATGATACCTACTGGTTGAATCTTTTGGGGAGATTCGTTGTCTTGGTTCGTGTGGTGGTGATGATTGAAATCACTGTTGGGATATGCCCTAAGACATATCATTAGATGATTGTTTATGACATACAATGTAATATGATTTTATGAATGGCAAATCATTATTATATATTATTCGTTTAACTGTGCAATGTGAATTAATATATATTTTAATTTCCTTAGAATAATATTGTATTATTCTTAAAGATGTCCCTAGTCAAATATTATCATGAATAGGGATAATGATAATACGTAGAGACTAGTATGTGTTGATTGATGAATTGTTCATTGATATGAGATATCAGATCAACACATGGGTACATGTTAGAGAACGATGTACTGGACAGACCCACCATGAGAATGCAACATGGATAGTTATATGATCGTCATATGCAATTCTCATAGTGATAATAATGTATGTAATCCTTACGATTGTGATCATCAGAGATCTCAACATAAGGAGTTATGTATCTTGATATTGTCAAACGTTACCCGTAATAGGGTATACTATAAAGGCGACTATTGGATACACTACGAATTATGTAGAGGGATGTTGACTGATCGAGATAGGATTTGTCCCTCCTATATAACAGGAGATGTGTTTGGCCCTTGATCAAGTGAGAACTAAAATGCATGGCCATGCTCGAATGAGTCGATATGAGATATCGAGCTTATTCGTTTATTCTAGTTCTACTTGGGGATCAAGAAGTAGAGATTGAATATACGAGTATGACTATTCCATGACTTGTGTTCAATCTAAACACAAAGGACAAAGGGATTAAGTTACATGGTTAATATTATCACAAGTTCTAAAGGTTATGTCGAGTCATTGACATTCTTGTAATTTGGGTAGCCATGATGTGTTGCTAGACACCGCTCTTTGCTTGTAACTTAAAATGATATTTTATGTCACTACCAACATTGCAAGATCCTATCGGGTCGCACAAAAGATTAAATCGAGAAGGGAAATTAAATTCATTGGATGAATTAATTAATTAAGAAGAGTCTTAATTAAGTGATTAAAAGGTTTTAATTAAATCATGGGTTTGGGCCCATGAGGCTTTAAGAAAGCCTTTAATTAAATCATACATAAAATAACAAGGTGATTAATTGTTAATTCATTCCTTGATAACATTTTATAAAAGTAAAACCTAGACATCAACAAGCTCTCTCGGCCGCCTCCTTGAAGCCGTGAGCTCCTCCATCGCCGCCGTGTGTTTTCTTGGTGGTTCGTGGTGGTCGTCGATCGGTTATTGTAACCGTGAGTCTTGTTTGTTCAAGAATAAGCCTAACAACTTGTTCTTGAACATCCCTTGTTCGTTTAATCGTGTGGATACCGTTGAGGCAAGACCTTGGAGGTGTTGCTCGTGACTCGGGATCGTTGGACGTGGTGCTCCGTGGAATCTGCTCAAACACGCTACAAGGGTGAGACCTTTGATTCCTTTATCCGATATGAATCCCTATGTATAGATCCGGTGTCTAGTAATCCAAAAATTTTAAATTCCGCTGCGTTCCATGCTTGTTGGATTACTTACAGTGGTATCAGAGCCAGTTTCAAGGCTCATATCGGATTTATGTGGTTAAATAGTTTAATCATATTTAGATTAATATTGCATGCTATTTAAAACTGTATGAACATATATGATATGTTAATATTTAGTTTGTGAATTTATCATGATATTATATTTGATATAATTGATGTTTGATGTATACGATACACGAAGCGAATAATCAAATATATTGATCAATGTTTCGGCCACCCCTAGCATATTGACCCACGGCTTAGCCACATGAGGGCTAGGTTTTTCGAACCCTTGGCTCGAGATGGCCTAGTCGTTGTGTCTCATGTTCATGCATGGAGGTTTCGAGACGTGGATGAGTTTTGAACTCTTTGGCTTGATAATGGTTCACGCATGCATGGATTAGTGGCTTCACCACATGAGAGCTAGGGTTTTCGAACCCTTGGCTCGAGATGGTTGAGCCAACCCCGTGCATGGCCTGACCGTGACTCGTGGCTAACAAATTCCATTGTTTCAATCAAGATGGCTCGATGAAAACTAAAGATGGTGCGAGGCGGCTAGGGTTTGGAACCCTAGCGCCGCCGCCGCTCGAGCATGGTTCGGCCATGGGCTAGGGTTTCGAACCCTAGGCCCATAATTGGTCCAGCCGTGTATTTGGTTGGTTCGAACCATGGTGGTTCGTGACTTAGTCGCTTAAGTTCGAGGCATGTGATGTCCCGAGCGTACGATAATTTTTCAAAAATTATTCTACAGTTTTAATTAGAATTAAATTTAAAATGTTTAGAATTTAATTAATTAAATGTTAAAGCATGCTTTATGTGTTGTTTGAGCATGGTGCATGGTTATAACCCTTTGACCTATTAGATAGGATTTGTGAATGTTTGTAATTTATAATACGACCTGCGTGTCGTGCCTTCTCTATTTTATTCTAAATGTTGTCCCTCCCCTATGTTCCCCTCTAATGTGAATCGAGGAATTCTATATCTTGTAAATAGTATAGTTTAATTTTTGATGGTGATCAATGAAGATGGAGCATCGTGTCGGGATGAGGAGGCCATTCACAAATTGGAGCCAAAGGAAGGTGTTTGTGAAGTTACCTTAGGTTGACTCTTAGGTTTTTCTCATTGGCTTGAGAAAATCGTTAGTAGGGGCTATAACCATGTCACGTTTAATTATGTATGTTGATGCATGATTTATCTTATGTTTTAGATTGATAATTGTATTACACATATATATAGATATGTATACAACTATATGTAGTGGACATATTTTAAATTATCAAACTAATCATGAGATCAATAAATCCCTCTAAAATATTAAGTTGTAGATGCCTTCCAAAATTAAAAGTAATCGTCAAAAACATCGATTGTACATGTGTGGGTTTGCCAAAGCAAAGCACCGTGGCAATCTTAGTAAGGCGCGAAAGGATAAAAGTGATATCCGTTATACTTTAAATTGGCTACGACTTAACTAGGTTATCTCAATAGGATTGGGAACCTAGAGGCATGGGTTGGATAATAATTCATTTGATGAATTGAACATGTGATGTCCGGGGATTACTGGTGTTAATCACGGTGTGGCATTAATCCTTAATGGATTTTATTTGTGGCAATTGGGAATTAATTGCGGTTTTGGGTCTCCCGAGGTTGTTAAATCGGGTATTTGGGATCGTTGGATCCAATGGTTGAGATTGTACTCTCATTTTGGTGGAAAACCTATGAGTTGGGTTTTTGGTGGAACTTGGAGTCCGGGGTGCTTTATGTTGGGGCGGGTAGGGGGATTTGATGTTGGAGAGAGAGTTTTTGACAACAGATGCTTTTTAATGAATCATGATGTATTTGTGGAAGTATTGGTATTTTGGGGCATTTTTGCTATATATACCAGTTGGACTCGGGATTCCGTCATTCGGAATCCATTTCTCTCCTCTCCTCTCCCTCACGCCACTCTCTCACCCCAAACCCTTCCCCTTTCCCTTTGATGGGCAAAATCGATGGAGGCTCGTCCTAGGAGCCGGATTTCTCGAAGATAAGTTGGTAAGTTTCTTCCCCTCGGCATTGTCTTCGATTTGATAGTGATAGGGTGTGTTTTGGTTGAACTTTTGGGTTGGATTTGTATTTGGGGGTTTTGGGTTAAAATCTAAAATGTTGTTTTTAGTGTTTTTATGGAGTTTAAGTGTTGTATTTGAGGTGTTGGTGGTGTATGGGGTGTTGGTTTTGAGTTCGGGTGTCAAAAACACTATGGAAGCTCGAATTTTTCAGAAAATCGTAGGTGGCGATCGATCGCCGAGGGGTAGCGATCGATCGCCGAGGGGTAGCGATCGATCGCGACGAGCAGTCCAATTTTTGAAGGTGATGAGCAGTGCTGGCGATCGATCGCGAAGTCTCGGCAATCGATCGCGAGTGGGTTGGCGATCGATCGCGAGGATTGGCGATCGATCGCGAGAAGGCACTGGTTTGGCCACTGGAGTGTGGCGATCGATCGCGATAGAGGTGCGATCGATCGCCACCCGATGGAATGTGTTTTTTTGGGATTTTTGGAAAATGTCGGGATTTTGGAATCGAGGTTTAAAGGGGCCGTTTCCGGGGCAATGTCTACATTCCAATGGGAATTCTATACTTTTAAAATTGATTGATTGGGACCAAAGCCTAATAAAATGGGATTCTCGGTCGTGTCCTTGACTATCTAAACTTATAAAATGGAATATTTTGGGTATTATGCATGCTTAGCCATGGGGCTTTTATTTTGGTAATCGTCATGAATTGACGATATGATTGGGAGCTATGAACGTGCTTGGGCACGTGGTTGCATAGTTATGTTTGATTGTGAATTATTTGTGTTTTAGCACATACTTCTTGAGGAATGGGACTCAAGCAAGGTTTGTCTTGGACTGCGGAGACTTGAGGTACGTATGACGTACGAGCATAGCCTATAATAATGTTGCAACTGTAAAATGCATGGTATGTGATAATTGTATTAAATGGGCATTGGAACACATGGTGTGTGATAATTGCATTATATGGACATTGAAATATGTGGCATGTGGTGATTGCATCGAATAGGTATTGAAATGCATGGTGCATGATACTTGCTATAAATGGATAACGATATGCATGGTAAATGGCATTTGCCTCAAATGGATTATACATTGGGAACCATATGGTGCCGCTATTGAGCGAGCAATGATTTGGGATGCTGTCGCCGTTGAGCGACCATCGGTTATGACGCCGATATTGTTGAGCGTGCGCGGGGTTTAGAATGCCGCTATTGTGGAGCGAGCAATGAAATGGGAACATGGAATCATTGGTTAGATATATGTGATATCTACGGTCTTTTATATAACGATTTTACCATATTGATTATGGAACTGGCATAATAGAACGGTATTAGTTAATCTACGTGGTGATTGACTGGCTTTGGGAATTTGATGAGTTTGATTGTTTTGAGAACAGGGACAATACATGGGATCCCGGATGAGGGTGTTACCATCCAGGGAGTATCTTTTAAATTATGGCATTTACATTCTGTATTTGAATTGCAATGTTATGATTATTGGTTTGGTGGTATTGGTATGCTCACCCCGTGTGGGGGCTGTCTCTGTTGGGGCAGGTGTTACAGGTGTAGCTGCAGCTTTGGAGTCGAGCTCGGGCTGTTGATTGAGGTACTTCCAGGATCGAGGTACTAGAGCTGGTTGATCAAGTGCATAGATCCAGAGTTGAGATCTAGTTGCGCTCGGGAGGTGCTTCCAGGGCTGAAGCACCAGTAACGGTATCCAGTAGAGTGTCTTATACATTAGATACACGCGTGTTCATTGGGTGCTCTTATGTGAGTACATTTTACGTGTAGATAGAATGTATAAATGTACTACGGCTCTTCTCTATTCATTTATGGGTTGCATGCAATTAAATATGGAATTGCTAAATGAACTAAGAGCATGTTAGTGTATTATGAGGGTGCATGTTATATGAATAATCTTGGTTGGGGAATTTGAATATATTGTGGATGGAATGCAAGAAATTTTTGGGATAGCATATAGTGTTGCACTTGCATATGGTTTTCCCCATGTTAGTATGATTGTATGCACTAATGGTATGACTTAATACACTAATAACGGGTTAAGGACATGGGGGTCCTTACAGAACAAAGTGTTGTTCGTCCAACTATCCATGAATTATATGTGATGTAATTGACAAAGTGTTGTCTACCTAAATAACCGAGTCTTGGGCGATTAGCCAAAGCTAACTCAAGATTAGGCGAAATATGGATCTTGGCCCACTAAAAGTTTCGAGGGTTGATATTTTTTAACAAAATAGTGGGAGTATCATTTAATATAAGACCATGTTAAATGATTAAATCATAAACTTATTTTGCATATTTATATTGTAGATACCCATGGCAACTAACAACGTAACAAGCACTTTATCACTGCGATCGGTCCTTGAGAAGGACAAATTAAATGGGACAAATTTCCTAGACTGGCATAGGAACTTGAGATAGTCCTCAAACAAGAAAAGAAACAATATGTCCTAGAGGAACCCTTACCTGCTGAGGAACCTCCCCTAACGGCTACAAGAGCCGAAAAAGATGCTTACAAGAAGTATCAAAGTGACGCACTCGATGTTGGGTGCCTTATGCTTGCCACCATGAACTCTGAGCTTCAGAAGCAACATGAGGAAATGGAGGCGTTTGATATGATCGAGCACCTTAAGCAACTGTACCAACAACAAGCAAGACAAGAGAGGTATGACGTCTCTAAGGCGTTATTCCAGTGTAGAATGGTAGAAGGAAGTCTGGTTGGAACTCATGTACTCAAGATGATTGGGTATATTGAGAATCTGGAGAAGCTGGGTTTTCCTTTGGACCAAGAGTTGGCCACTGACGTGATCTTGCAATCGTTGCCTGAAAGCTTCAGTCAATTTGTCTTAAATTACAATATGATTGAAATAGAAAAGACACTACCACAGTTACTTGGCAAGCTTAGAACTTTTGAAGCAAATAGCAAGAAGTCTAAACCTGCAAATGTTCTTATTGTGAATAAGAGCAAAGGAAAGACTAAAGCTAAGAGCTTCAAGAAGAACAAGAAGGTCTTTGTTAAATCTAAGCCAAAGTCTTCTGCACTGAAACCAAAGGGAGCGATAACAAAGGAAGGGAACTGTTTCTATTGCGGTGAGACCGACCATTGGAAAAGAAACTGCAAAGTATATCTGGAGGATCTAAAGAAAGGAAGTGTGACTTCCACTTCAGGTATTTTTGTTATAGAAGTCAATTTATCTACTTCTTCATCATGGGTATTAGATACTGGATGTGGATCTCACATTTGTGTAAATGTGCAGGACCTCAAAAAGAGTAGATTGTTGGCGAAAGGCGAAGTTGATCTCCGAGTTGGAAATGGAGCAAGAGTTGCTGCATTAGCTATAGGAGATTATTATTTATCTTTGCCTTCTGGTTTATCGTTGATTTAAAAAAACTGTTATTTTGTGCCATCCATTACCAAAAACATTATTTCTATTTCTTGTTTAGACAAGTGTGGATTTTCATTTATGATAAAGGACAACTGTTGTTCTATTTATTTAAAGGATATGTTTTATGCTAGTGCACAAATGGTGAATGGTATTTATTTATTAAATCTTGATATGCCTATCTATAACATAAATACTAAAAGGATTAAAAATAATGATTGTAATCCGACTTATCTCTGGCATTGTCGCTTGGGCCACATAAACGAGAACCGCATATCTAAACTTCATAAGGATGGAGTATTAGATTCATTTGATTTTGAATCATATGAAACATGCGAATCTTGTTTAATGGGCAAGATGACTAAAGCCCCTTTCAAGGGACATGTTGAAAGGGCAAATGTTTTATTGGAACTAATACATAGTGATGTATGTGGGCCAATAAGTACACAAGCTAGAGGTGGTTTTCAATACTTCGTTACATTTACTGATGACCTCAGTAGATATGGGTATGTGTACCTAATGAAGCATAAGCATGAACCTTTGAAAAGTTCAAAGATTTCAAGAATGAAGTACAAAACCAACTTGGCAAAAGTATCAAAATCCTTCGATCAGATCGAGGAGGTGAATACTTAAGCCAAGAGTTTCATGACTATCTAAAGGAGTGTGGGATAGTCCCACAACTCACTCCTCCGTATACTCCACAATGGAATGGTGTATCCGAGAGGAGAAATCGAACCTTGTTAGACATGGTTAGATCAATGATGAGTCATGCAGATCTTCCGATATCGTTTTGGGGACACGCTCTAGAAACATCGATTTTCTTACTGAACCGTGTTCCATCTAAATCAGTGGAAAAGACACCATATGAGATATGGACTGGGAAGCATCATAGTATGTCTTTCATGAAGATTTGGGGTTGTGAGGCTTTCGTTAGACGTCACGCCACTAACAAACTAGGACCCAAATCTGATAAGTATTTATTTGTGGGGTATCCTAAGGAAACGAAAGGATACTATTTCTATTATCCCACTGAGAACAAAGTAGTTATTGCTCGGACTGGTGTATTTCTTGAAAGAGAATTTATTTCTAGAAAAACCAGTGGGAGAAAAATAGAACTTAGTGAAGTTCAACCACAAGAAAACACTGAACCTGAGATTGAGATGGAAACAGAGCAGGCACCGCAAGCTGTTGTGGAAGAAGTACCTGCTCAAGAGACACAAGCCCAGCGTAGGTCTGTAAGAGAACACCGAGAGCCACAGAGATATGGATTTCTTGTGACTCAACAAGGTGACTTACTACTTATTGATGATGTCATCTTATCAACAAGCTATAATGGGCACTGATTCTGAGAAATGGCAAGAGGCCATGAAATCTGAGATGGAATCCATGTATGCAAACCAAGTATGGACTTTGGTTGATCCACCTGAAGGGGTACGACCCATAGGGTGCAAATGGATTTTCAAGAAAAAGACCGATATGGATGGTAATGTACAAACCTACAAAGGTTGGCTGGTTGCAAAAGGATTCAAACAAATTCATGGTATTGACTATGATGAAACCTTTTCACCAGTGGCCATGGTTAAATCCATAAGGATCTTACTTGCAATAGCTGCATTTCATGATTATGAAATCTGGCAGATGGATGTCAAAACAGCTTTCCTTAAAGGAAATCTGCTCGAGGATGTGTACATGACACAACCCGAGGGTTTTGTCGATCCAAAGGATGCTGGAAAGATATGCAAGCTACAACGATCGATTAATGGATTGAAGCAAACTTATCGGAGTTGGAATCTTCGTTTTGATGATGCAATCAAAGAGTTTGGTTTTATCAAAAACGTAGATGAACCTTGTGTCTACAAGAAGGTCAGTGGGAGCATAATCATTTTCCTAGTGTTGTATGTAGATGACATACTTCTCATTGGGAATGATATCCCTGCCTTACAATCTGTAAAGATTTGGCTAGGGAACTGCTTTTCGATGAAAGACTTGAGAGAAGCCACCTATGTATTAGGAATAAAGATCTATACAGATAGATCGAGAAGGCTTCTCGGCCTAAGTCAAAGTACATACATTGACAAAGTGCTTAAAAGGTTTAGCATGCAAGAATCAAAGAAAGGATTCGTGCCTATGACGCATGGTATTTATCTCTCGAAGGAACAGTGTCCTTCAACACCAGATGAGAGACAACGCATGAGTAAGATTACATATGCGTCAGCAATTGGATCTATCATGTATGCCATGATATGTACTCGTCCCGATGTATCGTATGCTTTAAGCATGACGAGCAGATATCAAGTTGATCCAGGTGAAGGTCACTGGATTGCTGTCAAGAATATCCTGAAGTACTTGAGAAGAACTTAGGATACATTCTTGATTTATGGAGGTGTGGAAGAGCTCAATATAATGGGTTACACTGATGCAAGCTTCCAAACCGACAAAGATGATTTTCGATCGCAATCTGGATATGTGTATTGCCTAAATGGAGGTGCTGTGAGCTGGAAGAGTTCAAAGCAAGAAACAGTAGCCGATTCTACAACGGAAGCTGAGTATATTGCTGCCTCGGATGCAGCAAAGGAAGCTGTTTGGATTAGGAAGTTCATTTCTGAACTTGGAGTGGTGCCTTGCATTAAAGATCCGATAAAACTCTATTGTGACAACAACAGAGCGATCGCATTGGCTAAGGAACCTAGATCTCACCAAAGATCCAAGCACATACTTCGGCGCTTTCATTTCATTCGAGAAATCGTTGAAAGGGGAGATGTTAAAATATGCAAAGTACCAATAGATGATAATGTATCTGACCCATTGACGAAGCCACTGTCACAGCAGAAGCATGATCATCATACTAGATCTCTAGGCATTAGGTATATGTCTGAGTGGTCTTAGTGCAAGTGGGAGATTTGTTGGGATATGCCCTAAAACATATCATTAGATGATTGTTTATGACATACAATGTAATATGATTTTATGAATGGCAATTCATTATTATATATTATTCGTTTAACTGTGCAATGTGAATTAATATATATGTTAATGCCCTTAGAATAATATTGTATTATTCTTAAAGATGTCCCTAGTCAAGTATTATCATGAATATGGATAATGATAATACGTAGAGACTAGTTTGTGTTGATTGATGAATTGTTCATTGATATGAGATATCAAATCAACACATGGGTACATGTTAGAGAACGATGTACTGGACAGACCCACCATGAGAATGCAACATGGATAGTTATATGATCGTCATATGCAATTCTCATAGTGATAATAATGTATGTAATCCTTACGACTTGTGATCATCAGAGATCCCAACATAAGGAGTTATGTATCTTGATATTGTCAAACGTTACCCGTAACAGGGTATACTATAAAGGCAACTATTGGATACACTACGAATTATGTAGAGGGATGTTGACTGATCGAGATAGGATTTGTCCCTCCTATATAACAGGAGATGTGTTTGGCCCTTGATCAAGTGAGAACTAAAATTCATGGCCATGCTCGAATGAGTCGATATGAGATATCGAGCTTATTCGTTTATTCTAGTTCTACTTGGGGATCAAGAAATAGAGATTGAATATACGAGTATGACTATTCCATGACTCGTGTTCAATCTAAACACAAAGGACAAAGGGATTAAGTTACATGGTTAATATTATCACAAGTTCTAAAAGTTATGTCGAGTCATTGACATTCTTGTAATTTGGGTAGCCATGATGTGTTGCTAGACACCACTCTTTGCTTGTAACATAAAACAAGATTTTATGTCACTACCAACATTGCAAGATCCTATCGGGTCGCACAAAAGATTAAATCGAGAAGGGAAATTAAATTCATTGGATGAATTAATTAATTAAGAAGAGTCTTAATTAAGTGATTAAAAGGTTTTAATTAAATCATGGGTTTGGGCCCATGAGGCTTTAAGAAAGCCTTTAATTAAATCATATATAAAATAACAAGGTGATTAAATGTTAATTCATTCCTTGATAACATTTTATAAAAGTAAAACCTAGACATCAACAAGCTCTCTCGGCCGCCTCCTTGAAGTGGTGAGCTTCTCCATCGCCGCCGTGTGTTTTCTTGGTGGTCGTCGATCGGTTATTGTAACCTTGAGTCTTGTTTGTTCAAGAATAAGCCTAGCAACTTGTTCTTGAACATCCCTTGTTCGTTTAATCGTGTGGATACCGTTGAGGCAAGACCTTGGAGGTGTTGCTCGTGACTTGGGATCGTTGGACGTGGTGCTCCGTGGAATCTGCTCAAACACGCTACAAGGGTGAGACCTTTGATTCCTTTATCCGATATGAATCCCTATGTATAGATCCGGTGTCTAGTAATCCAAAATTTTAAATTCCGCTGCGATCCATGCTTGTTGGATTACTTACAATCACACCCTTTGGTTTTGGTTTGTCAACCCTCATTCTCCGTGGGGTGAGAATAATCGAGGTTTGACTGTTGGTTTTGAGATTTGGGTATTATTGGAGATACCCGAGTCTATTGCATTGTGTATGCATGTTGTGTTGGTGTATGGGCATGTATGCCGTGTGTGTATACGAATGCCAACTTTATTTTGTTCATTGTTGAACGTCGAGTTTGTATGCTTGGTTTGGTGAATCTCCGGTGTGAGATTGTGGAACCTCGAGATAGGTAATCTCGATGGCACGATGCATTCTGATGAATGATCGTGAGGGTTGTTTGACTTCCCCCGAGGAGGGATCGTCGCGTTTTGGAACCATGGTAATTCTTGTTGGATAATCCGATAGCCTTCCTGCTTTAGGATTATTGGATCCAAGGATAAATGAGGGATGGCCGGGATTCGGGTTTCTTTAGTGTCATGGTTGACACGTGTGTAGGAATGCAATTGTTTGTCTTGCATGTCCCCTGTGGAACTTGAGACTTTGTGGGGTCTTGATGGTGTGTCAGGACCAAGATATGATTTCTTGGGACACACCGGTGTAAACTGTTGGGATATGCCCTAAGACAAATCATTAGATGATTGTTTTGACATACAATGTTTATGATTTTATGAATGACAATTCATTATTATATATTATTCTTTTAACTGTGCAATGTGAATTAATATATATGTTAATGTCCTTAGAATAATATTGTATTATTCTTAAAGATGTCCATAGTCAAGTATTATCATGAATAGGGATAATGATAATACGTAGAGACTAGTATGTGTTGATTGATGAATTGTTCATTGATATGAGATATCAAATCAATACATGGGTACATGTTAGAGAACGATGTACTGGACAGACCCACCATGAGAATGCAACATGGATAGTTATATGATCGTCATATGCAATTCTCATAGTGATAATAATGTATGTAATACTTACGACTTGTGATCATCAGAGATCCCAACATAAGGAGTTATGTATCTTGATATTGTCAAACGTTACCCGTAACAGGGTATACTATAAAGGCGACTATTGGATACACTACGAATTATGTAGAGGGATGTTGACTGATCGAGATAGGATTTGTCCCTCCTATATAACAGGAGATGTGTTTGGCCCTTGATCAAGTGAGAACTAAAATG
The DNA here is from genome assembly GCA_907163345.1 of Haberlea rhodopensis. Classification (NCBI taxonomy): domain Eukaryota; kingdom Viridiplantae; phylum Streptophyta; class Magnoliopsida; order Lamiales; family Gesneriaceae; genus Haberlea; species Haberlea rhodopensis. The sequence continues at coordinate 121,021 of CAJQUN010000240.1, read as the reverse complement.
CATGGCCATGCTCGAATGAGTCGATATGAGATATCGAGCTTATTCGTTTATTCTAGTTCTACTTGGGGATCAAGAAATAAAGATTGGATATACGAGTATGACTATTCCATGACTCATGTTCAATCTAAACACAAAGGACAAAGGGATTAAGTTACATGGTTAATATTATCACAAGTTCTAAAGGTTATGTCGAGTCATTGACATTCTTGTAATTTGGGTAGCCTTGATGTGTTGCTAGACACCGCTCTTTGCTTGTACGTAAAATGAGATTTTATGTCACTGCCAACATTACAAGAACCTATCGGGTCGCACAAAAGATTAAATCGAGAAGGGAAATTAAATTCATTGGATGAATTAATTAATTAAGAAGAGTCTTAATTAAGTGATTAAAATGTTTTAATTAAATCATGGGTTTGGACCCATAAGACTTTAAGAAAGTCTTGAACCTTAATTAAAGCCTTATAATATAAATACAAGGTTTTGATTAATTGTTAATCATACTTTCATATCATTGCTTGATATCAAAACCTAGACTCCACTCCTCAAGCTCTCGGCCGCCGCTTGTTCGAAGATCATCGCCGCCGCCGCCTTGATCTTCACGGCCATCCTTGCTCGGTTATAGTAACCGTGAGGTATTGTTGGTTCAAGAATAAGTCTAGCAATCTTTTCTTGAACATCCCTTTGTTCGATTTGATCGTGTGGATACCGTTGAGGCAAAACTTGACAAGTTTTGCTAGTGACTCGGAGGAGGCGTTGGACGTGGTGCTGCTCCGTGGAATCTGCTCAAACACGCTACAAGGGTGAGACCTTCGTAAATCCTTCATCCGATATGATAACCTTAGTATAGATCCGCGGTTTAGTAATCAAAAATTTTATTCCGCTGCGTTGTATGCTCTAAGGATTACTAACAGTGGTATCAGAACCGTATACAAGGCTCATATCGGATTTATGTGATTAAATTGTGTTAATCATATTAGAACTAATATTGCATGCTTTAAAACTGTATTTTCATATATGATATGGAATAAATCGAGTTTGTGAAAATCATCATATAATATTATATATGATATAATTGACGGATCAAAATATATGATAATTTGTGATCAAAACCGAGCCATTGGCTCACATAGAGCTCACGGCCGCCGCATGTTGCTATGGTTTCGAACCCTTTGGCTTGTGCATGGCCGAGCAGCCGCCGGAAAAGGGCTAGGGTTTCGAACCCTAGTCACCATGGCTCTCGGCCGCCGCCAACATGTAAGAAGGGTTTCGAACCCTCTTGGTTGGGAATGCATGGGCTCGGCCACCGTCGCACTATCTAGGGTTTTGAACTCTATTGGCTCGATAAAGTATTGAGAAGGTGCAAGTTGGTTCGATCATGGTCCACGGAATTATGAGTGTCGACGGCTACACCACATGAGGGCTAGGGTTTTTCGAACCCTTGGCTCGAGATGGTTAAGCCGCCACCGTCATGAACCGTGCATGGTTGGATCGTGGCTCGTGGCTCATGAATTACGGCGTTTTAAACAAGTTGGCTTGATGAAAAACTCAATGTGGTGCACGGCGGCTAGGGTTTGGAACCCTAGCGCGCCGCCGCTCGGTCATGATTCGGCCATGGGCTAGGGTTTCGAACCCTAGGCCCAAAATTGGTCCAGCCGTGTGCTTTTGTGGTTCGAACCATGGTGGTTCGTGGCTTAGTCGCTTTAGTTCGTGGCATGTGATGTCCCGAGCGTACGATAATTTTTCAAAATTCTATTTTACAGTTTTAATTAGAATTAAAGTTAAAATGTTTAGAATTTAATTAATTAAATGTTAATGCATGATTTATGTGTTGTTTGAGCATGGTGCGTGGTTATAGCCCTTTGACCTATTAGATAGGATTTGTGAATGTTTGTAATTTATAATACGACCTGCGAGTCTTGCCTTCTCTATTTTATTCTAAATGTTATCCCTCCCCTATGTTCCCCTCGAATGTGAATCGAGGTATTCTATATCTTGTAAATAGTATAGTTTAATTGTTGATGGTGATCAATGAAGATGGAGCATCGTGTCGGGATGAGGAGGCCATTCACAAATTGGAGCCAAAGGAAGGTGCTTGTGAAGTTACCTTAGGTTGACTCTTAGGATTTTCTCATTGGCTTGAGAAAATCATTAGTAGGGGCTATAACCATGTCACGTTTAATTATGTATGTTGATGCATGATTTATCTTATGTTTTAGATTGATAATTGTATTACACATATATGTAGATATGTATACAACTATATGTAGTGGACATATTTTAAATTATCAAACTAATCATGAGATCAATAAATCCCTCTAAAATATTAAGTTTTAGATGCTTTCCAAAATTAAAAGTACTCGTCAAAAACTTCGATTGTACATATGTGGGTTTGCCAAAGCAAAGCACCGTGGCAATCTTAGTAAGGCGCGCAAAGGATAATTGTGATATCCGTTATACTTTAAATTGGGTACGACTTAACTAGGCTATCTCAATAGGATTGGGAACCTAGAGGCATAGGTTGGATAATAATTCCTTTGATGAATTGAACAAAGCGTTGTTCGTCCAACTATCCAAGAATTATATGTGATGTAATTGACAAAGTGTTGTCTACCTAAATAACCGAGTCTTGGGCGATTAGCCAAAGCTAACTCAAGATTAGGCGAAATATGGATCTTGGCCCACTAAAGGTTTTGAGGGTTGATATTTTTTTTAACAAAATAGTGGGAGCATCATTTAATATAAGTCCATGTTAAATGATTAAATCAGAAACTTATTTTGCATATTTATATTGTAGATATCCATGGCAACTAACAACGTAACAAGTACTTTATCACTGCGATCGGTCCTTGAGAAGGACAAATTAAATGGGACAAACTTCCTAGACTGGCATAAGAACTTGAGGATAGTCCTCAAACAAGAAAAGAAACAATATGTCCTAGAGGAACCCTTACCTGCTGAGGTACCTCCCCTAACGGCTACAAGAGCCGAAAAAGATGCTTACAAGAAGCATCAAAGTGACGCACTTGATGTTGGGTGCCTTATGCTTGCCACCAGGAACTCTGAGCTTCAGAAGCAACATGAGGAAATGGAGGCGTTCGATATGATCGAGAATCTTAAGCAACTGTACCAACAACAAGCAAGACAAGAGAGGTATGACGTCTCTAAGGCGTTATTCCAGTGTAGAATGGTAGAAGGAAGTCTGGTTGGTACTCATGTACTCAAGATGATTGGGTATATTGAGAATCTAGAGGAACTGGGTTTTCCTTTGGACCAAGAGTTGGCCACTGACGTGATCTTGCAATCGTTGCCTGAAAGCTTCAGTCAATTTGTCTTAAATTACAATATGATTGAAATTGAGAAGACACTACCACAGTTACTTGGCATGCTTAGAACTTTTGAAGCAAATAGCAAGAAGTCTAAACCAACAAATGTTCTTATTGTGAATAAGAGCAAAGGAAAGACTGAAGCTAAGACCTTCAAGAAAAACAAGAAGGTCTTTGTTAAATCTAAGCCAAAGTCATCTGCACTGAAACCAAAGGGAGGGATAGCGAAGGAAGGGAACTGTTTCCATTGCGGTGAGACCGGCCATTGGAAAAGAAACTGCAAAGTATATCTGGAGGATCTAAATAAAGGAAGTGTGACTTCCACTTCAAGTATTTTTGTTATAGAAGTCAATTTATCTACTTCTTCATCATGGGTATTAGATACTGGACGTGGATCTCACATTTGTGTAAATGTGCAGGACCTCAAAAAGAGTAGATTGTTGGCGAAAGGCGAAGTTGATCTCCGAGTTGGAAATGGAGCAATAGTTGCTGCATTAGCTATAGGAGATTATTATTTATCTTTGCCCTCTGGTTTATCATTAATTTTAAAAGACTGTTATTTTGTGCCATCCATTACCAAAAACATAATTTCTATTTCTTGTTTAGACAAGTGTGGTTTTTCATTTATAATAAAGGACAACTGTTGTTCTATTTATTTAAATGATATGTTTTATGCTAGTGCACAAATGGTGAATGGTCTTTATTTATTAAATCTTGATATGCCTATCTATAACATAAATACTAAAAGGATTAAAAATAATGATTGTAATCCGCCTTATCTCTGGTATTGTCGCTTGGGCCACATAAACGAAAACCGCATATCTAAACTTCATAAGGATGGAGTATTAGATTCATTTGATTTTGAATCATATGAAACATGCGAATCTTGTTAATGGGCAAGATGACTAAAGCCCCTTTCAAGGGACATGTTGAAAGGGCAAATGTTTTATGGGACTAATACATAGTGATGTATGTGGACCAATAAGTACACAAGCTAGAGGTGGTTTTCAATACTTCGTTACATTTACTGATGACCTCAGTAGATATGGGTATGTGTACCTAATGAAGCATAAGCATGAAACTTTGAAAAGTTCAAAGATTTCGAGAATGAAGTACAAAATCAACTTGGCAAAAGTATCAAAATCCTTCGATCAGATCGAGGAGGTGAATACTTAAGCCAAGAGTTTCATGACTATCTAAAGGAGTGTGGGATAGTCCCACAACTCACTCCTACGTATACTCCACAATGGAATGGTGTATCCGAGAGGAGAAATCGAACCTTGTTAGACATGGTTAGATCAATGATGAGTCATGCAGATCTTCCGATATCGATTTGGGGACACGCTCTAGAAACAACGATTTTCTTACTGAACCGTGTTCCATCTAAATCAGTGGAAAAGACACCATATGAGATATGGACGGGGAAGCATCCTAGTATGTCTTTTATGAAGATTTGGGGTTGTGAGGCTTTCGTTAGACGTCACGCCACTAACAAACTTGGACCCAAATCTGATAAGTGTTTATTTGTGGGGTATCCTAAGGAAACGAAAGGATACTATTTCTATTATCCCACCGAGAACAAACTAGTTGTTGCTCGGACTGGTGTATTTCTTGAAAGAGAATATATTTCTAGAAAAACCAGTGGGAGAAAAATAGAACTTAGTGAAGTTCAACCACAAGAAAACACTGAACCTGAGATTGAGATGGAAACAAAGCAGGCACCGCAAACTGTTGTGGAAGAAGTACCTGCTCAAGAGAGACAAGCCCAGCGTAGGTCTGTAAGAGAACACCGGGAGCCACAGAGATATGGATTTCTTGTGACCCAACAAGGTGACTTACTACTTATTGATGATGTCATCTTATCAACAAGCTATAATGGGCACTGATTCTGAGAAATGGCAAGAGGCCATGAAGTCTGAGATGGAATCCATGTATGCAAACCAAGTATGGACTTTGGTTGATCCACCTGAAGGGGTACGACCCATAGGGTGCAAATGGATTTTCAAGAAAAAGATCGATATGGATGGTAACGTACAAACCTATAAAGGTCGGCTGGTTGCAAAAGGATTCAAACAAATTCATGGTATTGACTATGATGAAACCTTTTCACCAGTGGCCATGGTTAAATCCAAAAGGATCTTACTTGCAATAGCTGCATTTCATGATTATGAAATCTGGAAGATGGATGTCAAAACAGCTTTCCTTAATGGAAATCTGCTCGAGGATGTATACATGACACAGCCCGAGGGTTTTGTCGATCCAAAGGATGCTGGAAAAATATGCAAGCTACAACGATCCATTTATGGATTGAAGCAAGCTTCTCGGAGTTGGAATCTTCGTTTTGATGATGCAATCAAAGAGTTTGGTTTTATCAAAAACGAGGATGAACCTTGTGTCTACAAGAAGGTCAGTAGGAGCGTAATCATTTTCCTAGTGTTGTATGTAGATGACATACTTCTCATTGGGAATGATATCCCTGCCTTACAATCTGTAAAGATTTGGCTGGGGAACTGCTTTTCGATGAAAGACTTGGGAGAAGCCACCTATGTATTAGGAATCAAGATCTATAGAGATAGATCGAGAAGGCTTCTTGGCCTAAGTCAAAGTACATACATAGACAAAGTGCTTAAAAGATTTAGCATGCAAGAATCAAAGAAAGGATTCGTGCCTATGACACATGGTATATATCTCTCGAAGGAACAGTGTCCTTCAACACCAGATGAGAGACAACGCATGAGTAAGATTCCATATGCGTCAGCTATTGGATCTATCAAGTATGCCATGATATGTACTCGTCCCGATGTATCGTATGCTTTGAGCATGACGAGCAGATATCAAGTTGATCCAGGTGAAGGTCACTGGATTGCTGTCAAGAACATCCTGAAGTACTTGAGAAGGACTAAGGATACATTCTTGATTTATGGCGGTGAGGAAGAGCTCAATGTAATGGGTTACACTGATGCAAGCTTCCAAACTGACAAAGATGATTTTCGATCGCAATCTGGATATGTGTATTGCCTCAATGGAGGTGCTGTGAGCTGGAAGAGTTCAAAGCAAGAAACAGTAGCCGATTCTACAACGGAAGCTGAGTATATTGCTGCCTCTGATGCAGCAAAGGAAGCTGTTTGGATGAGGAAGTTCATTACTGAACTTGGAGTGGTGCCTAGCATTAAAGATCCGATAGAACTCTATTGTGACAACAATGGAGCGATCGTATTGGCTAAGGAACCAAGATCTCACCAAAGATCCAAGCACATACTTAGGCGTTTCCATTTCATTCGAGAAATCGTTGAAAGGGGAGATGTTAAAATATGCAAAGTACCAATAGATGATAATGTATCTGACCCATTGACGAAGCCACTGTCACAGCAGAAGCATGATCGTCATACTAGATCTCTAGGCATTAGGTATATGTCTGAGTGGTCTTAGTGCAAGTGGGAGATTTGTTGGGATATGCCCTAAGACAAATCATTAGATGATTGTTTTGACATACAATGTTTATGATGTTATGAATGGCAATTCATTATTATATATTATTCTTTTAACTGTGCAATGTGAATTAATATATATGTTAATGTCCTTAGAATAATATTGTATTATTCTTAAAGATGTCCCTAGTCAAGTATTATCATGAATATGGATAATGATAATACGTAGAGACTAGTATGTGTTGATTGATGAATTGTTCATTGATATGAGATATCAAATCAATACATGGGTACATGTTAGAGAACGATGTACTGGACAGACCCACCATGAGAATGCAACATGGATAGTTATATGATCGTCATATGCAATTCTCATAGTGATAATAATGTATGTAATCCTTACGACTTGTGATCATCAGAGATCCCAACATAAGGAGTTATGTATCTTGATATTGTCAAACGTTACCCGTAACAGGGTATACTATAAAGGCGACTATTGGATACACTACGAATTATGTAGAGGGATGTTGACTGATCGAGATAGGATTTGTCCCTCCTATATAACAGGAGATGTGTTTGGCCCTTGATCAAGTGAGAACTAAAATGCATGGCCATGCTCGAATGAGTCGATATGAGATATCGAGCTTATTCGTTTATTCTAGTTCTACTTGGGGATCAAGAAATAAAGATTGGATATACGAGTATGACTATTCCATGACTCGTGTTCAATCTAAACACAAAGGACAAAGGGATTAAGTTACATGGTTAATATTATCACAAGTTCTAAAGGTTATGTCGAGTCATTGACATTCTTGTAATTTGGGTAGCCTTGATGTGTTGCTAGACACCGCTCTTTGCTTGTAACGTAAAATGAGATTTTATGTCACTGCCAACATTACAAGAACCTATCGGGTCGCACAAAAGATTAAATCGAGAAGGGAAATTAAATTCATTGGATGAATTAATTAATTAAGAAGAGTCTTAATTAAGTGATTAAAAGGTTTTAATTAAATCATGGGTTTGGGCCCATAAGACTTTAAGAAAGTCTTGAACCTTAATTAAAGCCTTATAATATAAATACAAGGTTTTGATTAATTGTTAATCATACTTTCATATCATTGCTTGATATCAAAACCTAGACTCCACTCCTCAAGCTCTCGGCCGCCGCTTGTTCGAAGATCATCGCCGCCGCCGCCTTGATCTTCACGGCCGTCCTTGCTCGGTTATAGTAACCGTGAGGTTTTGTTGGTTCAAGAATAAGTCTAGCAATCTTTTCTTGAACATCCCTTTGTTCAATTTGATCGTGTGGATACCGTTGAGGCAAAACTTGACAAGTTTTGCTAGTGACTCGGAGGAGGCGTTGGACGTGGTGCTGCTCCGTGGAATCTGCTCAAACACGCTAACAGGGTGAGATTTGGGTGATTTGTAGTCGTGGTAGACTTACTTTTGGGATGACTCGCATCGAGGTATGTTATTATCCTTTGGATTTTGCGTTGGTTTTGGCGTTTGCTTTATTTTAAAGCTTGGTGCGAGGTGGGCGTCCTCACAGTTGTTAATTCGATTCTAATGTGGTCCAGAAACGGGGTCATGGCTTTGTTTTGTTTGTGTAGTCCTGGTGTTACGTGGAGTACATCGGTGTAATTTTGAGGACGAAATTTTATTAGTGGGGGATAATTGTGATGTCCGGGGATTACTGGTGTTAATCATGGTGTGGCATTAATCCTTAATGGATTTTATTTGTGGAAATTGGGAATTAATTACGATTTTGGGTCTCCCGAGGTTGTTAAATCTGGTATTTAGGATCGTTGGATCCAATGGTTGAGATTGTACTCTCATTTTGGTGGAAAACCTATGAGTTGGGTTTTTGGTGGGACTTGGAGTCCGGGGTGCTTTATGTTGGGGCGGGTAGGGGGATTTGATGTTGGAGAGAGAGTTTTTGAAAACAGATGATTTTTAATGAATCATGATGTATTTGTGGAAGTATTGGTATTTTGGGGCATTTTTGCTATATATAACAGTTGGACTCGGGATTCCGTTATTCGGAATCCATTTCTCTCCTCTCCTCTCCCTCACGCCACTCTCTCACCCCAAACCCTTCCCCTTTCCCTTTGATGGGCAAAATCGTTGGAGGCTCGTCCTAGGAGCCGGATTTCTTGAAAATAAGTTGGTAAGTTTCTTCCCCTCGGCATTGTCTTCGATTTGATAGTGATAGGGTGTGTTTTGGTTGAACTTTTGGGTTGGATTTGTATTTGGGGGTTTTGGGTTAAAATCTAAAATGTTGTTTTTAGTGTTTTTATGGAGTTTAAGTGTTGTATTTGAGGTGTTGGTGGTGTATGGGGTGTTGGTTTTGAGTTTGGGTGTCAAAAACACCATGGAAGCTCAAATTTTTCAGAAAATCACAGGTGGCGATCGATCGCCGAGGGGTAGCGATCGATCGCGACGAGCAGTCCAATTTTTGAAGGCGATGAGCAGTGCTGGCGATCGATCGCGAAGTCTCGGCGATCGATCGCGAGCGGGTTGGCGATCGATCGCGAGGATTGGCGATCGATCGCGAGAAGGCACTGGTTTGGCCACTGGAGTGTGGAGATCGATCGCGATAGAGGTGGTGATCGATCGCCACCCGATGGAATGTGTTTTTTTTGGGATTTTTGGAAAATGTCGGGATTTTGGAATCGAGGTTTAAAGGGGCCGTTTCCGGGGCAATGTCTACATTCCAATGGGAATGCTATACTTTTAAAATGGATTGATTGGGACCAAAGCCTAATAAATGGGATTCTTGGTCGTGTCCTTGACTATCTATTAAACTTATAAAATGAAATATTTTGGGTATTATGCATGCTTAGCCAGGGAGCTTTTATTTTGGTAATCGTCATGTATGATTGGGAGCTATGAGCGTGCTTGGGCACGTGGTTGCATACTTATGTTTGATTGTGAATTATTTGTGTTTTAGCACATACTTCTTGAGGAATGGGACTCAAGCAAGGTTTGGCTTGGACTGCGGAGACTTGAGGTACGTATGACGTACGAGCATAGCCTATAATAATGTTGCAACTGTAAAATGCATGGTATGTGATAATTGTATTAAATGGACATTGGAACACATGATGTGTGATAATTGCATTATATGGACATTGAAATATGTGGCATGTGGTAATTGCATCGAATAGGTATTGAAATGCATGGTGCATGATACTTGCTATAAATGGATAACTGTGATGCCCCGAAATTTATTATATGCAATTTGGGCATTAATGATGTTTACATGAAAGGATGTTTATATGTCTATGTATTAACATACATGTTAGGATATGCTTTAAGGGTGTGGTGCATTTATATTGGGGATTATGAGTATGTTCATGTGTTATGATAGGGGTGTGGTATTATGTTATGATGATATGATGTGGGAGGCAAGTTGAGTGTTTTAAAGGATGTATTAATCAAATAAAGATGAAAAATATCGAGTTAGGATATTTTAATACATCGTACTAAATACCGGGGCACAATTAAACACCACATGGCACCCCAACCACACCACCCCACCCCCCCCCCCCCCCAATCACTCGGCCACCTCACCCATTCCCCCCCCCCCCCCCCCCCACTTGTTTGACCCATGCCCGCACTTGCCCAACCCATGCTACCACTCATGCCTTCCAATCAACCTCCATCTCCTTCTCTCCTCCTCCTCTTTTTCCCCCATTCTCGTCCCAGAATAAGCTTCTTTAAGGCAAGGAAAGCTTGGTGATAGTGTTCAAAGTCCTTGCGAAAAGAGGAGCAAGAAGAGGGGTAAGGATGGGTACTCTGCTTTTCGGAGTCTTTGGTTAAGTTTGGGTTTTGTTGAGTTGTTTTATGCATGCTAAGTTTAGGTTTGGGTGAAACCTTGGTATGGGTGCTTACATGAAAGTGTTATGTAACTATTAGCATGTTTGCTCGAGCATATTACATGTTTTATATGGTAGATTTCTAGTTATGAAACTATGTGCTCGAAAATCTGGGCAAAGAAGAACATACTCTGTTTTCTGTAAAGTTGGTTGAGGATGAAGATTATGATGATGTTATGATGCATGTTAGCTTAGGTTTTGTTAAACCTTTGATTTAAGAGCTTACATGGATATTTTATGAAGTTCTTCACATGTTTGTTTCAGCATGAAAGATGTGTTATGAAGTAGAAAAGATGGTGTGAAAAGAGGTGCTCAAAAATCTGGGGAAAATCCCGATTTTTCAGAGCTCTCGATCGATCGAGATTTAGTCCCGATCGATCGAGCGGGACAGAAGGTCTAATGCATGTTTTCAAAATTTTGGTGCCGATCGATCGAAGGATTTCTCGATCGATCGGTGAAGCTCCTCGATCGATCGGTAAAATGTTCGATCGATCGAGCGAGGCAGGATGCTAAGGCACTGTTTGTGCACAGTGTCTCGATCGATCGAGACCTTGGGCCGATCGATCGAGAGAGGCAGAACGTTGAAAAATATAATGATGTTTTATTTTGTTAAGTTTATGATGTGAGATGGTATTGAGGCATCTAATATGGTATTGTGTGGTCTTGTAGAGCCACCCCAGGTACCAGCACAATCAAGGAGATAAGTCTGTTGACTCCTCCTCCTTTTGAAAAGGTACGTAAGAGACGTACGGGCATCGGACGGTAAAACACATCCCTACACTATGACTATGCATTTATCACATGAAAAATACGATGCAATGATGATGTTTATACGATGTTTATATGATGATGTTTATACGATGTTTATATGATGATGTTTATACGATGTTTATATGATGATGTTTAAACGATGTTTATATGATGATGTGATGCAATGTTTATTTGTGGTAAGATGCCACGGGGTAAGATGCCTCACATGGTAAGAGGCCATGCGATGTTTATTGTGGTAAGATGCCACGGGGTAAGATGCCCAACGTGGTAAGAGGTCATGCGATGTTTATTGTGGTAAGATGCCACGGGGTAAGATGCCCCACATGGTAAGAGGCCATGCGATGTTTATTGTGGTAAGATGCCACGGGGTAAGATGCCCCACATGGTAAGAGGCCATGCGATGTTATTTGTGGTAAGATGCCACGGGGTAAGATGCCCCACATGGTAAGAGGCCATGCGATGTTTATAATGTGGTAAGATGCCACAGGGTAAGATGCCCATATGCATGATTATGAATCAGGAACAACAAGAAGAAGGTAACGAATAACCAGCATAACTAAGATGTCGTACATTTACTGTTATATTTTGTTATGATGTTATAAGATGATGATGCTTATATGATGATGATGTTATAAGATGATGATATTTACAAGATGATGATGCTTATATGATGATGATGTTATAAGATGATGATATTTACAAGATGATGACGCTTATATGATGATGATGTTATAAGATGATGATATTTACAAGATGATGATGCTTATATGATGATGATGTTATAAGATGATGATATTTACAAGATGATGACGCTTATATGATGATGATGTTATAAGATGATGATATTTACAAGATGATGATGCTTATATGATGATGATGTTATAAGATGATAATATTTACAAGATGATGATGCTTATATGATGATGATGTTATAAGACGATGATATTTATGAGATGATGATTTTAATCATTCATGTCAAGAATTAATGACTTTTATGCATGGCTATGAAACAGGGACAACCAAAGAGGGTTAATGCGATTAACCAGGAAGTATACGTTACCGATTATTTCCATGCATTTATTTATATGCCATTGCCTTATGAGGTTAAGTAACGATATACATGCTCATGATGGGTTGTTCCTGTAGGTACACTTTTGGACTAAAGGACTAAGGGTCGGGTTGAGGCAGTGAGCCACGAGGAACACAGGAACGTGTAGGATTTAGCTTCTGTTTAGTATCTACTGTAGGAGTAGTATAAATCTAACATGTTAACATTCATTATGGGAATGTAACAAATAAGCTTTAAAGTTTCAATTGGCCTGTAATTCTGTTAGCTCATGTAACAACTAGAACCCTAAGATGTTATTAATGCATGAATAGTCCTTCTTATGTCTATTGATCACTGTTAAGGTGGGAAGACCCCACATTAGTGGTATCAGAGCAGTGGTTAGATAACTCGGGAATGAGTGAAGGGTAGCCTTAGCAATAAGTTGGCTAGGTGCATACTTTTCAACATGTTTTATATGTATGTTGCATATGAAGTAGAGGATGTTATACTAACATGTTTAAGTTTCTAACGATGTACTCTATGAACTACTTTTGGGTATTCTTGTTAACCCTTGTGTTGCAGTATAGCAGCAAATGCAGAAGTAAGCGATGCGATTTCATATGCACTTCTCCGTCGCCCATGCCTCTTATGGTCTCGACCCCCGCTGGAAGAAGTTTGACTACGGATCAGATTGTCTATGATGGCCTCATTTATTTTGAGGATAATGAGCTAAGATCAGATTTGATTGTGCTGGGAATGCCAGACTTCGAATGCATTGTGGGCATCGAAGTGCTGAACAAGTATCAGGCAGTTGTGGACTGCAGACAAGGACTGTCCGATTCAAGTCTGATATAGGAGTCCAATGGACATTCTATGGGGATGGTTCCCGTCCAAGGATTCCGTTAATATCTGTTGTTAAGATGGCACAGATATTGGAACAAGACCATAAAGGATATCTCATCTATATTGTTGTTATGACGGAAAAGAGAAAATAATTAAAGGTTGAGGAAGTGCCCGTAGTGGCGGTGTTTCCTGATGTATCTCCGGAAGAGATTCCCGGATTCCCACCGACGAGAGAGGTCGAGTTTGGGATTAAGTTACTACCAGGAACGTCTACCATTTCTCGTGCCCCGTATAGGATGGCACCAACGGAGCAAAAAGGAGTTAAATGTTCAGTTGCAGGAGCTCCTTGACAAGGGCTATATACGCCTTAGCGTATCGCCCTGAGGTGCACCAGTTTTAATTGTTAAGAAGAAAGATGGTTCGATGCGGCTGTGCATCGATTTCTGAACCAAACCATGATGAAGAATAAGTATCCGCTTCCGGGGATTGATAATTGGTTTGATCAGATGTAGAGTACGAGGCTCTACAGTAAGATCGATCTGAGGTCGGAGTATCATCAGATTCGAGTTCAAGAGGATGATGTATAGAAGACAGCTTCCAGAACTAGATATGGGCACTACGGATTCTTAGTCATACCTTTTTGGGGTGACGAATGCCCCAGCTGTTTTATGAGTCTGATGAAGAGGGTACTCCAACCTTGTTTGGATCAGTTCGTCATAGCTTTCATGGACGATATGCTTATTTACTCTCGAACTGAAGAGGGACACGTGAAGCACTTGGGAACAGTACTCCAGATCCTTAGGTATTGCCAGACCCCTGGCACAGTTGACTCAGAAAGTAACGTCGTTCTATTGGTCCGAAGCTTGTGAGGAAAGCTTCCAAGAATTGAAGCGTCGTTTGACTACGACACCTATATTGGTGATTCCTTCTAAGAATAAGAGGGATGCCTTGTACACGACTGCATCACTGCAGGGTTTGGACTGTGTGTTGATGCAAGATAAGCATGTGGTGGCTTATGCATCGAGGCGGTTGCAACCACATGAGGATAGGTACCCAGTCCATGATTTGGAGCTGGCAGCCATTATATTTGCCTTGAAGATTTGGAGGCATGCTTGCATGGTACGTCGTTTACCATCTACACGGACCATAAGAGCCTGGAGTTTTGTTCACACAGGCTGAGATGAATATGCGACAAAGAAGATGGATATCATGAATTTATCAGCTATGATGACCTCTTGTTGCCATTTGGGCTATGATTTTGATGTGGACACGTCGCCGGTGCGAGTGTCGACCTTGTTGGCTGAGCCAGACATATTTGAGGCTATTAGGAAAGCCCAGAGGTCAGATGATGAGGTTTAGAGGTGGTCGTTTTTAGTACTTCGAGGATAGCCGTCAAAGTTCAGAATGGCAGAAGATGATTCCTTGAGGCTGGACAACCGATGGGTAGTCTCAGACACCGGAGTTGCTTAAAGGAATATCGGAACGGGCTCATAGTAGTCGGTTCAGTATCCACCCAGGAGGAAGGAAAATGTATAAGGACCTAAGTGGTCAGTTCTGGTGGAGACGCATGAAGTACGCTGTGATCGCTTTTGTTAAAGGATGTTTGATCTGCCAATAGGTAAAGGCAGAAAGGCAGAGGCCTAGTGGCGAGCTGAAGAGCTTGAAGGTACCTAAGTGGAAGTGGAGGCATGTCATTATGGACTTTGTGACCCACTTACCAAGGACGGACTCTGGATTTGATACGATCTGAGTGATCAAGGATCGGCTAACGAAGGTAGCTCACTTCATCCCCTACTACTGTATGACTTTTACGTATCTAAAGATGGCCCAATCATATGTGTGGGATGTGGTGAGGTTGCATGAAGTTCCAGTCTCGATTATGTCTGACAGAGACCCAAGGTTCACTTCACATTTCTGGGAGGGTCTTCAAACAGCTTTGGGCACAGAAGTGATACTGAGTACAGCTTATCACTCTCAGTCAGACGGCCAGACAGAGCGTACCCTTCAGACGCTCGAGGACATGTAGAGGGCATGTGTTTAGGAGTTTGATACTTCGTGGCGAGATTCGGTGCCAATGATGGAGTTCTCCTGTATTAACAGCTATAAGACGAGCATTCAAATGGCTCCTTTTGAAGCTCTGTATGGACGACGATGTAAATCACCGCTGTATTGGGAGGACTTGACTAGCAAAGCGGTCGGAGGACCGGATACGATCAAGGATATGGAGGGTAAGATAAAATTGATACGCCAAAAGATGAAAGCGGCCCAGGATAGGCGGACAGCCTATGCAAATAAGCGGCGTCGACCGCTGGAATCCCAGTTAGGAGACAGAGTCTTCTTAAAGATCTCGCCCTTCAGGGGTGTGGTTCGTTTTGGGATGCGGGGAAAGTTATCTCCGAGGTGTGTTGGGCCGTATGAAGTTTACAGCGTATCGGTACAGTGACCTACCGTTTGGCTCTACCCGCCATCTTTATCTGGCATACATGATGTTTTTCATATCTTTATGTTACGGAAGTATGAGCCCGACCCGTCATATGTCTTACAGCCTACTGAAGTGCAGTTGGGTTCAGATGTATCCTACGTAGAACGACCAATCAGAATTCTGGATCGAGAGGATCGCAGACTACGAAGCAAGATTATACCGATGGTCAAAGATCAGTTGGATCGTCGGGGTGTCGAGGAGGCTACGTGGGAGACGGAACGGCATATGGTGCAGCTTTACCCGGAACTATTTCTGGTATGTTATTTATGTTTAGTTTCTTTGTGGGTAAGTGCATGCGATTTCGAGGACGAAATCTTATAAGTAGGGGAGTATTGTGATGCCCCAAAATTTATTATATGCAATTTGGGCATTAATGATGTTTACATGAAAGGATGTTTATATGTCTATGTATTAACATACATGTTAGGATATGCTTTAAGGGTGTGGTGCATTTATATTGGGGATTATGAGTATGTTCATGTGTTATGATAGGGGTGTGGTATTATGTTATGATGATATGATGTGGGAGGCATGTTGAGTGTTTTAAAGGATGTATTAATCAAATAAAGATGAAAAATATCGAGTTAGGATATTTTAATACATCGTACTAAATACCGGGGCACAATTAAACACCACATGGCACCCCAACCACACCACCCCACCCCCCCAATCACTCGGCCACCTCACCCATTCCCCCCCCCCCCCCCCCCCCCCCCCACTTGTTTGACCCATGACCCCACTTGCCCAACCCATGCTACCACTCATGCCTTCCAATCAACCTCCATCTCCTTCTCTCCTCCTCCTCTTTTTCCCCCATTCTCGTCCAAGAATAAGCTTCTTTAAGGCAAGGAAAGCTTGGTGAAAGTGTTCAAAGTCCTTGCAAAAAGAGGAGCAAGAAGATGGGTAAGGATGGGTACTCTGCTTTTCGGAGTCTTTGGTTAAGTTTGGGTTTTGTTGAGTTGTTTTATGCATGCTAAGTTTAGGTTTGGGTGAAACCTTGGTATGGGTGCTTACATGAAAGTATTATGTAACTATTAGCATGTTTGCTCGAGCATATTACATGTTTTATATGGTAGATTTCTAGTTATGAAACTATGTGCTCGAAAATCTGGGCAAAGAAGAACATACTCTGTTTTCTGTAAAGTTGGTTGAGGATGAAGATTATGATGATGTTATGATGCATGTTAGCTTAGGTTTTGTTAAACCTTTGATTTAAGAGCTTACATGGATATTTTATGAAGTTCTTCACATGTTTGTTTCAGCATGAAAGATGTGTTATGAAGTAGAAAAGATGGTGTGAAAAGAGGTGCTCAAAAATCTGGGGAAAATCCCGATTTTTCAGAGCTCTCGATCGATCGAGATTTAGTCACGATCGATCGAGCGGGACAGAAGGTCTAATGCATGTTTTCAAAATTTTGGTGCCGATCGATCGAAGGATTTCTCGATCGATCGGTGAAGCTCCTCGATCGATCGGTAAAATGTTCGATCGATCGAGCGAGGCAGGATGCTAAGGCACTGTTTGTGCACAGTGTCTCGATCGATCGAGACCTTGGGCCGATCGATCGAGAGAGGCAGAACGTTGAAAAATATAATGATGTTTTATTTTGTTAAGTTTATGATGTGAGATGGTATTGAGGCATCTAATATGGTATTGTGTGGTCTTGTAGAGCCACCCCAGGTACCAGCACAATCAAGGAGATAAGTCTGTTGACTCCTCCTCCTTTTGAAAAGGTACGTAAGAGACGTACGGGCATCGGACGGTAAAACACATCCCTACACTATGACTATGCATTTATCGCATGAATATGTACGATGCAATGATGATGTTTATACGATGTTTATATGATGATGTTTATACGATGTTTATATGATGATGTTTATACGATGTTTATATGATGATGTTTAAACGATGTTTATATGATGATGTGATGCAATGTTTATTTGTGGTAAGATGCCACGGGGTAAGATGCCCCACATGGTAAGAGGCCATGCGATGTTTATTGTGGTAAGATGCCACGGGGTAAGATGCCCCACATGGTAAGAGGCCATGCGATGTTTATTGTGGTAAGATGCCACGGAGTAAGATGCCCCACATGGTAAGAGGCCATGCGATGTTTATTGTGGTAAGATGCCACGGGGTAAGATGCCCCACATGGTAAGAGGCCATGCGATGTTATTTGTGGTAAGATGCCACGGGGTAAGATGCCCCACATGGTAAGAGGCTATGCGATGTTTATAATGTGGTAAGATGCCACAGGGTAAGATGCCCATATGCATGATTATGAATCAGGAACAATAAGAAGAAGGTAACGAATAACCAGCATAACTAAGATGTCGTACATTTACTGTTATATTTTGTTATGATGTTATAAGATGATGATGCTTATATGATGATGATGTTATAAGATGATGATATTTACAAGATGATGATGCTTATATGATGATGATGTTATAAGATGATGATATTTACAAGATGATGACGCTTATATGATGATGATGTTATAAGATGATGATATTTACAAGATGATGATGCTTATATGATGATGATGTTATAAGATGATGATATTTACAAGATGATGACGCTTATATGATGATGATGTTATAAGATGATGATATTTACAAGATGATGATGCTTATATGATGATGATGTTATAAGATGATAATATTTACAAGATGATGATGCTTATATGATGATGATGTTATAAGACGATGATATTTATGAGATGATGATTTTAATCATTCATGTCAAAAATAAATGACTTTTATGCATGGCTATGAAACAGGGACAACCAATGAGGGTTAATGCGATTAACCAGGAAGTATACGTTACCGATTATTTCCATGCATTTATTTATATGCCATTGCCTTATGATGTTAAGTAACGATATACATGCTCATGATGGGTTGTTCCTGTAGGTACACTTTTGGACTAAAGGACTAAGGGTCGGGTTGAGGCAGTGAGCCACGAGGAACACAGGAACGTGTAGGATTTAGCTTCTGTTTAGTATCTACTGTAGGAGTAGTATAAATCTAACATGTTAACATTCATTATGGGAATGTAACAAATAAGCTTTAAAGTTTCAATTGGCCTGTAATTCTGTTAGCTCATGTAACAACTAGAACCCTAAGATGTTATTAATGCATGAATAGTCCTTCTTATGTCTATTGATCACTGTTAAGGTGGGAAGACCCCACAATAACAATATGCATGGTAAATGGCATTTGCCTCAAATGGATTATACATTGGGAACCATATGGTGCCATTATTGAGCGAGCAATGATTTGGGATGCTGTCGTCGTTGAGCGACCATCGGTTATGACGCCGCTATTGTTGAGCGTGCGCGGGGTTTAGAATGCCGCTATTGTGGAGCGAGCAATGAAATGGGAACATGGAATCATTTGTTAGATATATGTGATATCTACGGTCTTTTATATAACGATTTTACCATATTGATTATGGAACTGGCATAATAGAACGGTATTAGTTAATCTACGTGGTGATTGACTGGCTTTGGGAATTTGATGAGTTTGATTGTTTTGAGAACAGAGACAATACAGGGGATCCCGGATGAGGGTGTTACCATCCAGGGAGTATGTGATGCCCCGAAATTAATTAATTGCAAATAAGGCATTAATTATGTTTATATGATGAATCATGTGTTAATGAATTTATGTGTTGGGTATTAAGATATTAACATGATTTAATTGTGTTAATTATTAAATATGAGGAAGATGGGATTTTAGATGAAGTTTAGAGCATTGTTGTAAAAATGCTTTTAAAACGCCAAGTAGAGTATTTTATACATCATGTTAAGTTTGGGGTACATTTTTAAAAGTAAGTTAAGACAACCCCTTTTAATCTTTTACCCACCACTTTAACCCCTCTACACCTTTCACTTTATTAAAAATCCCCAAAATCACTTCCCAACCCCAAACCCTCCCATTTTCGAGTTCCACCAAAAGAGGAGAAGGAAAGTTCCATAAAAACTTTGTTTGTGTGATCTTTGCTAGGATTTGGAGCCTACAAGAGGTATGGAACCATTCCTATAAGTTTTATGATGTTTGGTGTTGAAATGGGTTAAGTTTTTGATGTTTTATGTGTGTTTGTTTGGGTATGTGTTGTTTATGGTTGGGGTATGATTTTTTGAAGTGTTTTAAGTGGGTTTTAGTGGGTTATGATGTTATTGTTATTGTTGGGAAGTTTGGTGTTGAAAGGTATGAAGATGAGCTTGCAAAATGCACATGGAAATGGAGAAATCGCGGCCACTGTAAGTGGCGATCGATCGCTACAAAAGCAGCGATCGATCGCCGAGAGGCAGTACGCGAAGATGAGCTCAGGCGATCGATCGCCTCAAATGGCGCGATCGATCGCCAACGTCCAGTAGCCAAATGAGCATCAAGGCGATCGATCGCCTCATTTTAAGCGATCGATCGCCGCTAAGTGAAAACTCAGGCGATCGATCGCCTCATTTTGAGCGATCGGTCGCCACTGTTCAAAAGATGGAAAATGTTGATTTTTGTTGTATTTTTGGTATTGGGCTATTGTTTAGCTTCTAATATCAATCTGTATGGTTATGTAGAACCGTCCCAGGTACCCACGACTTCAAGGAGATAAAGTTCTACGACTTCTCCTTCTTTTGGAATTAAGGTACGTAAGAGACGTACGAGCATCGGACGGTAAACCATACCCTTACCTATTATGATGATGTTTACGATGATGATGTTTATGATGATGTTTTCAATGATGATGTTTATGATGATATTTATGATGATGATGCTTATGATGAGGTTATGATGATGATGCTTATGATGATGTTATGATAATGATGCTTACGATGACGTTTACGATGATGATGCTTATGATGATGTTTATGATGATGTCTATGATGACGAAGTTTATGATAAGGTCATACGACGTGTATGATTGGGTAAGACGCCCATGTGGTAAGATGCCACCCAAAGTATGCGAGTGGGTAAGATGCCCCCGTGGTAAGATGCAACGCAATGTTTATGATATGGTAAGACGCCATATGATTGGGTAACATGCCCATGTGGTAAGATGCCACACGATGATTATGATATGGTAAGATGCCATACAATGGGGTAAGATGCCCTAATATATGAATAAGAGTCAGGGATAACAAAGGAAGTCGAAGGACGACCAATAACCTTTACTTAACTAGGATGTTATGCATTACTGTATGCTTTTGATATAATGTTAAGTAAATATGTATATGCTCACGATGTGTTATCCCTGTAGGTACACTTTTGGACCGAGGGCCTAGGGTCGGGTTGAGGAGGTGAGCTAAAGGAAGCAAGATGAACGTAGGATGCAGGATTTTGATAGTCTCTACTCTAGGAGTAGTGTAAATCTATAGCTTTAACATTCATTAATGGGAATGTAATTAAATAGCTTTTGGAAATTTTATTTTGGCCTGTAATCTCCTTAGCTCAAGCTACAACCGGAACCCTTAAGAGGTTATAAATGCATGTTCTGTCCAATTTATGTGTACTAAATGATATTAAGGTAGGAAGACCCTACAGAGTATCTTTTAAATTATGGCATTTACATTCTGTATTTGAATTGCAATGTTATGATTATTGATTTGGTGGTATTGGTATGCTCACCCCGTGTGGGGGCTGTCTCTGTTGGGGCAGGTGTTACAGGTGTAGCAGCAGCTTTGGAGTCGAGCTCGGGCTGTTGATTGAGGTACTTCCAGGATCGAGGTACCAGAGCTGGTTGATCAAGTGCATAGATCCAGAGTTGAGATCGAGTTGCGCTCGGGAGGTGCTTCCAGGGCTGAAGCACCAGTAACGGTATCCAGTAGAGTGTCTTATACATTAGATACACGCGTGTTCATTGCTGCTCTTATGTGAGTACATTTTACGTGTATATGGAATGTATAAATGGATTATGGCTCTGGTCTATTCATTTATGGGTTGCATGCAATTAAATATGGAATTGCTAAATGAACTAAGAGCATGTTAGTGTATTATGAGGGTGCATGTTATATGAATAATCTTGGTTGGGGAATTTGAATATTATGTGGATGGAATGCAAGAAATTTCGGGATAGCATATAGTGTTGCACTTGCATATGTTTTTCCCCATGTTAGTATGATTTGTATGCACTAATGGTATGGCTTAATACACTAATAACGGGTTAAGGGCATGGGGGTCCTTACAGGGGTGGACACTGGTGCCATAAGTGTCTTCCTTTTCCAGTGGTGGTGTCCTTAGGATGACAACAACGACACGTGGACTTGGGTGTCCGGAAACTGATAGTGCCAGGTGCTTGTTGAGAGCTCACCAGTTTGGAGGAGTGGTCAGTTGGAGCCACTGGTGCAGCGAGTACCATGGCCAACGAGGCAGCAGATGCAGTTGGTTCGTCCGGAGGAGGATTTTTGGGACTTGGCTCCCTACTAGTGATGACTGCTGCTGGACCTACAGAAGAGATGGTATCAGAGGCAGCAGTGACTATCTTTCGGAGAGCAGGAGGAGCCCCTTTTCTGGTCCTGGGCTTCTTAGGAGGAGGAGGAGGAGGAGGAGGAGGAGATGACTCAGCAGATTCGGATATTGTTTGTTCATAGTCGCTTACAACTTGAGTTGTTCGTCGCTTCGTCAGACCAACCTCTCTGCCACTCCGTTGCCTGTGAATCTGGAGGTACTTAGCAGTGATAAGTCTGCCTAGATGAAGATTGGAGGAGGCCCCTGCCTGAATGTTTTTAATGTCAAACATACTGCTGAGAGGGAGAGCAAAACCAGATTGACCATTCCCTGAAGTGATTAGTCTGGTAATGACCTGAAACAGAACAACTGACCAGTTGACTTCTAATCCTTTGAAAATGACTCCCATGACGTCAAACTTCTCAGGGGTGATGATATCAAAGGATCCAGCTTTGCACAGGAACCCCTTGGAAATGACATCAGCCAGTTGACGGAAATGACTCTTCATTAAAACCTTTTTAAATGGAGTACGTCGAAGAAGAGCGTCAGAGTCGGAGAATATGGTGTGCATTTCTTCCCTGACATCCACTGGAACGGTGGAAGAATCTGTGAGTCCAGTAGACGGAAGACAAAGATGAGTGGCGAATTCCAGTTGAGTGATGGTAACCAGTTGACCAGAGATGGAAGCCACCACGGAAACATTAACAACTTTAGCAGTGGCGAAGAACTCGTGTAGAACTTCCTTGTAGAATGTTGGAGCCTGGCTAAGGATCACCAGAAGTCCAGATGTATTCAACTTGTGAAAAATTTCCTTTGTATCTTCATCAGAGGTTGTGGAAATTGAATGAAAATCCACATGAACAACATTGGTGATGAAACTGGGATGTGTATTTGTGATGTTCGGAAATTATTGGTGTTAATCCCGGTGTGGCAATAATCCTTAATGGATTTTATTTGTGGCAATTAGGAATTAATTACGGTTTTGGGTCTCCCGAGGTTGTTAAATCGGGCATTTGGGATCGTTGGATCCAAAGGTTGAGATTGTATTCTCATTTTGGTGGAAAACCTATGAGTTGGGTTTTTGGTGGGACTTGGAGTCCGGGGTGCTTTATGTTGGGGCTGGTAGGGGGATTTGATGTTGGGGAGAGAGTTTTTGAAAACAGATTATTTTTAATGAATCATGATGTATTTGTGGAGGTATTGGTATTTCAGAGCATTTTTGCTATATATACCAAATAGACTCGGGATTCCGTCATTCGGAATCCATTTCCTCTCCTCTCTCCCCTCTCCTGCGATAACACATCCCCAAACCCTTTTCCCCTTCCTCCTTCAAGGAAAATCAACGGAGGCTCGATTTAGGAGCCGGATTCTTCGAAGATAAGTTGGTAATCTCCTTCCCCTCGCTTTTATCTTCGTTTGGATTGTGATTTTGTTGGTTTTGGTTAAGTTTTGGGTTTAGTTTGGTTTGGGTGATTTTGTTGAAAATCATAAAATCTTTTGGGTTTATTTTATTTTGGGTTGAGCACCCTTGTTGGGGGTCCTTGTGTGTGGATTTGTTGTGGTTTTGAATTGGGAGGAGTTGGGGTATGATTTGTGGAGGTTCAAGCTCTTAAAAATGGTGTTTTTCGGGTTACAGGTCGCGGCGATCGATCGCCCGTTTTTGGCGATCGATCGCGCGCAAGCAGTAGGCTTTTCAGCAAGGTGGCGATCGATCGCTACTTGTGGGCGATCGATCGCCTCGCGCCAATAAGGTCTGGTGATCGATCGCTATATCGAGCGATCGATCGCCAAGGGGCTAGCTATCGATCGCCAGGTATAGCGATCGATCGCCATAAGGGTTTTTGTGGTTTTCTTGGCTTTTTCGTGGGATTTTGGATTTGCGACTTAAATGGTCGGCTTCCGGGGCAATGTTCACATTCCAATGGGAATGCTAGACTTTTAAAATGGTTGGTGGAGCCAAGTTAAATTAAACGGAATTCTCGGTTGGGTTTTTGGCTATCTTTTAAACATGATAAATGGAATATTTTGGGTATTATGCATGCTTAGCCGGGGGGGCTTTTATTTTGGTAATCGTCATGGATTGACAAAATGTTTGGGAGTTTGAACGTGTTTGAGCACGTGGTTACATGCTTATGTTGATTGTGAATTATTTGTGTGTTAGCACATAATTCATCGGATCGTGGGACTCAGGCGAGGTCGGACTCGAACTGCGGAACTATAAGGTACGTAATACGTACGAGCATAGCCTGTTACAATGTTACAACTGTGAAATGCATGGTATATGATAATTACGATAAATGGGTATTGAAATGCATGGTTTGTGGTACTCACAATAAATGGGTATTGAAATACCCAATGTATGGTATTGGCAATTGATGGATAATGAAGTGCATGGTATATGGTGCTTGCAATATTTGGTTAGTGAAATGCATGGTATATGGTGCTTGCAATATTTGGTTAGTGAAATGCATGGCACATGGTAACTGTGATAAATGGACATACATGGGATGTATGGTGCCGCTTTGGAGCGAGCAATTGTCGTGATGTGGTCGCTATGGAGCGAACATCGGTAAGTGATGCCGCTACTTTTGAGTGAGCGAGGAAATGTGGCTTTTGACTAGATATCTAGGATATCTATATTTATTCCACTATTGATATTGGATTGGATTAGAAATATAGTTAATCAGTGTAATGATTAACTGGATATTTGGAATTTGATGATTTTGGTTGTTTTGAGAACAGGACAATACAGTGGGATCCCGAATGAGGATGATGCAATCCAGGGAGAATCATTTAAATTCTTAGCAATTACATTGTTGTAATTTACGAATTATATAATTGTGATTATTGGTTTGGCGGTGTTGGTATGCTCACCCCGTGTGGGGGCTGTCTCTGTTGGGGTAGTCGAAACATGTACATTGGTAGCACTGGAGCTGTAGTCAAGCTATGGACTGGAGATGATTCCAGGATCGAGGTACCGGAGCTCATGTGGAGTTGGATATTGTGTATGCCCTTTTTTATACATTACGTACACATAGGTTTATTCGATGCTCGTGTGTGAGCAATAGTTATGTGTATATGTGTTGTATAAGAGGCATAGGCCTTTCTCTATTCATTATATGTGTGAGCAATCAACTAGGGAATTGCTAGATGAATTGAGATTGTGATTAGTGTATTACATAGGTGCATGATGTGTTAAATGGTCTTTAATTGGGAAATCAGAAAATGCATGGAATAGAGTAAATGAAGCAAGAAATTTTATGGGTGGTATTGTGTGCCACGTTTACATGTAGTTTCCCCTTTTTATGTGATAGAATGCACCAAATGTGAATGCACTAATTGTGGGTTAAGGGCACGGGGGTCCTTACATTAGTGGTATCAGAGCAATGGTTGCTCTTTGGGGCTGTTAAGGGCCTAGGAACTTGTTGATAGGAATTGGTAGCAAATATTTGTACATGATGATATTAGTGTTGTGCGACACAACTAATTGCTTATGTGCCTTTACGATATGGAAAATGGTATTACTGATCATTGCGGTTTGCAGGAATCGTGTAGAATACGATGGGATGACATTAATGGTAATGTAAGGACCCCAAGCCCTTAACCATTGATTAGTGTATTAGCCATTATGTGTGGCACATGCTTTCAATAAAACTCAATCGGGAAACTCAGATGATACTTTACCATTGAATGGCAATAACAAAATTTCTTTAATATTCAACGTTATAAGATCATCTCTACCAACAAATAGACTCATAGATGTCTCCCATTACCATCCCCATTACACCACTTTTTACATTGTGGACTTTATAAAAATTTGGGCAGAGTCTCCCTATAAATTGAGCTATCCCGAAATGAAAGCACATCACATAACATAATTCCCGGCCAGGGAAAACACAATACTCAACAGAATACAGAACACTAAGTAAATTCCCAGCCAGGGAAGACACCACACAATAAGACAACGAAAGTGGGTTTCAACACCCACATAATACACCAATGACTCTCATATCATTTAGCAATTCTACCCTTAATTGCATGCAACATAGAATGAAAGAGAGAAAGGCTCATGCCTTTATATACAACCCATATACAATTATAACCGTGCTCACATGCGAGCATCATGAATGTGTATTAACCCTCAGGTGTATATAAGTACCCTATACGATACCGTGCTCCATTAAGCCTTGGTACCACGATCCTGGGAGTACATCCAATCAACAGCTCGAGTTCAGCTCCAAAGCCATCGATGTACCTGTTCACATGCCCCAACAGAGACAGCCCCCAACGGGGTGAGCATACCAATACACAAAATCCCATAATCACAATAATGAAATTCATAATTTACAACAAAAGTAAATACTAATGAATTTTAAATGATACTCCCTGGATGGCAACGTCCTCATCCGGATTCCGTGTACTGACCCTGTTCTCACAATCATCAAACTCATCAAATCTCAAAAATCAGTAAATCAACACATTGATTTAACTCATCGCATGCCTAATTCTCGAATATCAATAGATAGTGATTCCAAATTCATTATACATGCAAATATGGATATCTCAATATCAAATACTGATTTCTCAACTTCGCTATCAATCACAGATAGCTCAAATGCCTAGCATTTATTTTACCAATTCTCCATTATACTAGACATCTCACATGTCTTATAATGATTACATGATTCCACGATCATTCTCAGGCATCTCAAATGCCATACAATGGTCATATAAACCCAGTACCCCATATATCTTGTAAGGTTATACTACTCTAGTATAACGCACGCTTGTGGCGGCGATGTCAAGATTGGGTCGTTCCATAACTATATCAACACATATATATAACCATACGCACAACCATCAATGAAATCAAAATACATTATGCATTTCGCAAATGCTCTCATATAAAGTAATGCTCGTACGTCGCACGTACCTTAAATCTCCAAAGTCCGAGCCAAACCTTGCTCGAGTTCCATGCCCTGAGGAATGATGCGCTAACACGATAAATAATACACAATTATTTACGAACATGCAACCCATGCTCAAGCACACCCATAACCTTATACAAAAATATTGCCAACACACGACAATTAACTGCATTTAAAAGACCCGGGGCAGGGCACATGCAGGGAGGGAAATCGAATGAGACATCAACGAAAATTGCTCAAGAACCACCCTTCAATTTTTGAACCCTAACATCACAATTCGAACCCAACCAAGCACCATAATTCATCAAAAACATGTAATAATCGATCAATAACAAGAATAATCGCCCCTCCTGCCAAAACCCCAAAATCAAACCCAAACCCTCACGCACGCAGCAAGTAATTCGAACCAAATCAACACAAAAATGGTAGGGAATTACAGTAGAAGGACGAAAAAGGGGTAAGGAAGGTTACCCATACGAAGATCGGAAGGAAATCGGTCGAAAATCGAAGACCCTAGAAATCGGACCTCTGCGCATTTATGGTAAATCCGAACGCGATTCGCGACGAAACTTCAAATTCCTGGTGTGGAAAGCTGCGCCTGGAAGAGACGAAGCTAACGGCGTTCCGGACGCGCCAGATGGTGGCCGGACGGCGGCTGGCGCACGGCTTGAAGCGGCGAGGGTCGAGGGAAAAACGGGATGAGGCAGACGGGGAGAGAGAGAGGGCCAAGGTGGGAGAAATGGTTTCTAAAATTAAAATCTCGGGTTCAACTGGTATTTATAGCAAAAATACCTCGAAATACTAATAGCCCCACAAATACATCATGATTCATTAAAAATCATCTGTTTTCAAAAACTCTCTCCCTAACCTCAAAAACCCATACCGGTGCCCACACAAAGCACCCCAGATCGAGTTACACTAAAAACTCAACTCTTAGGAATGAGAATACAATCTCAACCACGGGATCCAAGGATCCCAACTACCCAAATAGACGAGCTCGGGAGGCACAACACCGCGATTAAACTCCAAATCGCCACGTAAAAACAACTTTAGGGGTCATTAATACTCCGGGATTATCATCTATAATCCCTGGTCATCACAATATCCCCTACTAAAAGAATTTCGTCCTCGAAATTAGCACAGGCGTACTCCAAGTACAGCCGCAACAATCCAAACCAAAACACATGACTGTGAATCGAACAGTCACCCTTAGCCCCGACATGGCTATCATGAACACATCATGGATGACACATCAGCCGCGAGGACACTGACCTCGCACCAAACCCTGGGATGAAATAAACCTTCCAGTCCACCAAAAACGAAAGAGCGTCGGCACAACATAACGCTAACAATCCAAAAGCAGTTAGTCAACTGAAACTGCAAGGATTCGAATCGCTCCCGATTCCATCGTAGATATCATTCAATGACGTCTCTATCATGACTCACGATGTCTAACATACATCGTTACGAGGGAAACACTAGTATATCACGGTGTACACATACCAAACCTGGTTTCCACGATTATTCCTCATAATTATCGTGCCATGGAGATTCCCAATCTCAAGGTGTTCCATATCTCTCACCAGAGATTTAACCATCCAAAAATAGCATAACTCTATGCTTGACAAAAGGAAATCAATAATTGGCATCCGTATACTCACCGGTATACCTGTCTAAAATAGAATTTTGAAACCCTAGGGTTTCAAAATTATGGGCCTAGGGTTGGAAACCCTAGCCCATGGCCGAACCATGACCGAGCGGCGGCGGTGCTAGGGTTCCAAACCCTAGCCGACGTGCACCACTTTGAGTTTTTCATCGAGTCAACTTGTTCAAAACACCGGAATTCTTGAGCCACGAATCATGGTCAGGTCATGCACGGTTGTGGCTCAACCATCTCGAGCCAAGGGTTCGAAAACCCTAGCTCTCATGTGGTGAAGCCACTTATCCATGCATGCTTGAACCATTATCGAGCCAAAGAGTTCAAAACTCATCCATGTCTCGAAACCTCCATGCAAGAACATGAGCCACAACGACTATGCCACCTCAAGCCAAGGGTTCGAAAACCCTAGCCCTCATGTGGCTAAGCCGTGGGTCAATTGTGCTAGGTGGTGGCCGAAACATTTGCCAATTAATTTGATTATTCGCCAATTATATCAAATACAATTTTACGATGATTTTCACAAACTCGATATTAACATATCATATATGTTTATACAGTTTTAAAAGCATGCAATAATAATCCTAATATGATTAAAATAATTTAACCACATAAATCCGATATGAGCCTTGTACACGACTCTGATACCACTGTAAGTAATCCAACAAGCATACAACACAGCGGAATTTAAAAATTGGATTATTATAACCGTGGATCTATACATAGGTTATCATATCGGATAAAGGATTTACAAAAGTCTCACCCTTGTAGCATGTTTGAGCAGATTCCACGGAGCAGCACCACGTCCAACGCCTCCTTCGAGTTACTAGCAAAACTTATCAAGTTTTACCTCAACGGTATCCACACGATCAAATCAGGTGAAGGGATAGTCTAAGAACAAGTTGCTAGACTCGTTCTTAAACCGGAACCAAAAACCTCACTCGATTCACAATCGAAAAGATGGCAGGAATCAACAAAGCTCACTTCGGCTATGATGAAGCCGAGAGAGCCAAGAGTGAAACGGTGGCCGTGAGCTTTTTGTGCTAGGTTTTATGATATGAAGTGTTAATCAAATTAAACACCTTGTTAACAAATTATATATGATTTAATAAAAGGTTTTTGCAAAGCCTTAGGGCTCAAACCCATGATATAATTAAATCCTTATAATTATTTAATTAAGACTCTTCTTAATTAATTAATTCATCCAATGAATTTAATTCCCTTATCGATTTAATCTTTTGTGCGACCCGATATGATCTTGTAATGTTGGCAGTGACATAAAATCTCATTTTACGTTACAAGCAAAGAGCGGTGTCTAGCAACACATCAAGGCTACCCAAATTACAAGAATGTCATGACTCGACATAACCTTTAGAACTTGTGATAGTATTAACCATGTAACTTAATCGCTTTGTCCTGTGTGTTTAGATTGAACATGAGTCATGGAATAGTCATACTCGTATATTCAATCTTTATTTCTTGATCCCCAAGTAGAACTAGAATAAACGAATAAGCTCGATATCTCATATCGACTCATTCGAGCATGGCCATGCATTTTAGTTCTCACTTGATCAAGGGCCAAGTACATCTCCTGTTATATAGGAGGGACAAATCCTATCTCGATCAGTCAACATCCCTCTACATAATTCGTAGTGTATCCAATAGTCGCCTTTATAGTTTACCCTGTTACGGGTAACGTTTGACAATATCAAGATACATAACTCCTTATGTTGGGATCTGATGATCACAAGTCGTAAGGATTACATACATTATTATCACTATGAGAATTGCTTATGACACTCATATAACTATCCATGTAGCATTCTCATGGTGGGTCTGTCCAGTACATCGTTCTCTAACATGTACCCATGTGTTGATTTGATATCTCATATCAATGAACAGTTCATCAATCATGATGTATTTCCAGTTGGGGAGAGAGTTTTTGAAAACAGATGATTTTTAATGAATCATGATGTATTTGTGGAGGTATTGGTATTTCGGAGCATTTTTGCTATATATACCAAATGGACTCGGGATTCCGTCATTCGGAATCCATTTCCTCTCCTCTCTCCCCTCTCCTGCGATAACCCATCCCCAAACCCTTTTCCCCTTCCTCCTTCAAGGAAAATCAACGGAGGCTCGATTTAGGAGCCGGATTCTTCGAAGATAAGTTGGTAATCTCCTTCCCCTCGCTTTTATCTTTGTTTGGATTGTGATTTTGTTGGTTTTGGTTATGTTTTGGGTTTAGTTTGGTTTGGGTGATTTTGTTGAAAATCGTAAAATCTTTTGGGTTTATTTTATTTTGGGTTGAACACCCTTGTTGGGGGTCCTTGTGTGTGGATTTGTTGTGGTTTTGAGTTGGGAGGAGTTGGGGTATGATTTGTGGAGGTTTCGAGCTCTTAAAAATGGTGTTTTTCGGGTTACAGGCCGCGGCGATCGATCACCCGTTTTTGGCGATCGATCGCGCGCAAGCATTAGGCTTTTCAGCAAGGTGGCGATCGATCTCTACTTTTGGGTTATCGATCGCCTCGCGCCAGTAAGGTCTGGCGATCGATCGCTATAACGAGCGATCGATCGCCAAGGGGCTAGCGATCGATCGCCAGAAGGGTTTTTGTGGTTTTCTTGGCTTTTCGTGGATTTTGGATTTGTGACTTAAATGGTCGGCTTCCGGGGCAATGTTCACATTGCAATGGGAATGCTAGACTTTTAAAATGGTTTGATGGAGCCAAGTTAAATTAAACGGAATTCTCGGTTGGGTTTTTGGCTATCTTTTAAACATGATAAATGGAATATTTTGGGTATTATGCATGCTTAACCGGGGTGCTTTTATTTTGGTAATCGTCATGGATTGACGAAATGTTTGGGAGTTTGAACATGTTTGAGCACGTGGTTGCATGCTTATGTTGATTGGAAATTATTTGTGTGTTAGCACATAATTCATCGGATCGTGGGACTCAAGCGAGGTCGGACTCGAACTGCGGAACTATAAGGTACGTAATACGTACGAGTATAGCCTGTTACAATGTTACAACTGTGAAATGTATGGTATATGATAATTATGATAAATGGGTATTGAAATGCATGGTTTGTGGTACTCACAATAAATGGGTATTGAAATACCCAATGTATGGTATTGGCAATTGATGGATAATGAAGTGCATGGTATATGGTGCTTGCAATTTTTGGTTAGTGAAATGCATGGTATATGGTGCTTGCAATATTTGGTTAGTGAAATGCATGTGTAAGGACCCCAAGCCCTTAATCCTTGATTAGTGTATTAACCACTATGTGTGGCACATGCTTTCAATAAAAGTCAATCGGGAAGCTCAGATGATACTTTATCATTGCATGGCAATTACAAAAAAATTCCTTTAACACTCAATGTTATAAGGTCATCAGTCTAACAACGAAATAGACTCACAAAGTTCGCCCAATATCATCCTTTTTGCCACTTTTCACATTGTGGACTTTTATAAAAATTTGGGCAGAGTCTCCCCATAAATAGAGCTATCCCGAAATAGAAGCACAACACATAACATAATTCCCGGCCAGGGAAAACATAATACTCATCAGAAAGCAGTAATACCAAGTAAATTCCCAGCCAGGGAAGACGCCACACATATGACGACATAAATGGGTCTCAACACCCACATAATACACTAACGACTCTCATATCATTAGCAATTCTACCACAATTGCATGCAACATATAATGAAAGAGAGGAAGGCTCATGCCTTTATATACAACCCATATACGAGAATGTCCGTGCTCACATGCGAGCATCATAAATGTGTATATAAATCTTGGGTGTATATAAGTACTCTATACGATACCGTGCTCCATCAAGCCCTGGTACCATGATCCTGTGAGTACATCCAATCAACAGCTCGAGCTCAGCTCCACAGCCATCGATGCACCTGTTCACCTGCCCCAACAGAGACAGCCCCCAACGGGGTGAGCATACCAATACACAAAATCTCATAATCACAATAATGAAATTCATAATTTACAACACAAGTAAATATTAATGAATTTTAAATGATACTCCCTGGATGGCAACATCCTCATCCGGGATTCCGTGTACTGTCCCTGTTCTCACAATCATCAAACTCATCAAATCTCATAAATCAGTAAATCAACACATTGATTTAACTCATTGCATGCTTAGTTCTCGAATATCAATAATTATGATTCCAAGTTCATCATTCATGCAAATGTAGATATCTCAGTATCTAATACTGATTTCATAGCCTCGCTATTAATCACATATAGCTCAAATGCCTAGCATTTATTTTACCAATTCTTCATTATACCTAGACATCTCAAATGTCGTATAATGAATACATGATCCCACGATCATTCTCAGGCATCTCAAATGCCCTACAATGGTCATATAAACCCAGTACCCCATATATCATGTAAGAGTCATCCTACTCTAGTGTCACGCACGCTACAAGCGGCGATATCAAGATTTGGGTCATTCCTTGGCTATATCAACATATATATATATAATCCTCATGCGCGATTATTCAATGAAATCAAATTTCATTATGCATTCACAATGCCCTAATATATAGAAATGCTCGTACGTCGCACGTACCTTAAATCTCCGAAGTCCGAGCCAAACCTTGCTCGAGTTCCATGCTCCGAGGAACGATGTGCTAACACGATAAATTAATTCACAATTAATTACGAACATGCAACTCATGCTCAAGCACACCCATAACCCTCAAAAATATTGTCAACACAAGACAATAAACCAATATCGAAAATCGCTCAAGAATACCCCACAAATTCTCGAACCTTCACAACACAAATCGAACCCATTAAACACCATAATTCATCTCACATATGAATTAATCAATCCATAGCATGAATAATCATCCCACATGCCAAACCCCCAAATTCGAAATCCAAACCCCTAAAATTCGGACACAAGAAGCATCCTTATACAACTAAAGCATGTAATAAACGACCCATAACAAGAATCGCCACACCCCTGCCAAAGATTACAATTTTCGAACCCATTCACGCACACATCACAAAATTCGAACCAACCCTCACGAAATTCGAAATAAATTCGAGCCAATAAATCACAATTAGGCAGGGAATCACATCACAAGCATGAAAAAGGGGGTTAGGAAGGTTACCCAAACGAAATCGGAAGAAATCGGACGAAAAATCGAAGAACCCTAGAAATTGGGGATCGGCGCATTCCAGCGAAATCCGACTTCCACAAGCGATGAAACTTCGAATTGATGGAGGGGAAAGGAGCGCCTCGTCGAGACGAAGCCGGCGGCAGGTCGCACGCGCCGAACGGCGGCGGGACGGCGGCGGGCGAAGCGTTTGAAGCGGCGGGGGTACTGTAGCAGCGGGAAAATCGGGAATGGGGCGCAGACGGAAAGAGAGAGGAAATAAGGGCTGAAAATGAGAATTTTCTTAAAATCTCGGGTTCAACTTGTATTTAAGCAAAATACCCCAAAAAACTAATAGCCCCACAAATACATCATGATTCCTTAAAAATCATCTGTTTTCAAAAATTCTCTCTCTAACTCCAAAACCCCCTACCGGTGCTCACACAGCACCCGAGATCCCGAGACACATCAAAAACCCAACTCTTAGGTTTTACACCGTAATGTGAATACAATCTCAACCTCTGGATCCAACGATCCCAACTACCCAATTAAACGAGTCCAACTCCTCGATTAAATTCCAAATCGCCACGTAAAACCACTTTAGGGATTATTAACACTACGGGATTAACACCTATAATCCCTGGTCATCACAATATCCCCCACTAAAAGAATTTCGTCCTCGAAATTAGCACTGGTGTATCACATAACACCCAGGCTACACAACAACATGAAGCCAGAACCTCGATTCTTGACCATATCAGAATCGTATAACTAAACGCAAGGGTACCTACCTCGCACCAACTCTGAAACAAGGCGACTTACCAATACCAACATATCACCGAAGAGGTAAAACGTACCTCGATGCGGGTCATTCCAAAAGTCAGTCCCGCATGACTGCAAAACAACCAATACTTACGACCGTAGATCGGACAGTCATCTTTCGTTCTAATACAACTAGTAAGAACACATCATGAATGACATCTCAACCGTGAGAACATTGACCTCGTGTCAAACTCTGGAGTGGAATAGACTTCCAAATCCATCATAACGTCAAAGAGCGTCAGCACAACTCAACGCTAATAATCCAAAAGCAGTTAGTCAACTGAAACTGCAAGGATTCGAATCGCTCCCGATTCTATCGTAGATATCATTCCATGACATCTCTATCAAGACTCACGATGTCTAACATACATCGTTACGAGGGAAACACTAGTATACCACGGTGTACACATACCAAACCTGGTTTCCCGCTATACAGACCACCTCCATCCAAGGAGCAGTTGCGCCCTCTGCAACTCGGATCGGGCAACTCACGGCCACCGATCCACACAAAAGACATCTCACAAGAGTCCACCTCTGGATATCCCAAGAACCACATCCTGGTCAAAATAAACAATCGAGACTCCACAGAGTTTCAAATTCTGAAAGGACATGCAATAAACCCATTGCATCCTCAACACTTGGGTCGTCAGCGACACCCAACAAATCCAAAATTCCTGCCATCCCTTGATAATCCTAGGATTTAAACAATCCAAACTTGGGAAGGTTATCGCATAACTCTGAGGGAAACACCAAAAATGAAGTACCTTAACCCTCACAAGATAATCCCTCTTCAAGGGAGTCAACTAACTTCACGATTGTTCCTCATAAATATCGTGCCATGGAGATTCCCAATCTCAAGGTGTTCCATATCTCTCATCAGAGATTTAACCATCCAAAAATAGCATAACTCTATGCTTGACAGGAAGGAAATCAACAACTGGCATCCGTATACTCATCGGTATACCTGCCTCAGCACGAACACCACATGCATACTCAATGCACTTGGCTCAGGTATCTACAACATACCCTTAAGCCGCAAACACAACCGTCAATCCTGAGTCATTCCCTACCCAGTGGAGAATGAAAATCGACGATCAACAACACGGCGTGATTCTCAAAATCAACACCACATGCACCAACTTACCGAATCTTTCAAAGATTCCCCAAATAGGTATAGTGCTACCCCCTTCCTCACAAGGGAAGTGCCATCGAACTCGAGATCCACTAGTCTCGAACCACTGTTCGGAAAAACTGGATGCAATAACACCATTGCATCCCAAATACACGAATTCCTTCAGATCGAGTCAACAACGACTTGATGACTCTCTTGTTGGTACTCCAACATCATGAGCTGTCCAGACAAGTCTCACCAAGATTAAACATAAACGTATACACGTTTCAGTGAGGCATACACCACCTCAACCTCAAATGACATGGTGACTACTAGAGTCCACCACAATCCCCATCGTATCACCTTACGATTTGCCAAAATTGGTTCCAACGAGCATTATAACAGCTCTAGCAAGCCATCATGGTGCTACACACACGCGGCAGACAACCTAGTCTCTGCCTCTTTAGGTTTACCTCAAACCTACCAACAAGACGGATGCTTCCGTACGGCACACCATACCGTGGGAAGAAAATCAATAGAGTAGTGGGTCTGCACCCAACGTTCCTCTAATGCCGATACACCCTGGACACTCCAATGTCCCTATGTACTTAACATAACCTGATCCTACTCCCTTAGGACTCATCCTACACCCTCATGGGTGGTGTGACCATGTCTACCACATGTCACATCGACAGAAAGCGAGTAATTTCCTCATGATTACTCCTGTCGTCAAATCACATGGCCAAGAGCCATTCCAACGAGCATACCTCAAGGGTATCACCACTCGTAAAATGATCACCCCAACGTAGCTGCGGTACAATCACCTGTACAGCGCATCCAACCATTCCTCGAGCAACCCGCTCGGTATAAGGGTCACGTCAAACGGTGCCGCACACACCACCTTGTGCTCGGTACTGGCACCCAAGGCATACCACTGAATACGTATACTCAACGCATCGATCATCGTAACAATGATGCATGTCTAATAAGACATCTCCTACACCATCGTCATCGTCATCCTGTGACGATACATGCCAACTCATGGCATCTAAGGCATTGTCAACTAGTGACGATACATGTCATCCACCATCATGCTAGTAAAATAGGCATAATAAAACATGTATATCAACGCATGCCAGATACAATAAAGCTAATAGAATAGCAATATCTCATACCTCATCGCTAACAATATAGCGGCATACCTGTCTCCGTCGCTCAATAATAGTGCGTAATCAGCACCCATCGCTCGAAGGCGGCAAAATCCTGTGCTGAGTACATAGCGGCACAATCCCTCGCTATAGAATCGACGGCATGACACCTCGTCATATAATAAGTGGCATGAAACCTTGCTATACACCTGAGCATGAATCATCGTCCACATAATAGCGAAAATAGGCATCGCTATCAATACCCGGCGGTATAAACCATCGCCAATCAATATAGCGGAATGAACCGTCGCTATTAATACATCTGGCGGAATGAACCATCGCCAATCAATATAGCGGAATGAACCATCGCTATCAATACACCTGGCGGAATGAACCATCGCCAATCAATATAGCGGAATGAACCATCGCTATCAATACACCTGGCGAAATGAACCATCGCCAATCAATATAGCGGAATGAACCATCGCTATCAATACACCTGGCGGAATGAACCATCGCCAATCAATATAAATCGACACAGCGGGACACATCACCGCTATCATCCGTGTCATCACAATGAAATGAATATAATCGACACAGCGGGACACATCACCGCTATCATCCGTGTCATCACAAAGGAATGAATATAATCGACACAGCGGGACACATCACCGCTATCATCCGTGTCATCACAATGGAATGAATATAATCGACACAGCAGGACACATCACCGCTATCATCCGTGTTTTCACAATGAAATGAATATAATCGACACAGCGGGACACATCACCGCTATCATCCATGTCATCACAATGAAATGAATATAATCGACACAGCGGGACACATCACCGCTATCATCCGTGTCATCACAATGAAATGAATATAATCGACACAGCGGGACACATCACCGCTATCATCCGTGTCATCACAAAGGAATGAATCATCATCCTAACAAGCGGCATCTCATCCTCGCTTCTTCATACAAGCGGTATCTCATCCTCGCTTCGTATGGTATACCCCGCCTCAATGTGCAAGCGAGCCTCCCCCCTCCCGCTCCACATGCGCAGCGATAAAGCGTAAGCATTAAAACCTTAACTGTGATCGCCCTGACTCGTGGAATACACCTCTTTATTCCACATCACAATATGCAACAACAATGCATAATATGCAACAACAATGCATAATAACATGTATCATAACCGTAATGCATCACATTGCATTCATCATGTGTCACACAGACAAACATGAATACATGTTACCGTTGGGATACCCGTACGTCGCTTACGTACTCCATATTTCCTGTAACCTGCAACCATCATGGTTAGCAACAATAGCCATATACGCTATGCAGCAATCATCCAATGCATAAATGCAACCACTTGCAAGTCAATACGTATACCAAGACATGTTACCTCGGAAATATCCCTTTACCTGATTCTCTTACAAAATCAGATTCCTTGGCACATAACACACGGAGTGCCAGACATCACTATTAATGCCAACCTATCGTGTTCCACACGATTCCTGCAACCACAATGGTTAGCAATACCACTTTTTATATCAGAAAAAGCACATGAACAACTAGTCGTGTCATACAACATTAATGCCATCATGCATAAGTATGTGCTATCAATAACTTCTTAGGCCCTTAACAGCCCCAAAGAGCAACCACTGCTCTGATACCACTAATGTAAGGACCCCAAGCCCTTAATCCTTGATTAGTGTATTAACCACTATGTGTGGCACATGCTTTCAATAAAAGTCAATCGGGAAGCTCAGATGATACTTTATCATTGCATGGCAATTACAAAAAAAATCCTTTAACACTCAATGTTATAAGGTCATCAGTCTAACAACGAAATAGACTCACAAAGTTCGCCCAATATCATCCCTTTTTGCCACTTTTCACATTGTGGACTTTTATAAAAATTTGGGCAGAGTCTCCCCATAAATAGAGCTATCCCGAAATAGAAGCACAACACATAACATAATTCCCGGCCAGGGAAAACATAATACTCATCAGAAAGCAGTAATACCAAGTAAATTCCCAGCCAGGGAAGACGCCACACATATGACGACATAAATGGGTCTCAACACCCACATAATACACTAACGACTCTCATATCATTAGCAATTCTACCACAATTGCATGCAACATATAATGAAAGAGAGGAAGGCTCATGCCTTTATATACAACCCATATACGAGAATGTCCGTGCTCACATACGAGCATCATAAATGTGTATATAAATCTTGGGTGTATATAAGTACTCTATACGATACCGTGCTCCATCAAGCCCTGGTACCATGATCCTGTGAGTACATCCAATCAACAGCTCGAGCTCAGCTCCACAGCCATCGATGCACCTGTTCACCTGCCCCAACAGAGACAGCCCCCAACGGGGTGAGCATACCAATACACAAAATCTCATAATCACAATAATGAAATTCATAATTTACAACACAAGTAAATATTAATGAATTTTAAATGATACTCCCTGGATGGCAACATCCTCATCCGGGATTCCGTGTACTGTCCCTGTTCTCACAATCATCAAACTCATCAAATCTCATAAATCAGTAAATCAACACATTGATTTAACTCATTGCATGCTTAGTTCTCGAATATCAATAATTACGATTCCAAGTTCATCATTCATGCAAATGTAGATATCTCAATATCTAATACTGATTTCATAGCCTCGCTATTAATCACATATAGCTCAAATGCCTAGCATTTATTTTACTAATTCTTCATTATACCTAGACATCTCAAATGTCGTATAATGAATACATGATCCCACTATCATTCTCAGGCATCTCAAATGCCCTACAATGGTCATATAAACCCAGTACCCCATATATCATGTAAGAGTCATCCTACTCTAGTGTCACGCACGCTACAAGCGGCGATATCAAGATTTGGGTCATTCCTT
Organism: Haberlea rhodopensis; assembly: GCA_907163345.1. Taxonomy (NCBI): domain Eukaryota; kingdom Viridiplantae; phylum Streptophyta; class Magnoliopsida; order Lamiales; family Gesneriaceae; genus Haberlea; species Haberlea rhodopensis. The sequence continues at coordinate 81,064 of CAJQUN010000240.1, read as the reverse complement.
GGCTATATCAACATATATATATATAATCCTCATGCGCGATTATTCAATGAAATCAAATTTCATTATGCATTCACAATGCCCTAATATATAGAAATGCTCGTACGTCGCACGTACCTTAAATCTCCGAAGTCCGAGCCAAACCTTGCTCGAGTTCCATGCTCCGAGGAACGATGTGCTAACACGATAAATTAATTCACAATTAATTACGAACATGCAACTCATGCTCAAGCACACCCATAACCCTCAAAAATATTGTCAACACAAGACAATAAACCAATATCGAAAATCGCTCAAGAATACCCCACAAATTCTCGAACCTTCACAACACAAATCGAACCCATTAAACACCATAATTCATCTCACATATGAATTAATCAATCCATAGCATGAATAATCATCCCACATGCCAAACCCCCAAATTCGAAATCCAAACCCCTAAAATTCGGACACAAGAAGCATCCTTATACAACTAAAGCATGTAATAAACGACCCATAACAAGAATCGCCACACCCCTGCCAAAGATTACAATTTTCGAACCCATTCACGCACACATCACAAAATTCGAACCAACCCTCACGAAATTCGAAATAAATTCGAGCCAATAAATCACAATTAGGCAGGGAATCACATCACAAGCATGAAAAAGGGGGTTAGGAAGGTTACCCAAACGAAATCGGAAGAAATCGGACGAAAAATCGAAGAACCCTAGAAATTGGGGATCGGCGCATTCCAGCGAAATCCGACTTCCACACGCGATGAAACTTCGAATTGATGGAGGGGAAAGGAGCGCCTCGTCGAGACGAAGCCGGCAGCAGGTCGCACGCGCCGAACGGCGGCGGGACGGCGGCGGGCGAAGCGTTTGAAGCGGCGGGGGTACTGTAGCAGCGGGAAAATCGGGAATGGGGCGCAGACGGAAAGAGAGAGGAAATAAGGGCTGAAAATGAGAATTTTCTTAAAACCTCGGGTTCAACTTGTATTTATAGCAAAATACCCCGAAAAACTAATAGCCCCACAAATACATCATGATTCCTTAAAAATCATCTGTTTTCAAAAATTCTCTCTCTAACTCCAAAACCCCCTACCGGTGCTCACACAGCACCCGAGATCCCGAGACACATCAAAAACCCAACTCTTAGGTTTTACACCGTAATGTGAATACAATCTCAACCTCTGGATCCAACGATCCCAACTACCCAATTAAACGAGTCCAACTCCTCGATTAAATTCCAAATCGCCACGTAAAACCACTTTAGGGATTATTAACACTACGGGATTAACACCTATAATCCCTGGTCATCACAGCATGGTACATGGTAACTGTGATAAATGGACATACATGGGATGTATGGTGCCGCTTTGGTGCGAGCAATTGTCGTGATGTGGTCGCTATGGAGCGAACATCGGTAAGTGATGCCGCTACTTTTGAGTGAGCGAGGAAATCTGGCTTTTGACTAGATATCTAGGATATCTGTATTTATTCCACGATTGATATTGGATTGGATTAGAAATATAGTTAATCAGTGTAATGATTAACTGGATATTTGGAATTTGATGATTTTGGTTGTTTTGAGAACAGGGACAATACAGTGGGATCCCGAATGAGGATGATGCCATCCAGGGAGAATCATTTAAATTCTTAGCAATTACATTGTTGTAATTTACGAATTATATAATTGTGATTATTGGTTTGGCGGTGTTGGTATGCTCACCCCGTGTGGTTGTTGTCTCTGTTGGGGCAGGTGAAACAGGTACAATGGTAGCACTGGAGCTGTGGTCGAGCTATGGACTGGAGGTGATTCCAGGATCGAGGTACCGGAGCTCATGTGGAGTTGGATATCGTGTATGCCCTTTTTTATACATTACGTACACATAGGTTTATTCGATGCTCGTGTGTGAGCAATAATTATGTGTATATGTGTTGTATAAGAGGCATATGCCTTTCTCTATTCATTATATGTGTGAGCAACCAACTAGGGAATTGATAGATGAATTGAGATTGTGATTAGTGTATTACATAGGTGCATGATGTGTTAAATGGTCTTTAATTGGGAAATCGGAAAATGCATGGAATAGAGTAAATGAAGCAAGAAATTTTATGGGTGGTATTGTGTGCCACGTTTACATGTAGTGATAGAATGCACCAAATGTGAGGCTTAATGCACTAATTGTGGGTTAAAGGCACGGGGGTCCTTACAGTATTCTTCAACATTTTTAGTGTAGATGCGGAAAAGCAACATAAGTCCTGTAGAGTAAAAATTTATGGGGAGGAAGTTAACGCAGTAATTTTGGAAAATATACGAGTAAGAAACAAAAGTAATGGCGGTTAAAGGAAAGAGTAGATGTAACGTCGTACTGTAGATGAGCGGACACATGGATACGTTGCGGTAATCTAACGATGGTTATTTTTGTCAAAGCATACTTGGTAACGTCTGCTGGTATGTATGGTCCGACTGGTAAGATAACATCTACTAGTATGTAGAGTCCTACTGGTACGGAAGCACCTACTGCAGCAGGCTGTTGTTTTACCAGCTGAGCTTAGATAACCAAGATAAAATTCTAACTAAAGTTCCCCCTTAATTCATGCAATTTCTAAAGAGTAATTCCCCCTGAATTCATCATACTAAAATAATAGCAATCATGGATTGATTTCAATTAAACCAAGAATATTTCGAAAGTAGGAAAACTTAGCGTCCGGTAGGTTGGGAAGATGTATCCAGCTTGTTGTTCGGTAGATATGTACTCAAGTCGAATCTCTTTCTTCATAACGTGTTCTCTAATAAAATGATGATGGATGTCAATATGTTTGGTGCGAGTATGAAGAACCGGATTGTATGTGTTGGCTATGGCAGACGTATTATCACAAAATATGGGTGCCTCAGTGGATTCAATTCCATAATCTCTCAGTTGTTGTTGAATCCAGAGCAGTTGAGCACAACAGCTTCCAGCAGCAAGGTACTCTGCCTCTGCAGTAGATGTTGCTATGGATGTCTGCTTCTTGCAACCCCATGAGATTAATCTATCTCCTAGACATTGACAATATCCACTGGTACTTTTTCTGTCAATCTTGCATCCAGCATAGTCCGCATCTGAATATCCGATCAGATTAAAAGTTGAGTCTCTTGGATACCATAGACCGACATTCTCAGTGCCTTTCAGATATTTGAGGATCCTTTTGACAGCCGTGAAGTGTGACTGCTTGGGATTTGCTTGAAACCGAGCGCACATACAAACTACAAACATGATGTCTGGTCGGCTGGCTGTCAAGTAAAGTAATGATCCGATAATACCACGATACATTATTACTTTGACTGGTATTCCTGAATTATCCAAGTCTAGTTTTGCAGATGAGCTCATTGGAGTGGCGGCTGCTGAACTTGTACTCATCCCATACTTCTTCAGCAGTTCTTCAGTATATTTAGACTGAGTTATCAGAATTCCTTCACTGGATTGCTTGACTTGCAATCCTAGGAAAAATGATAATTCTTCAATCATGCTCATCTCAAATTGATCCTACATAATTTTAGAAAATCTTTCGCAAAGCTTTGAGTTAGTACTGCCGAAAATTATATCATCAACATAAATTTGAACAAGCAGAGTATGGTCACCCTTTGTAAATTTGAAAAGGGTCTTGTCCACCGTGCCAATGGTAAAGTTATGCTCGGTCAAATATTTTGACAGAGTTTTGTACCATGCACGAGGAGCTTGCTGTAGACCATATAAAGCTTTGTTGAGACGAAAAACAGAAGAAGGCTGCTGATGGCTTTCAAATCCAGGAGGTTGCTCAACATAAACTTCTTCCTGGAGTTTGCCGTTAAGAAACACACTCTTAACATTCATCTGATAGACTTTAAAGTCTTTAAAAGCAGCAAATGCAAGAAATATGCGAATGGCTTCTAAGCGAGCTATAGGAGCAAAAGTTTCATCGAAATCAATGCCTTCTTCCTGTTTGTAGCCCTGTGCAACTAATCTTGCTTTATTTCTGATGACTACACAATTTTCATCTAGTTTATTTCGAAATACCCATTTGGTACCTATTATAGTGTGATGCTGTGGTCGTGGTACCAAATGACATACTTTGTTTCGCTCAAACTGATTTAGTTCTTCCTGCATTGCTTCTACCTAGCTTGGGTCTAACATAGCATCATCAATCTTTTTAGGTTCTATGTGTGATATGAATGCAGCATGAAGAAATTCATTAATCATTTGTCCTCTGGTGCGTAGATGAGCAACAGGGTTACCTATGACCTGCCCAGGAGGATGATCCTTCATCCATCGGAGCGGTGGTCCAAGAGGGTTGAGCTCTTCATTCGAATGAATATGAGTGGGTAGCTCAGGAGATTTGATTGATGCATCTATTTTGTTAGTTCCATCTACTGCAGCAGGAGTGAGTTCAACAGCATCATTGTCAACTGGATGCAGTGCTTGTGGACCAGTAGACTCCTATGCTTGAGCATCAGGAACTTCTGGTTCTAAAGAGCAGTCAATTCTGCTTCTGTAATCTATCTCATCATCAACATTTTCATCTATGTGAGTGTTTTCAAGTCGATTGCTCAAGTTGTTGATTTGTAAATCAGAAACAGTACAATCAGTAGATTCATCGAATTTTACATGCACGGATTCTTCTACAGTAAGAGTTCTATTATTAAATACTCTGAAAGCTTTACTAACTATTGAATATCCAAGAAATATCCCAGCATCAGATTTGGCATCAAAGGCGGTGAGATGAGTCTTTCCATTGTTGTGAATAAAACATTTGCAACCAAACACATGGAAATAAGAAATATTTGGCTTACTGCCATTCCAGATCTCATAAGGGGTTTTATTTGCTCGCTTATTAATCATTGATCTGTTCTGCGTATAACAATCTGTGTTGACAGCTTCTGCCCTGTAAGGCCCATATACTTAACCCTTGATTAGTGTATTAATCATTCTGTGTGGCACATGCTTTCAATAAAATCATTCGGGAAACTCAGATGATACTTTACCATTGAATGGCAATTACAAAATTTTCTTTAACATACGATGTTATAAGTTCATCATCCTAACAACAATGGACTCATAGAGTTCGCCCATTACACCACTTTTTACATTGTGGACTTTTATAAAAATTTGGGCAGAGTCTCCCCATAAATAGAGCTATCCCGAAATAAAAGCACAACACATAACATAATTCCCGGCCAGGGAAAACATAATACTCATCAGAATACAGCAATATTAAGTAAATTCCCAGCCAGGGAAGACACCACACATATGGCAACAAAGTGGGTTTCAACACCCACAATACACCAATGACTCTCATAACCTTTAGCAATTATACCTCTAATTGCATGCAACATAGAATGAAAGAGAGAAAGGTTCATGCCATTATATACAACCCATATACAAGTATAATCGTGCTCACATGCGAGCATCATAAATATGTGTATAACCATCATGGGTATATATATATATAGGTACTCTATACGATACCGTGCTCCATCAAGCCCTGGTACCACGATCCTGGGAGTACATCCAATCAACAGATCGAGCTCATCTCCAAAGCCATCGATGTACCTGTTCACCTGCCCCCAACAGAGACAGCCCCCAACGGGGTGCGCATACCAATTCCACAATTTCATAATCATAATGACATAATACATAATTTACGAAAATGTAAATATTGTGGAACATATTTACACTTCCTGGATGGTATCATCCTCATCCTAGCGTACTCCTGTAATAACCCTGTTCTCAAAACAGATAAATCATCAAATCCTGAATATGCAGTTAATCATCATATTGGTTAACCCTAACCAGTTTCGAATTAACAACATTTCATAACATCTTTCTTTATCTAGCAATTATCATAATTCTTGATATCATATTGAGATTTCCTTAACTTCCGATACTAGTTAATCACTTCTCTGATTAACTATGTCTCTGTTCCTATTCATTACCAATAGGGAATAAAAATACAGATATCCCAGATATCTAATCAATACCACATTTTCATTTCTTACTTCAAAGTAGCGTCATACTACTGGTGTTCGCTCCGTAGCGACCACACCCATCATTTGCTCGCTTCATAGCGGCACCAAGCATTTCACCATGTGAATCAAAATAACGTAACCAAGTCCCGGTGCCATCATAGTAAAACATTTCATGTATTTTAAATCATGCATCGTACTTATAAAACATCATTTAAGCTATGCTCGTACGCTAAACGTACCTTAAATCCTCGAAGTCCGAGCCAAACCTTGCTCGAGTTCCATGTCCCGAGGAATGATGTGCTAACACGATAAATAATTCACAATTATTTACGAACATGCAACCCATGCTCAAGCACACCCATATCCCTCAAAATATTATCAACACACGATAGTTAACCTTTAAAAAGACCCGGGGTAGGGTACATGCAGGGAGGGAACAAATGAGACAATATCGAAAATTGTTCAAGAACACCCTACAAATTTTCGAACCCTTATCTCACAAATCGAACCCAATTAAACACCATAAATCATCTAAAAAATGTGAATTAAACCATCAATAGCAAGAATCATCATCCTTGCCAAAAACCCCCAAATTTTCGAACTCAAGCCCTTAAATTCGAACCCAATAAGCATCAATAATACATCTAAAACATGTAATAATCAATTACTAACAAGAATCATCACTCCTTGTCAAAAGCCCCAATTTTTCGAACCCTAACTCATGAAAATCGAGCTGAAATTCGAACTAAATGCAACAATTATTTCGAACCACAAAAGTCTGAAATCATCGACTCAAAATCAGCTTAAAAACGCCCCAAAAACACGAGAATAATCGTGCCAAAATCATACCAAAATCGAGCCCCAAAAATCGGATGAACTCCAATTTTCGAACCCTACGCTTTTCTGGCAAATCCGAACGCGATTCTCGACGAAACTTCGAATTGTTGGTATGGATAGGAGCGCCTGGAAGAGACGATTCCAATGGCGGGTGGCACGCGCCGAACGGCGGCCGGACGGCGTCGGGCGAACGACTTTTACGTGCGGGGGTCAAAGGGGATCGAGAAGTGCGCGGGCGGGAAGAGAGAGAGGAGGTGGGGAAAAATGGTTCCGATAATTAAAATCTCGGGTTCAACTGGTATTTATAGCAAAAATACCCCGAAATACTAATATCCCCACAAATACATCATGATTCATTAAAAATCATCTGTTTTCAAAAACTCTCTCTCTAACACCAAAACCCCCTACCGGTGCTCACACAAGCACCCGAGATTCCGAGACACAACAAAAACCCAACTCTTAGGTTTTACACCGTAATGTGAATACAATCTCAACCTCGGGATCCAACGATCCCAACTACCCAAATAAACGAGCCCCGAAGGCCCAACATCGCGATTAAACTCCAAATCGCCACGTAAAACAACTTTAGGGATTTTTAACACTACGGGATTAACATCTATAATCCCTGGTCATCACAATATCCCCCACTAAAAGAATTTCATCCTCGAAATTAGCACCGGTATAACACATACCACCCAGGCTACACAACAACATGAAGCCATAACTTCGATTCTTGACCATATCAGAATCGTATTAATAAACGCGAGGATACTTACCTCACATCAAACTCTGAAACAGAGCGACATACCAAAACCAACATATCACCCAAGAGGCAAAACGTACCTGAATGCGGGTCATCCTAAAAGTCAGCCTTCCTGACTGCAAAACAACCAATACTTACGACTGTAGATCGGACAGTCATCCTTAGTTCTAATACAACTAGTAAGAACGCATCATAAATGACACCTCAACCGTGAGAATGTTGACCTCGTGTCAACTCTGAAGTGGAATAGACTTCCAAATCCATTATAACGTCAAAAAGCGTCAGCGCAACCCAACGCTAACAATCCAAAAGCAGTTAGTTAACTGAAACTGCGAGGATCCGAATCGCTCCCGATTCCATCGTAGATATCATTCAATGACATCTCTTATCATGACTCACGATGTCTAACATACATCGTTACAAGGGAAACACTAGTATTCCACGGTGTACACACACCAAACCTGGTTTCCACTTTCAAACCTCCTCTATCGAAGGAGCAGTCGCGTCATTGCAACTCAAATTGGGCAACTCACGGCCACAGATTCACACAAAAGATATCTCATAAGATGTCCACCTCTGGATATCCCAAGAACCACATCCTGGTCATAAACAAACAATCGAGACTCCTCAGAGTTTCAAACTTGAAAGGACATGCAATAAACCCATTGCATCCCAAATACATGGATTCCCAGATCGAATCAACGACGACTTGATGACTCTCTTGTTGGTACTCCAACATCATGAGCTGTCACAGACAAGTCTCACCAAGATTAAACATAACGTATACACGTTTCAGTGAGGCATGCACAACCTCAACCTCGATGACATGGTGACTACTAGAGTCCACCACAATCCACATCGTATCACCTTACGATTTGCCACACTTGGTTCCTACGAGCAGTATAACGGCTCTAACAAGCCCCTCTTGGTGCTGCACACACACGGCAGACAAACTAGTCGCTGCCTCTCTAGGTTCACCTCAAACCTACCAATAAGATGGACGTTTCCGCACGGCATACCATACTGTGGGAAGAAAATCAATAGAGTAGTGGGTCTTTACCCAACATTCCTCTAATGCCTATACACCCTGGACACTCCAATGTCCTTGTTTCATAGCCATGCATATAGTCATTAATTCTTGACATGAATGATTAAAATCATCATCTTATAATTATCACCATCTTATAACATCTTCATCATATGAGCATCATCATTTCATAAATATCATCATCTTATAACATCATCATCACATAAGCATCGTCATCTTATAGCATCATCATCTTATACATCATCATCATATAAGCATTATCATCTTATAGCATCATCATCTTATACATCCTCACCTTATAGCATCATCATCTTATACATCATCATCATATAAGCATCATCATCTTATAGCATCATCATCTTATACATCATCATCTTATAAGCATCATCTTATACATCATCATCATATAAGCATCATCATCTTATAGCATCATCATCTTATACATCATCATCATATAAGCATTATCATCTTATAGCATCATCATCTTATACATCATCATCTTATAGCATCATCATCTTATACATCATCATCATATAAGCATTATCATCTTATAGCATCATCATCTTATACATCATCATCTTATAGCATCATCATCTTATACATCATCATCATATAAGCATCATCATCTTATAGTATCATCATCTTATACATCATCATCATATAAGCATCATCATCTTATAGCATCATCATCTTATACATCATCATCTTATAGCATCGTCATCTTATACATCATCATCATATAAGCATCATCATCTTATAGCTATAACAGTAAATGTACGAAATCATAGTTGAGTAAGCTTGCTGGTTATTCATTAACTTCTTTTCATTTTCCCTGGTTCATATTCATGCACATGGGCATCTTACCCCGTGGCATCTTACCACATAATAACATCGTATGGCCTCTTACCATATGGGCATCTTACCCCGTGGCGTCTTACCACATAATAACATTGTATGGCCTCTTACCATATGGGCATCTTACCCTGTGGCGTCTTACCACATAATAACATCGTATGGCCTCTTACCATATGGGCATCTTACCCCGTGGCGTCTTACCACATAATAACATTGTATGGCCTCTTACCATATGGGCATCTTACCCTGTGGCGTCTTACCACATAATAACATCGTATGACCTCTTACCATATGGGTATCTTACCCCGTGGCGTCTTACCACATAATAACATTGTATGGCCTCTTACCATATGGGCATCTTACCCTGTGGCGTCTTACCACATAATAACATCGTATGGCCTCTTACCATATGGGCATCTTACCCTGTGGCGTCTTACCACATAATAACATCGTATGGCCTCTTACCATATGGGCATCTTACCCCGTGGCGTCTTACCACATAATAACATTGTATGGCCTCTTACCATATGGGCATCTTACCCTATGGCGTCTTACCACATAATAACATCGTATGGCCTCTTACCATATGGGCATCTTACCCCGTTATATGGCATCTTACCATAACATAATCATCGTGTGGCATCTTACCACATGGGCATCTTACCCAATCATATGGCGTCTTACCATATCATAAACATTGTGTGGCATCTTACCACATGGGCATCTTACCCAATCATATGGCGTCTTACCATATCATAAACATTGTGTGGCATCTTACCACAGGGGCATCTTACCCACTCTCATATACGTCATCATAAACATCATCATGATCATCATCATCGTAAACATCATCGTAAACATCATCATCATAAACATCATCATAATCATCATCATCGTAAACATCATCGTAAACATCAGCATCATAAACATCATCATAATCATCATCATCGTAAACATCATCATCATAAACATCATCATAATCATCATCATCATAAACATCATATCATCTTTACTCATCATAAACATCATCATAAACTTACTTATCATAATCATCGTATAGAAGCATGGTTTACCATCCGATGCCCGTACATTTCTTACGTACCTTCCTTGCTTGAACATTACATGAACAAACGCATTAGTATATTCAATAATAATTGAGACCATACCGAAGTATTTCACTGTCGGTTGTCTACCCAGTCTGTCCTCAGACAATACGTCATATCTTTCTTTTCCCTGATTTTCTTCCAAAATCAGATTCCTTGGCACGTAGCATATAGAGTGTTAGACATCACTATTAATGCCATCCTATCGTGTTCCACACGATTCCTGCAACCACAATGGTTAGCAATACCACTTTTCATATCATAAAAGCACATAAACAATTAGTCATGTCGTATAACATTAATGCCATCATGCATAAATATGTGCTATCAATAACTTCCTAGGCCCTCAACAGCCCCAATGAACAACCACTGCTCTGATACCACTAATGTAAGGACCCCATATACTTAACCCTTGATTAGTGTATTAATAATTCTGTGTGGCACATGCTTTCAATAAAATCATTCGGGAAACACAGATGATACTTTACCATTGAATGGCAATTACAAAATTTTCTTTAACATACGATGTTATAAGTTCATCATCCTAACAACAATGGACTCATAGAGTTCGCCCATTACACCACTTTTTACATTGTGGACTTTTATAAAAATTTGGGCAGAGTCTCCCCATAAATAGAGCTATCCCGAAATAAAAGCACAACACATAACATAATTCCCGGCCAGGGAAAACATAATACTCATCAGAATACAGCAATATTAAGTAAATTCCCAGCCAGGGAAGACACCACACATATGGCAACAAAGTGGGTTTCAACACCCACAATACACCAATGACTCTCATAACCTTTAGCAATTCTACCTCTAATTGCATGCAACATAGAATGAAAGAGAGAAAGGCTCATGCCTTTATATACAACCCATATACAAGTATAATCGTGCTCACATGCGAGCATCATAAATATGTGTATAACTATCATGGGTATATATATATATAGGTACTCTATACGATACCGTGCTCCATCAAGCCCTGGTACCACGATCCTGGGAGTACATCCAATCAACAGCTCGAGCTCATCTCCAAAGCCATCGATGTACCTGTTCACCTGCCCCCAACAGAGACAGCCCCCAACGGGGTGAGCATACCAATTCCACAATTTCATATTCATAATGACATAATACATAATTTACGAAAATGTAAATATTGTGGAACATATGTGACACTTCCTGGATGGTATCATCCTCATCCTAGCGTACTCCTGTAATAACCCTGTTCTCAAAACAGATAAATCATCAAATCCTGAATATGCAGTTAATCATCATATTGGTTAACCCTAACCAGTTTCGAATTAACAACATTTCATAACATCTTTCTTTATCTAGCAATTATCATAATTCTAGATATCATATTGAGATTTCCTTAACTTCCGATACTAGTTAATCACTTCTCTGATTAACTATGTCTCTATTCCTATTCATTACCAATAGGGAATAAAAATACAGATATCCTAGATATCTAATCAATACCACATTTTCATTTCTTACTTCAAAGTAGCGTCATACTACTGGTGTTCGCTCCGTAGCGACCACACCCATCATTTGCTCGCTTCATAGCGGCACCAAGCATTTCACCATGTGAATCAAAATAACGTAACCAAGTCCCGGTGCCATCATAGTAAAACATTTCATGTATTTTAAATCATGGATCGTACTTATAAAACATCATTTAAGCTATGCTCGTACGCTAAACGTACCTTAAATCCTCGAAGTCCGAGCCAAACCTTGCTCGAGTTCCATGTCCCGAGGAATGATGTGCTAACACGATAAATAATTCACAATTATTTACGAACATGCAACCCATGCTCAAGCACACCCATATCCCTCAAAATATTATCAACACACGACAATTAACCTTTAAAAAGACCCGGGGCAGGGTACATGCAGGGAGGGAACAAATGAGACAATATCGAAAATTGTTCAAGAACACCCTACAAATTTTCGAACCCTTATCTCACATATCGAACCCAATTAAACACCATAAATCATCTAAAAAATGTGAATTAAACCATCAATAGCAAGAATCATCATCCTTGCCAAAAACCCCCAAATTTTCGAACTCAAGCCCTTAAATTCGAACCCAATAAGCATCAATAATACATCTAAAACATGTAATAATCAATTACTAACAAGAATCATCACTCCTTGTCAAAAGCCCCAATTTTTCGAACCCTAACTCATGAAAATCGAGCTGAAATTCGAACTAAATGCAACAATTATTTCGAACCACAAAAGTCTGAAATCATCGACTCAAAATCAGCTTAAAAACGCCCCAAAAACACTAGAATAATCGTGCCAAAATCATACCAAAATCGAGCCCCAAAAATCGGATGAACTCCAGTTTTCGAACCCTACGCTTTTCTGGCAAATCCGAACGCGATTCTCGACGAAACTTCGAATTGTTGGTATGGATAGGAGCGCCTGGAAGAGACGATTCCAATGGCGGGTGGCACGCGCCGAACGGCGGCCGGACGGCGTCGGGCGAACGACTTTTACGTGCGGGGGTCAAAGGGGATCGAGAAGTGCGCGGGCGGGAAGAGAGAGAGGAGGTGGGGAAAAATGGTTCCGATAATTAAAATCTCGGGTTCAACTGGTATTTATAGCAAAAATACCCCGAAATACTAATATCCCCACAAATACATCATGATTCATTAAAAATCATCTGTTTTCAAAAACTCTCTCTCTAACACCAAAACCCCCTACCGGTGCTCACACAAGCACCCGAGATTCCGAGACACAACAAAAACCCAACTCTTAGGTTTTACACCGTAATGTGAATACAATCTCAACCTCGGGATCCAACGATCCCAACTACCCAAATAAACGAGCCCAGAAGGCCCAACATCGCGATTAAACTCCAAATCGCCACGTAAAACAACTTTAGGGATTTTTAACACTACGGGATTAACATCTATAATCCCTGGTCATCACATGCCCAAATCTTTGCGATATATCTGATTCTGCAAGCATAGTTCGCGCAGCTTCTTTCAAAGTGCGGTTCCTACGCTCAGCAACTCCGTTTCGTTGAGGGGTTCTTGCAGCAGAGTATTCATGTTTAATACCAAGGTCATCTAGGTATGATTCGAGTGACTGATTGGTAAACTCGGTACCTTTATCACTACGAATCCTATCTATCCCACACGATTTCTCATTTTGGAGTCTTTTCAGTAGTTTGATCAGCTTTGGAGTAGCCTGGTCTTTGCCACTTAGAAACAGGACCCACGAAAAATGAGAGTAATCGTCTATTAACACTAGGGTATACTTCATTTCCCCCTAGACTTGTTACTGGTATAGGACCAAAAAGATCCATATGCAGCAACTCTAGGCACCGAGAAGAAGATTTACTCCCTTTGTTCTTAAAGGAGGATCTGATTTGCTTACCAAGTTGGCATGCTGCATAGATCTTGTCTTTTGAGAACTTTATTTGAGGAAGTCCAATGACTAGATCAAGTTTACGCAGACTGGCAATAATTTTAAAGTTTAAGTGACTCAATCGTTTGTGCCAAAGCCAATTTTTGGAAGTATTCAAGGCAGGAAAGCAAGTAGACAAAGTAGGCTGACTTAGGTTCAATCATCTTATATGTGTTCTCATGCCTTCTTCCTACAAGTAATACACTGCCATCAGTAGATTTGATTGTGCATGAGTGCTGGTTGAATTTTACAGTGTGACCATTGTCACAAAGTTGACTGATGCTAATCAAGTTATAACATAAGTTTTCAACCAACCGAATATCTTTAATAATAATGTTACCGTAGATAATCTTACCCTTACCCACGGTTCTACCTTGTCTTGAAAGGTTATTCTAGGTCCAGTGGTCTCCACCAACTCAGACAATAAGCACGCATTTCCTGTCATGTGTCTAGAACATCCGCTGTCCAGAAACCACTCTGAGCTCCGGACTTGATGAATTCTAGTTTTCTACAATTAAAGCGATAAAATGGTTGGTATCCAATCCTACTTGGGTCCAGAAAGGATTAGTCCTTTCGGGACCCACACTTGTATAAACCTGAATTGTTTGGGTCTGTGTGTCCTGAAACGTGTGTGCATTAAATGATAAGGATGTTCTTGGGTGATATGTGTGATACTGAGTGTATGCGTGTTGTTTAGGTTTTTGGTTTCTGTTTGGAAGCATATATCTCTTTTGGACATGCATACAATTATAATACCAGTTGGGTTTTACCTCTCGAGTGGCCTGACCTGTGGGATTATGTTTATTTCTAAACTTTTGCCCCGGTCTAGCTTTCTCTTTTTGCTTAACATAACAGATACCTTTGTGTGATGCCCGTTCCTTGATGAGTGTTGGCTCAGCCGATTCCTTAACCAACTCACTTGGTTCATATACTGTGCTTGATCTTACAAAATTCATTGTTTGAATCTTGTTCCTTTCCAGACACAGTTGAGATTTGATGCCAGATGAGTTACTATCATTGTTAGAGTAGCCTATACCGGTAAGATCACCAGCAAGCCTTATTGACTCAAGCATTTCATCTTTTCTGGCAGTAGATGCATTCCATGTGCAAACCAGCTTACTGAGTTTCTGCTGAGCACATGTTGCTTCATCCCTTTCTTTCTCGAGCCGACTTACTTTTTCCATTAAGCTTTTCAACTCATTTGATTAGTCACAATCAAATTTGTTGTTTTGTTGTTCTGTTGTTCTGTTGGGACTGGTTGTTCGGTCTTGTAGTTCTCGAAGGATTCATACAACATCTGACACTCATTAATCGTGTCCTGCAATGCATTAGTGAGTTCATTATGTGTAAATTCAGAGAGATTCGAGTCAGTTACCTCACAGTCATCGTTGGCCATTAAGCAATGAACTTCTTCCTCTTCACTCTCACTGGATGAGCTGGTAGACTTTTCTTATTCTGACTCTGAATCAGCCCATTTGCTCTTGTTTTCTTCAGCCACCAGTACTTTCTGTTCTCTGTCCCTTCTGAATGATCTTCTACTCTCTTTTGACTTTCTATAGTCCTTGGATCCCCTCTTTGATCATCTTTCTTTGGTTTAGGACAGTTAGCGATACAATGTCCTGGCTTAAGACAATTGAAGCATACACGATCATCCTCATCTGATCTATTTTTGAAGTTCTGCTTCCTTGGATAAGATTGATAGACCTTTTGACTCTTCTTCATAAACTTTCCAAATTTTTTGACAAACTGCACCATTGCATCGTTGCATATTTGTACAGGAGTCATTTCTATTGAGGTAGGCAGAGCTTCAGATGCAGTAAGAGCTTTGGTTGGTTGACTGGTGCTGGGTTCATCTTCAATCCGAATCCCTAGTTCAAACTCATATGCTTTTAAGTCAGCAAATAAATCATGTAGATCTATCTTGATTAAGTCTTTGGATTCTCTCATAGCAATTGTTTTTACATCCCATTCTCTTGGGAGACCTCTCATGACCTTTACAGTGATTTCCCTGTTGGATAGATCTTTAACAAGGCTATTGAGTTCATTTATGATTCCAGTTACTCTTTCATCATATTCGCTGAGAGTCTCTCCGGACATCATTTTGATGTTTTCAAGCTTCTGTAGGGCGACAGTGAGCTTGTTTTCCTTGGTTTGATCATTTCCTTTGCATAGCTGAGCAATCTTTTCCCAGATGTCCTCTGCAGTTGGACACATTTTGATCTTGTTGAACATATTTTTGTCCAGAGTTTTGAACAATATGTCTTTGGCCACATTGTCCAGATTTGCCTTTTTCTTTTCTTCATTTGTCCAGAAGGATCTGTCCTTCTCGACCATCTGGGGTTCACCACCTGTAATGGCAGCTGTTGTATTGACTTTCAAGATCTTCATTGGTCCATCGGTGATGACGAACCACATGTCATCGTCTTGGGCACTTAGATGTGCTTGCATACGAATTCTCCAGTCATCGTATTCATCCTTTTTGAACATCGGAATCTTGCGGAATGAGGCCATCAGTTTTTAGTAATTTCTCAATATTGAGAAGACCAAGCTCTGATACCACTTGTTAGGATCGGGGTAGTGTTTAGAAGTGGGGGGGTTGAATAAACACTAGATTTAATTTCGATTTTGCTCGGGTTTGCTGCAGACTGTTAAGTACTGCAGTAGCTTCTCAATATATTGTAAGTCAGCAGACACTGATTATAGTGTTGAAGACGTCTGTTGGACTTGTGAGTGATAATAACTGAATGGTAAATAAGCAGTAAGTAAATGACACAAGTATTGTTTCTGGAAGTTCGAAGCACAACGCTTCTACGTCTCCCCTTCTTCCTTTGCAAGAAAGTTTACACTAGAAGAGTTTGGTTTACACTTTACAGTATACAACCTTCTTAGGCACTCACACAGCTTGACTTAAACTCCTAGCAATCACAAGTTCCTAACTTGTGTACAATGATTTCTATGACACTCACACAAATATAAACTGTTTGACTTCGAGTGTTCTTCGAGCAGCAGACTCAGTTGTAGTTAATCTGTCACGATTACAGTAGTAGTGCTTGTCTGCTCTTGCTGAACCTTCAGAGAATATCAGTGAGATGATTTTTTTTTTGCGTTGAGGTGTTTCTTTTTTTTGATCAGGTGGTTCAGCTAACCTCTTCATTCTTTGCTTGGATGTATTTATAGACTCAGTGGTCTAACGGCAACTTTTCTGTATTAGGAAGAGATCAGCTTTCCAAATTTTGATTGTCTTCTTTCCTATTTTGTTAAGCAACGGCTCTTTTATTCTGACACTAATGGTGGCGGAGATATAGCAGGGTGCGCCGCTCTGTTGTACCTTTGTCAGAATAGGTTGTACTTGTTTTGTCTTGTTGCTTTGTGCTCTTGCTAGATGGTTAGACCTATGCTGGCTTTCTTCTTTCAAATGGTCTTTCATTATTCTGTACTCAGTAGAGGTCTGTCCAATAGTTGTCCATTCAGTTGGTGTTTGTCCGGTAGATGTCCATCCGGTAAGTGTTTGTCATGCGGTAGGTGTTTGTCCAGTTGATGTCCATCACCCGGTAGGTGTTTGTATCCAGTAGGTGTCTGTCCAGTTGATGTTTGTCACCCGGTAGGTGTTTGTATCCAATAGGTGTCTGTTCAGTTGATGATTGTCACCACCAAAACTTAGAAATGTTTTCCCAACAAAAACCATAACCCAAAATCAATCAACACATAATCAAACATTAAACAAGGATATTGCTCACCTCTTGAGCTCAAATCCTAGCAAGAAACCAAGCAAATCAAAGTGTTGAAATTCCTCTCATCTTTGTGATGTCCGGGGATTAGTGGTGTTAATCCCGGTATGGTAATAATCCTTGATGGATTTTTAATCATGGCAATTAGGAATTAATTGCGGTTTTGGATCTCCCGAGGTTGTTAAATCGGGCACTTGGGACCGTTGGATCCAAAGGTTGAGATGGTATTCTCATTTCGGTGGAAAACCTATGAGTTGGGTTTTCGGTGGGACTTGAGGTCCGGGGCGCCTTATGTTGGGGCCAGTCTAGGAATTTGCTATTGGAGAGAGAGTTTTTGGAAACAGATGATTTTTAAAGAATCATGATGTATTGGTGGAGGTATTGGTGTGTTGGAGTATTTTTGCTATATATACCCATTGGACTCGGGATTCCGTCATTCGGAATCCATTTCTCTCTCTCTCTCTCTATCGATCCAAACCCTTCTCCCCCATTTCCCTCTTCTCCCTTATGGGAAATTTGATGGTAGCTTGGCTCGGGAGCCGGTTTTCTCGAAGATAATCAGGTATTAATCTTCCCCTCGTCATTGGCTTCGATTTGATAGTAGTATGGTAGCTTTTGGTTGAGGTTTTGGTTGGCTATGGGTTTTGGGAATTTTTGGTTAAAATCCTATGTTGAGTTTTTAAAGTTTTTATTGGCTTTAAATGTTGTGATGACCAGGGATTATAGATGTTAATCCCGTAGTGTTAATAATCCCTAAAGTTGTTTTACGTGGCGATTTGGAGTTTAATCGCGGTGTTGGGCCTTTTGGGCTCGTTTATTTGGGTAGTTGGGATCGTTGGATCCAGAGGTTGAGATTGTATTCTCATTTCGGTGTAAAACCTAAGAGTTGGGTTTTTGATGTGTCTCGGAATCTCGGGTGCTTGTGTGGGCACCGGTAGGGGGTTTTGGAGTTAGACAGAGAGTTTTTGAAAACAGATGATTTTTAATGAATCACGATGTATTTGTGGGGCTATTAGTATTTCGGGGTATTTTTGCTATAAATACCAGTTGAACCCGAGAGTTTAATAAAATTTCATTTCAGTCCTTCAGCCTTCTTTCTCCCCACGCCCGCGCCCATTCCCGTCTGCCCCAGCCACCGCGCACAAAAACGCTTCGCCCGCCGCCATCAGGCCGCCGTTCGGCGCGTCCGACCTACCGGTGGCTTCGTCTCGTCCAGACGCTCCCTTTTGTATCGGTAATTCGAAGTTTCGTCGCGTCTTGGAGTCGAATTTTGCAGGAATGCGTCGATCCCCAAATTTCTAGGGTTCTTCGATTTCGGTCGATTTTCTTCCGATCTTCGTATGGGTAACCCTCCTTACTCCTTTTCCATGCTTGTGATGTATTTTCCCTGCCTAATTGTGAAAATTGGTTCGAAATTATTTTCGAATTTTGTGGGGTTTGGTTCGAAAATTTGGGGGATTTTGGCAAGGGTGATGATTCTTGCTATTGATGGTTTAATTCATGTGTTTAGATGATTTATGGTGCTTGGTTGGGTTCGAATTGTGATGCTAGGGTTCGAATTATTGAAGGTGTTCTTGAGCAATTTTTCGATATGTCGCATTCGTTTTCCCTCCCTGCATGTACCCTGCCCCGGGTCTTTTAAATGATTTATTGTCGTGTGTTGACAATATTTTGAGGGTTATGGATGTGCTTGAGCATGGGTTACATGTTCGTAAATAATTGTGAATTATTTATCGTGTTAGCACATCGTTCCTCGGGGCATGGAACTCGAGCAAGGTTTGGCTCGGACTTCGAGGATTTAAGGTACGTTTAGCGTACGAGCATAGCTTAAATGATGTTTTACAAGTATGATGCATGATTTAAAATACATGAAATGTTTTACTATGATGGCACCGGGACTTGGTTACGTTATTTTGATTCACATGGTGAAATGCTTGGTGCCGCTATGAAGCGAGCAAATGATTGGGTGTGGTTGCTACGGAGCGAACACCGATAGTATGACGCTACTTTGAAGTAAGAAATGAAAATGTGGTATTTGATTAGATATCTAGGATATCTATATTTTATTCCCTATTGGTAATGAATAGGAACAGAGACGTAGTTAATTAGAGAAGTGATTAACTAGTATCGAAGTTAAGGAAATCTCAATATGATATCTAGAATTATGATAATTGCTAGATAAAGAAAGATGTTATGAAATGTTGTTAATTTGAAACTGGCTAGGGTTAACCAATGTGATGATTAACTGCATATTCAGGATTTGATGATTTATCTGTTTTGAGAACAGGGTTATTACAGGGGTACGCTAGGATGAGGATGATACCATCCAGGAAGTGTCACATATGTTCCACAATATTTACATTTTCGTAAATTATGTATTATGTCATTATGATTATGAAATTGTGGAATTGGTATGCTCACCCGTTGGGGGCTGTCTCTGTTGGGGCAGGTGAACATGTACATCGATGGCTTTGGAGATGAGCTCGAGCTGTTGATTGGATGTACTCCCAGGATCGTGGTACCAAGGCTTGATGGAGCACGGTATCGTATAGAGTACTTATATACCCTGAGGATTATATACATATTCATGATGCTCGCATGTGAGCATGATTATACTTGTATATGGGTTGTATATAAAGGCATGAGCCTTTCTCTCTTTCATTCTATGTTGCATGCAATTAGAGGTAGAATTGCTAAATGATATGAGAGTCATTGGTGTATTGTGGGTGTTGAAACCCACTTTTGTTGTCATATGTGTGGTGTCTTCCCTGGCTGGGAATTTACTTGATATTGCTGTATTCTGATGAGTATTATGTTTTCCCTGGCCGGGAATTATGTTATGTGTTGTGCTCTTATTTCGGGATAGCTCTATTTATGGGGAGACTCTGCCCAAATTTTTATAAAAGTCCACAATGTAAAAAGTGGTGTAATGGGGATGGTAATGGGCGAACTCTATGAGTCTATTGTTGTTAGGATGATGAACTTATAACATTGTATGTTAAATAAAATTTTGTAATTGCCATTCAATGGTAAAGTATCATCTGAGTTTCCCGAATGATTTTATTGAAAGCATGTGCCACACATAATGATTAATACACTAATCAAGAGTTAAGTATATGGGGTCCTTACATTAGTGGTATCAGAGCAGTGGTTGCTCATTGGGGCTGTTGAGGGCCTAGGAAGTTATTGATAGCACATATTTATGCATGATGGCATTAATGTTATACGACATGACTAATTGTTTATGTGCTTTTATGATATGAAAAGTGGTATTGCTAACCATTGTGGTTGCAGGAATCGTGTGGAACACGATAGGATGACATTAATAGTGATGTCTAACACTCTATGCTGCTACGTGCCAAGGAATCTGATTTTGGAAGAAAATCAGGGAAAAGAAAGATATGATGTAATGTCTGAGGACAGACTGGGTAGACAACCGACAGTGGAATACTTCGGTATGGTCTCAATTATTATTGAATATACTAATGCGTTTGTTCATGTAATGTTCAAGCAAGGAAGGTACGTAAGAAACGTACGGGCATCAGACGGTAAACCATGCTTCTATACTATGATTATGCGATGATTGCACAAGTATATATATGATAAGTAAGTTTATGATGATGTTTATGATGAGTAAAGATGATATGATGTTTATGATGATGATTATGATAAGTAAGTTTATGATGATGTTTATGATGAGTAAAGATGATATGATGTTTATGATGATGATTATGATAAGTAAGTTTATGATGATGTTAATGATGAGTAAAGATGATATGATGTTTATGATGATGATTATGATAAGTAAGTTTATGATGATGTTTATGATGAGTAAATATGATATGATGTTTATGATGATGATAATGATAAGTAAGTTTATGATGATGTTTATGATGAGTAAAGATGATATGATGTTTATGATGATGATTATGATAATTAAGTTTATGATGATGTTTATGATGAGTAAAGATGATATGATGTTTATGATGATGATTATGATAAGTAAGTTTATGATGAGGTTTATGATGATGATTACGATGAATAAGTTTATAATGATGATGTTTATATGATGATATGATGTTATTTGTGGTAAGATGCCACGGGGTAAGATGCCCCACATGGTAAGAGGCCATGCGATGTTATTTGTGGTAAGATGCCACGGGGTAAGATGCCCCACATGGTAAGAGGCCATGCGATGTTATTTGTGGTAAGATGCCACGGGGTAAGATGCCCCACATGGTAAGAGGCCATGCGATGTTATTTGTGGAAAGATGCCATGGGGTAAGATGCCCATATGGTAAGAGGCCATATGATATTATTATGTGGATTTACGATGACTCATTCTTTTATGAGAATTGACGATGATTTATGCCGCCGGATATGATGATAGCGATGCCCCATTCCGCTATTTTACGATGACTCAATCATTTATGAGAATTGGCGATGATTTATGCCGCCGGATATGATGATAGCGATGCCCCATTCCGCTATTTTACGATGACTCATTCTTTTATGAGAATTGGCGATGATTTATGCCGCCAGATATGATGATAGCGATGCCCCATTCCGCTATTTTACGATGACTTATTCTTTTATGAGGATTGGCGATGATTTATGCCGCCGGATATGATGATAGCGATGCCCCATTCCGCTATTTTACGATGACTTATTCTTTTATGAGGATTGGCGATGATTTATGCCGCCGGATATGATGATAGCGATGCCTCATTCCGCTATTTTACGATGACTCACTCTTTTATGAGGATTAGCGACGATTTATGCCGCCGGATATGTTGATAGCGATGCCCCATTCCGCTATTATGTGGATTTACGATGACTCATTCTTTTATGAGGATTGGCGATGATTAGTGCCGCCAGATACGTTGATAGCGATGCCTCTTTCCGCTGTTATGTAGACGATGATTCATGCTCAGGTTTATAGCGAGGTTTCATGCCACTTATTATATGACGAGGTATCATGCCGTCGATTCTATAGCGATGGATTGTGCCGCTATGTACTCAGCACAGTACTATGCCGCCTTCGAGCGATGAGTGCTGATTTCGCACTATTATCGAGCGACGGAGACAGGTATGCCGCTATATTGCTAGCGATGAGGTATGGGATATTGCTATTCTATTAGCATTATTATAGCTGGTATGCATTGATATGCATGTTTTATTATGACTATTTTACTAGCATGATGATGGATGACATACGTTGATGTACATGTGTAAGGACCCCCAGCCCTTAACCCTCGATTAGTGTATTAACCACTATGTATGGCACATGCTTTCAATAAAAGTCAATCGGGAAACTCAGATGATGCTTACAAAATTCCTTTAAAATTTCCACGTTGTAAGATCATCTTTACTAACAAATAGACTCATAGAGTTTGCCCATTACCATCCCCTTTTTGCCACTTTTTACATTGTGGACTTTTATAAAAATTTGGGCAGAGTCTCCCCATAAATAGAGCTATCCCGAAATAAAAGCACAACACATAACATAATTCCCGGCCAGGGAAAACATAATACTCATCAGAATACAGCAATACCAAGTCAATTCCCAGCCAGGGAAGACACCACACATATGACGACAAAAGTGGGTTTCAACCCCCACATAATACACCAACGACTCTCATATCATTAGCAATTCTACCCTTAATTGCATGCAACATAGAATGAAAGAGAGAAAGGCTCATGCCTTTATATACAGCCCATATACAAGTATAATCGTTCTCACATGCGAGCATCATGGATATGTATATAATCCTCAGGTGTATATACGTACTCTATACGATACCGTGCTCCATCAAGCCCTGGTACCATGATCCTGGGAGTACATCCAATCAATAGCTCGAGCTCAACTCCAAAGCCATCGATGTACCTGTCCACCTGCCCCAACAGAGACAGCCCCCAACGGGGTGAGCATACCAATACACAAAATCCCATAATCACAATAATGAGATTCATAATTTACAACAAAAGTAAATACTAATGAATTTTAAATGATACTCCCTGGATGGCAACGTCCTCATCCGGGATTCCGTGTACTGTCCCTGTTCTCACAATCATCAAATCTCAAAAATCAGTAAATCCACACATTGATTTACTCATCGCATGCCTGATTCTCAAATATCAATAATCAATGATTCCAAGTTCATTATATATACAAATATAGATATCTCAATATCTAATACTGATTTCTCAGTTTCGCTATCAATCACAGATAGCTCAAATGCCTAGCATTTATTTTACCAATTTCCCATTATACCTAGACATCTCACATGTCTTATAATGAGTACATGATCCCACGATCATTCTCAGGCATCTCAAATGCCGTACAATAGTCATATAGACCCAGTACCCAATATATATCAACACATAAATATAACCATACGCACAACCATCGATGAAATCAAAATACATTATGCATTTCACAAATGCTCTCATATAAAGTAATGCTCGTACGTCGCACGTACCTTAAATCTCCAAAGTCCGAGCCAAACCTTGCTCGAGTTCCATGCCCCGAGGAATGATGTGCTAACACGATAAATAATTCACAATTATTTACGAACATGCAACCCATGCTCAAGCACACCCATAACCCTTATATAGAAAATTATTGTCAACCCACGACAATGAACCATTAAAAGACCCGGGGCAGGGCATAAACAGGGAGGGAAATCGAAGGGGACAATATCGAAAATTGCTCAAGAATTCCCCACAAATTCTCGAACCCTCACAACACAAATCGAACCCAATCAAGCACCATAATTCATCTAAAACATGAATTAATTAATCAACAACATGAATAATCGCCCCACATGCCAAAACCCCAATTTTCGAACCCTAACCCGTGAGCCAACAGCAAGAATTCGAACCACAATGCATCACCAAAGAGACTCAAAAGCTGAACCATGTGAAGCATAATAATTTATCCAAAATCAGCAAGGTTTTTCGAAAATAGAACACCCAAAATCGAACCAATGGCAACGAATTTCTTTGAACCACAAAGCAAGAAATATTTGACCCAAATCAAAGCACCAAACGCCCCAAAATCGCCTGAAAAAAAAGCCCCAAAAACGTACCAAAATCGAGCCCCAAAAACGGACAGAATTTCAGTTCGAACCCTAGCGCTTTCTGCAGAAATCCGAGCTCAAATCGTGACCAAACTTCGAATTGATGGTATGAATAGCTGCGCCTCGGAGAGACGAATCCAACGGCGGGTCAGACGCGCCGAACGGCGGCCGGACGGCGGCGGGCGGACGCCTGGAAGCGGCGTGGGTCAACTGGTATTTATAGCAAAAATACCCCGAAATACTAATAGCCCCACAAATACATCATGATTCATTAAAATCATCTGTTTCCAAAAACTCTCTCTCTAACTCCAAACCTCCTACCGGTGCCCACACCAAGCACCCGAGATTCCGAAACACTTCAACAACCCAACTCTTAGGTTTTACACCGTAATGAGAATACAATCTCAACCTCGGGATCCAACAATCCCAACTACCCAAATAAACGAGTCCAGAAGGCCCAACACCGCGATTAAACTCCAAATCGCCACGTAAACAACTTTAGGGGTTATTAACACTCCGGGATTAATATCCATAATTTCTGGTCATCACAATCCCCCACTAAAAGAATTTCGTCCTCGAAATTAGCACCGGTGTATCACGTAACACCCAGGCTACCCAACAACATGAAGCCATAACTTCGATTCTTGACCATATTAGAATCGTCTTAATAAACGCGAGGATACTTATCTCACATCAAACTCTGAAACAGAGCGACTTTACCAAAACCAACATATCACCCAAGAGGCAAACGTACCTCGATGCGGGTCATCCCAAAAGTCAGTCTCTCATGACTGCAAAACAACCAATACTTACGACTGTAGATCAGACAGTCATCCTTAGTTTTAATACAACTAGTATGAACACATCCTGAATGACACCTCAACCGTGAGAACGTTGACCTCGTGTCAAACTCTGAAGTGGAATAGACTCCCAAATCCATCATAACGTCAAAGAGCGTCAGCACCACTCAACGCTAATAATCCCAAAAGCAGTTAGTCAACTGAAACTGCAAGGATTCGAATTGCTCCCGATTCCATCGTAGGTATCATTCAAAGACATCTCTATCATGACTCACGATGTCTAACATACATCGTTACGAGGAAACACTAGCATTCCATGGTATAATCATACCAGACCTGGTCCCCGCTATACAGACCACCTCCATCCAAGGAGCAGTTGCACCCTCTGCAACTCGGATCGGGCAACTCACGGCCACCGATCCACACGCGAACACATCTCACAAGATGTCCACCTCCGGATATTCCAAGGATCACATCCTGATCATAAATAAACCATCGAGACTCCACAGAGTTTCAAACTCTGAAAGGACATGCAATAAACCCATTGCATCCTCAACGCTTGTGTCGACAGCGACACCCAACCAATCCGAATTCCTGTCATCCCTTGACAATCCTATGATTTAACAATCTAAACTTGGGAAGGCTATCGCATAACTCGAAGGAAAACACCAACAGGGAAATACCTTAACCCACACAAGATAATCCCTCCTCAAAGGAGTCAACTAACCTCACGATTATGCCTCATAATTATCGTGTCATGGAGATTCCCAATCTCAAGGTGTTCCATATCTCTCATCAGAGATTTAGCCATCCAAAATAGCATAACTCTATGCTTGACAAAAAGGAAATCAAAAATTGGCATCCGTATACTCAACGGTATACCTGCCTAAGCACTGACATCACATGCACACTCAATGCACTCGGCTCGGGTATCTACAACATACCCCTAAGCCCCAAACGCAACTGTCAATTCTGAGTCATTCCCTACTCAGCAGAGGATGATAATCGACGATCAACAACACGGCGTGATTCCCAAAATCAACACCACACGCACCAACTTACCGAATCTTTCAAAGATTCCAAATAGGTATAACACTACCTCCTTCCCCACAAGGGAAGTGCTATCGAACTCGAGATCCACTAGTCTCGAACCACCGTTCGGAAAAACTGGATACAATAACACCCATTGCATCCCAAGTACATGGATTCCCCAAATCAAGTCAACGACGACTCGATGACTCTCTTGTTGGTACTCCAACATTATGAGCTGTCCCAGACAAGTCCCTCAAAACAATAGACGTATAAACGTTCTCATGGGGTGTCACATGCCTCAAACATCATGCTACAAAGGGACAATCGAAAGCCTGCCAAAAGTCTTCATCGTATCATCATACGATTCACCAAACTCGGTTCCAACGCGCAGTATCATGGCTCCAAAAAGCACACTATATCATTCCCCCAATATCTGGCTAGCAAAGCGTTGTCTCCATAGGCTAACATCAAGCCCACCAACAAACCATACGTTCCATCTCGGTACGCCATACCGTACAAACCATTAGAGTAATGGGCCATCGCCCAACATATCTCTAAAATACCAAGCACAATGGACAACCGGCGTCCTTGCTCACTTATGATGCAATCATAATCCGTCAAGACCTATCACACACCCTCAGGGTGGGTGTAACCATGTCTTCCCTACATCACAACACAAGCGAGTAGTTTCCTCAATGACTACTCTTACCACCAATCACTTGGCCCTAGCCAAACCAACGAGCATACCCAAGGGTATCATTGCTCGACGAATGTTTACATCTATAACATGATGTGGTACATTTACCGGTACAATACATTCAATACTCCACCGAGCAAACCTGCTCGGCAAAAAGGTCTTGTCAACTAGTGACCCAGACTCTACCATGTGCTCACCATCGGTACTCAACCATACAACTCAATACATAACATAAATGTATTAATCATCAAAACGACGCTACACGTCTACATAGAACATCAACTATGTCATCGTCATCCCGTGACGGCATATGTAAACATATGACATCCAACTAACATCGTCAAACATATGACGGTACATGTCAATACACGACATCCATAATCTCATCGTCAAACACATGGCATATATATAGCCACACATAGTATCCACAATAATGCTAACACAAGTAATATACCATACCTCATTGCTATCAAGATAGCGGAATACCTGCATCCGTCGTCCACCAGTGGTACACCAGTAGCATCCATCGCTCGCAGGCGACATAATCCAGCGCTACTAACATAGCGGTATACCCCATCGCTATGTAATATCCGGTGGCACGAATCATCGTCAATAGAATACCCGGCGGCATGAACCATCGCCAATAGAATAGCGGAATGAGACATCGCTAGCAATATATCCGGCGGCAAGAACCATTGCCAATCAATATAGCGGAATGAACCGTCGCTATCAATATACATGGCGGCAAGAACCATCGCCAATCAATATAGCGGAATGAACCGTCGCTATCAATATACATGGCGGTATGAACCATCGCCAATCAATAGAGCGGAATGAACTGTCGCTATCAATATACATGGCGGCAAGAACCATCGCCAATCAATATAGCGGAATGAACCGTCGCTACCAATATACATGGCGGCAAGAACCATCGCCAATCAATATAGCGGAATGAACCGTCGCTATCAATATACATGGCGGCAAGAACCATCGCCAATCAATATAGCGGAATGAACCGTCGCTATCAATATACATGGCGGCAAGAACCATCGCCAATCAATATAGCGGAATGAACCGTCGCTATCAATATTCATGGCGGCATGAACCATCGCCAGTCAATATAGCGGAATGAACCGTCGCTATCAATATACATGGCGGCATGAACCATCGCCAGTCAATATAGCGGAATGAACCGTCGCTATCTATATACATGGCGGCATGAACCATCGCCAGTCAATATAGCTGATCCCTAGTCATTGTCACGGTAGTGTATTTTAATGCCCCTCGCTCAAATAAAACATGCGGTACTCCCACCCCTCGCTTCACATATAGGCGGCATAGAATAACCTCGCTTAAATGGACATGCGGCGCTCCCACCCCTCGCCTCACATTTTAGCGGCAAATATTCTTTCCTCGCCTCATATGCTAACCACGCTTCAATGTGACATGCGTCGCTCCCACCCCTCGCTTCACATTTTAGTGGCACAAAACAATAAATAGCGGTAAGCATTTAAAATCATCACTCACCCATAACAATGACTCATGGGATATTCACCAAGTATTTCATCCATACCTGCATCACAAAGCATAATCCATATACCAACATACATCATCATGAGTGTATTTTAATGCACCTCGCTCAAATGCGACATGCGGTACTCCCACCCCTCGCTTCAACATTTGGCGGCAAAGCATTAAAATCATCACTACATGTACACATGCAACCACAATGCATAATTCATGATGTATATAAAGCGCAGGTTACCGTTTCGTGTCTTTCAACCATGGCCTTAGCCTTTCCACGTCGTAGTGTCCCTACAGGAACAATCCCAAACCACGAGCATACGATAATCCATATTCCCCATAATATGATTATAATTAGTAAATGCATAAACTATGAGTACAAAGTACTTTCTGTATCCCAATGCATTTCGATATGCTCCACCTGGTTGTCCCTGTGTCACAACTCACAATCATAATCAACAGGTTATATTATGATTCTATAGATGTCATGACATATAATCGTTTCACTAAGATCACATATCACAAATGCACATAAGCAAAACAGTTGTGTCACACAACACTAGCTACTATCATGCATAAATATGTGCTACTCATCCCTATCAGCATGTTTCAGGCCCTCAACAGCCCAAAAGAGCTAACCACTGCTCTGATACCACTAATGTAAGGACACCCAGCACTTAACCCTCGATTAGTGTATTAACCACTATGTGTGGCACATGCTTTCAATAAAAGTCAATCGGGAAACTCAGATGATGCTTACAAAATTCCTTTAAAATTTCCACGTTGTAAGATCATCTCTACTAACAAATAGACTCATAGAGTTCGCCCATTACCATCCCCTTTTAGCCACTTTTTACATTGTGGACTTTTATAAAAATTTGGGCAGAGTCTCCCCATAAATAGAGCTATCCCGAAATAAAAGCACAACACATAACATAATTCCCGGCCAGGGAAAACATAATACTCATCATAATACAGCAATACCAAGTCAATTCCCAGCCAGGGAAGACACCACACATATGACGACAAAAGTGGGTTTCAACCCCCACATAATACACCAACGACTCTCATATCATTAGCAATTCTACCCTTAATTGCATGCAACATAGAATGAAAGAGAGAAAGGCTCATGCCATTATATACAGCCCATATACAAGTATAATCGTGCTCGCATGCGAGCATCATGAATATGTATATAATCCTCAGGTGTATATATGTACTCTATACGGTCCCTGTTCTCAGAATCATCAAACTCATCAAATCTCAAAAATCAGTAAATCCACACATTGATTTACTCATCGCATGCCTGATTCTCAAATATCAATAATCAATGATTCCAAGTTCATTATACATACAAATATAGATATCTCAATATCTAATACTGATTTCTCAGTTTCGCTATCAATCACAGATAGCTCAAATGCCTAGCATTTATTTTACCAATTTCCCATTATACCTAGACATCTCACATGTCTTATAATGAGTACATGATCCCACGATCATTCTCAGGCATCTCAAATGCCGTACAATAGTCATATAGACCCAGTACCCCATATATATCAACACATAAATATAACCATACGCACAACCATCGATGAAATCAAAATACATTATGCATTTCACAAATGCTCTCATATAAAGTAATGCTCGTACGTCGCACGTACCTTAAATCTCCAAAGTCCGATCCAAACCTTGCTCGAGTTCCATGCCCCGAGGAATGATGTGCTAACACGATTAATCATTCACAATTATTTACGAACATGCAACCCATGCTCAAGCACACCCATAACCATTATATAGAAAATTATTGTCAACCCACGACAATGAACCATTGAAAGACCCGGGACAGGGCATAAACAGGGAGGGAAATCGAAGGGGACAATATTGAAAATTGCTCAAGAATTCCCCACAAATTCTCGAACCCTCACAACACAAATCGAACCCAATCAAGCACCATAATTCATCTAAAACATGAATTAATCAATCAACAACATGAATAATCGCCCCACATGCCAAAACCCCAATTTTTGAACCCTAAACCCGTGAGCCAACAGCAAGAATTCAAACCACAATGCATCACCAAAGAGACTCAAAAGCTGAACCATGTGAAGCATAATAATTTATCCAAAATCAGCAAGGTTTTTCGAAAAATAGAACACCCAAAATTGAACCAATGGCAACGAATTTCTTTGAACCACAAAGCAAGAAATATTCGACCCAAATCAAAGCACCAAACGCCCCAAAATCGCCTGAAACAAAGCCTAAAAAACGTACCAAAATCGAGCCCCAAAAACGGACAGAATTTCAGTTCGAACCCTAGCGCTTTCTGCAGAAATCCGAGCTCAAATCGCGACCAAACTTTGAATTGATGGTATGAATAGCTGCGCCTCGGAGAGACGAATCCAACGGCGGGTCGGACGCCTGGAAGCCGCGTGGGTCAAAACAGATCGGGAAACTCGCGCGGACGGGGAGAGAGAGAAGAAGAAGAGGAAAATGGTTCCGATAATTAAAATCTCGGGTTCAACTGGTATTTATAGCAAAAATACCCCGAAATACTAATAGCCCCCACAAATACATCATGATTCATTAAAAATCATCTGTTTCCAAAAACTCTCTCTCTAACTCCAAAACCTCCTACCGGTGCCCACACCAAGCACCCGATATTCCGAAACACTTCAACAACCCAACTCTTAGGTTTTACACCGTAATGAGAATATAATCTCAACCTCGCGATCCAACAATCCCAACTACCCAAATAAACGAGTCCAGAAGGCCCAACACCGCGATTAAACTCCAAATCGCCACGTAAACAACTTTAGGGGTTATTAACACTCCGGGATTAACATCCATAATTTCTGGTCATCACAACATGGACCGTCACGAGTTGACTAGGTCATTCAGATGTCATTGTTGACATGTATCGTCACTAGTTGACGATGCCTTAGATGCCATGAGTGGGCATGTATCGTCACGAGATGACGATGACGATGGTGTAGGAGATGTCTTATTAGGCATGCATCATCGTTACGATGAATAATACGTTGAGTATATGTATCCAGTTGTATGCCTTGGGTGCCAGTACCGAGCACAAGGTGGTGTGTGCGTCACCGATTGACGTGACCCTTATACCGAGCGGGTTGCTCGAGGAATGGATGGACGCGCTGTACATGTGATTGTACCGCCGCATATGTTTGAGGTGATCATATTACGAGTGGTGATACCCTTGAGGTATGCTCGTTGGAATGGCTTTTTTTGGCCATGTAATTTGACGGCAGGAGTAATCGTGGAGGAATTACTCGCTTTCTATTGATATGACATGTGGTAGACATGGTCACACCACCCATGAGGGTGTAAGATGGGTCCTAAGGAAGTAGGATCAGGTTATGTTAAGTACATGGGGCATTGGAGTTTCCAGGGTATATCAGCATTGGAGGAATGTTGGGTAAAGATGTAAGGCCCCGTTATTAACCCCGTTATTAATTAAGTACGCTTAACCTTGAGTTCGTAAACCCGGGTGATTAAAGCGAAGAATTCGAGTTGAAGTGTTCCGGATCTCAACACCTAATTATAACTAACATAAAATTCATCAAATTATACTTTTTAATGCTATATTTTCGGCCACCACTATGTCCACATTACCATGGACACATCATGGGGACACATGGCCTTAGAAGTGGAGGAAAATGATAAAAAATTGGCATGGGAGGCCTTGTAACTCACGCCTATCACCCTTTTAATGCCTTGGAATTGCTTGCCTTAATCATATCTGATATCTATCATCTTCTCCACTACAAAAAGCAAGCCAACCTTGTGATATCCCCGAAATGATTATGTGATTTTAATCATTTAAGTTATATTGTGATGTTAAGGTGTTAATTCATGGGATTGGATAAATTTTATTGGGGAGATTTACTTCAGGGTGCATGTAACATGTATTGGGTTTTTGGGGTGTGTATTGTTTGTTTTGGTAAAGCATGCAAAAGGGTAATTGAAGTATTTTGTTGAGAAAATACTATAAATATCATGTGGGGATATTTTAAATACATCGTGCTAATTTGGGACCAAAACATAACACATCAAACCACCCAACACTTAACCACCCCCCCCAACCCATACTTTGACTCAGCATGAGCTGGCCATGCTTCCACTTGGCTCAATAATTTAACACCTTTCCAGCACTCCAAATTTCGAACCTCCTCTTCCAAAATACCATCCAGCAGCTGCTAAGCAATTTTAGGAGGAGCCCTTCCATTTCCATCGCCTGGAAATCCTTCAAAAATCGGGGCAAAGTAGGGTGAGAAACCTACCCTGTTTCTTTCTGGAAAACTGGTTTGGTTCTACTTTTGAGCATGGTGAAAAACGGCATGTTAGCATATGTTTCTTGAAACCTGTGATTTAAATGCTTACATGGTGTTTTTATGAGTCTCTCTGTAATTTTCCTTAAGCATGATGCATGTTTTATGTGGAAGATTTAAGCTTGTGAAACGTAGTGCTCAAAAATCTGGGTAGAGATTTCCTCTGTTTTTCTGGAAAACGTGGGTTGGGAGTGTTTTGAGGAGGTGTTATCATGCATGATAAGCTTATATTTTGGAGAACCTCTGATGTAAAAATATGCATGGTAGTTTTTTTGAAGCCCTTGGAATGTTTAGTTGAGCACGATTTATGTTATATGTGTTAGTTTTAATAGCTTGAAAAGTGGTGCTCACGAATTCTGGAAATGAAAATGTGCCCTGTTTCCAGAAAAAGTTGATCCAGTACTTGTTTAAATGATCGATGTTTATGCATGTAGGTTTATGCTCAGGGTGTATATTTGGTTTGAATACACTCAGGGTAGTGTAGTTCAAATGCTAGCATGATGATCTTGGTATGTATTATGTCCTACATGTTAGATTTAAGGGTATGAATATCGGTGTTAAGCAATTCTGGAAAATCGCCAA
This sequence comes from Haberlea rhodopensis, assembly GCA_907163345.1. NCBI lineage: Eukaryota > Viridiplantae > Streptophyta > Magnoliopsida > Lamiales > Gesneriaceae > Haberlea > Haberlea rhodopensis. The sequence goes on along the minus strand of CAJQUN010000240.1, from coordinate 47,262 downwards.
AGGAACAAGGTTGGCGATCGATCGCCAAGGAGGCGCGATCGATCGCGACGTTCCAGTAGGTTTTGGCGATCGATCGCCAATATTGGGGCGATCGATCGCTGAATGTTTTTTTTTGGTATGCGAGATGATATTGTAGGATTAATTTGGTTTTTTAATTTGGTTTTGCTTCCGGATTATTATGAGGTGCCTAATATTGTGTTGTGTGGCTATGTAGAACCATCCCAGGTGCCAGCACAACCGAGGTGATAAAGTCGATTGACTCCTCTATCTTTTGAAAGGTACGTAAGCGACGTACGGGCATCCCAACGGTAACATGTACTTTATGTTTGTCTTTATGACATATGATGAATGCAATGTGGTGCATTATGGTTATGATACATGTTTTTTTATGCATCGTTTTTGCATATGTATGTTGTGAAATATAAGAGGTGTATTTCACGAGTCAAAGTTATCTTAGTAAGGATTTTAATGGCTTACGCTAAAGTCCACTGGAAGCGATGAAGAATTCCGCTTACATGGAGTAGCAACGCTAAAGTCCATTGGAAGCGATGAAGAATTCCGCTTACATGGAGTAGCAAGAAGCATTAAAATGTACTAATGATAAGGGCTCAGGATGAAATAAGGATTTAAGGGAAAAGGAATGTCATGACATTGCATATCCATACATTCATATAATGTGTTTCTATTATGAATTATTGTACAGGGACAACCAATGGGCGATATAAATGCTGGAAATACAGGAAGGGCTTGTGTTTAAGATTTGCATTTATGCCTTACTTTCATATTATGTTAAATATGAATTGTGTTATGCTCATGTGTTGGGGGTTGTCTTTGTAGGTGCTTTTGTTGACGAGAACCAGGGCCGGGGTTGATATGCTGAGCTGTAAGGAGTGCTACAGGATTAGCATGTTAGAGTTTTTGTATAGCTTCTACTGAGTAGAGTAAGACTATGATGTAGTACCTTTATAGGAAGTATGTCTTTCCTTTTGGAACATTTTGGTACTGTAATCTCTAAAGCTCAGGTAAATCAACACGGCACATTACTCTGATATAATCACATGTATGTTTAGTTCTCTAAATTGCACCTTAATATCTTGATGTGATAACGGGGTCTCACATTTAGTGGTATCAGAGCCAGGTTAGATAACCAGGGAAGAGTGAAGGGTAGCCTTTAGAGACAAGTTGGCTAGGTATTCATTTAGGCATGCTTATGCATGTGATGCATATGGTTGTATACGTGATATACTAACATGCTTTGAATATTTTACTCTTGTTATCTAACGGCTTATATTATGAACTGCTTTTGGTATTGTTGTTAACTATTGTGTTGCAGCATGGCGAACCTCAATGAAGAGGTAGGAGATGTGGACAGTAGAAATGCAAGTATTGCTCAGCCGAACCCTTTACCACCACCTGCTGTGGGCGTGGAGCCCAGTGTACAGATATTACTGCCAGGGGAGCTCAGTTTGAAGCAGTTCTGAGTTTCCATCCGCCCATGTTTGAGGGGACTGAGTCTGGTGAAGTAGCTGAGGAGTGGTTGGAACGTATAGAGCAGATACTTGTGACTGCACCTTGTGCACTCACGGCATGGCTGAGGTTAGCAGAGTTTCAGCTGGCTAAGAAGCCTGCTATGTGGTGGAAGACCACCGTGATGGAGCTGAGAGCTCTAGGTATGGCAGTTGACTGGACTGTATTCCGGACCCGGTTCCTTAACCGGTATTTCTCTGCAGCTGCCAGACAATTGAAGGAGGATGAGTTCAACAGTTTGAAGCAGGGTAAGCATGTCCGTAGCAGACTACGCTATGCAGTATTCCTCACTGCTGAGGTATGTACCTCATATTGCTGTCAACAGCCATGCCAAGATGAGGAACTTTCTGAAAGGTCTGAGGCCGGAGCTATTCGATAGGGTTATCTCTAACAACCCCAGCTCGTTTGACGACGCCCTGACACGGGCAGAGTTAGCAGAGATTGCCGTAGGCGCATACAAGGATGTTGTACCCCCTTTTGTACCATCACAGAGGCCTACTACTGATAGTCTGAGGCTACGAGGGGATCAGTTTAAGGCTCGTGGGGCCTCATCATCTTCCAGGTTTAGTGGGAAGAAGTCTCATGGACAGAAGCAGAACACCCGGGGGCACACACAGGGAAGCAGGACAGAGGTAACCAGGTGTACCAACTGTGGAGGAAGGCATTTGTTACGTGACTGTCGAGGTTGCTATATCTGTGGCAAGATGGGCCACATAGCTCGGGGTTGCCCCAATCGGGCAGTTCAGACGGATTCAGGGCCGAATAGGCCAAGGTTTGATGCTGGGAGGGCACCACAGAGGCAGCAGTTTGCACCACGACCCCTGGGAGGTCAGACGACAGGACCGCCGCAGGGACAGGTGTATGCACTGACCAGGGAGCAGGCCGAGGCAGCCCCAGAGGAGGTCATTGCTGGTACGTGTCATTTACTTACGTACCCTGCACTTATATTGATAGATACAGGTGCTTCCCATTCCTTTGTATCTACTGCCTTTGTGGAAGGACACCATTTGTGCTCGTCTCTGTTACCCACGCCTCTCATGATCTCGACACCCACGGGGAAGCATGTGATTGCGGATCGACAGTTATCTGATTGCCTCATTTATTTTGAGGGCAATGATCTGAGGGCCGATTTGATTCAGTAGAGATGGCAGACTTTGACTGCATTATCGGCATTGATGTGTTGAGCAGATACCGAGCTATGGTAGATTGCCAAAAGAGGATGGTTCGCTTTCTGTCTGATCAGGGGTTCCAGTGGACTTTTTATGGGGACGGCTCTCGTCCAAGGATACCAGTAATCTCGGCGGTTAAGATGTCGCGGTTATTGGAACGTGGCCATACTGGGTACCTTATTTATGCTATGGATGCTTCAGAGGAGAAGGAAGTGAGAGCCGAGGACATTCCAGTTGTGGCGGAGTTCAGTGATGTGTTTCCAGATGAGATTCCGGGATTTCCGCCTGTCAGGGATGTGGAGTTTGCTATTGAGCTGCTGCCAGGGACATCAGCCATTTCTCGTGCCCCATACAGGATGGCACCGGCAGAGCTGAGGGAGCTGAAGGTACAGTTACAGGAGCTCCTCGACAAGGGATACATCCGTCCTAGTGTATCGCCTTGGGGTGCGCCAGTTTTGTTCGTGAAAAAGAAGGATGGATCAATGCGTCTGTGCATTGACTACAGGCAACTGAACAAGGCTACAGTGAAGAACAGATATCCGCTTCCGAGGATTGATGATCTGTTCGACCAGCTTCAGGGTACGGAGGTGTACTCCAAGATAGATTTGAGGTCAGGCTATCACCAGGTACGGGTTAGAGCTGGTGATGTCCAAAAGACGGCTTTTAGAACTCGGTATGGACACTATGAGTTCTTGGTGATGCCGTTCGGTGTGACAAATGCACCTGCAGTCTTTATGAGCCTGATGAACAGAGTATTTCAGGAGTACCTCGATCAGTTTGTGATCGTGTTTATTGATGACATCCTGGTCTATTCTAGGAATGAGGAGGATCATGCTGATCATCTGAGGATAGTACTCCAGATCCTCAGAGATCATCAGTTGTACGCCAAACTCAGCAAGTGTGAGTTTTGGCTGAACAGTGTTGCATTTTTGGGCCATATCATATCACGAGAGGGGATATCAGTAGACCCGAGGAAGATAGAGGCAGTTATGGATTGGTCTACCCCTACTTCAGTCAGTGAGATTCGAAGTTTTCTTGGTCTGGCTGGCTATTATCGACGTTTCGTCGAGGGTTTCTCAAATATCGCCAAGCCACTTACACAGCTGACTCAGAAGGGAGTCCCATTTTGTTGGTCAGAGGCTTGTGAGCAGAGCTTCCGGGAATTAAAGCACAGACTGACTACTGCGCCAGTTCTAGTGATACCCAAGGAGAACAAAGGATTTGTTCTTTATACCGATGCATCTCTACAGGGCTTAGGGTGCGTGCTGATGCAGGACAGACATGTAGTGGCTTACGCTTCGAGACAGTTGAAGCCACATGAGACGAGGTATCCAGTCCATGATCTGGAGTTGGCAGCTATAGTGTTCGCCTTGAAGATATGGCGACACTACTTATACGGTACCTCATTCACCATCTTCACTGATCACAAGAGCCTGAAGTTCTTGTTTACACAGGCTGAGCTGAACATGAGGCAGAGGAGATGGATGGACCTGCTGAAGGACTGCGATTGTGAAATCGAATACCACCCGGGAAAAGCAAATTTGACAGCCGACGCTTTGAGTCGGAAGGTGAGGAGCACAGCAGAGGATACTATGTCTCTATCAGCTATGTTTGGCTCCTACTGCCATTTGGGATTCGATTATGATGTATCTTCTTCACCAGTACAGGTTTTGACCTTGCTAGCTGAGCCTGTCATATTTGATCACATCAGGAAGGCTCAGGGGACCGATGCAGAGGTTCAAAGATGGATGTTAGTGGTTCATTCAAGTCAGCCATCGAGATTCAGAGTGGCTGAGGACGGCTCTCTGAGGCTCGGCGACAGATGGGTGGTTCCAGATACACCCGAGTTGCGCCAAGGTATATTACAGCGAGCTCATTGCAGCAGGATGAGTATCCATCCAGGTGGGAAGAAGATGTATAAGGATCTACGCAGCCAGTTCTGGTGGAGGCGTATGAAACAGGATGTCACCTCTTTTGTCAAGCGTTGTTTGATTTGTCAGCAAGTGAAAGCTGAGAGACAAAGGCCTGGAGGTGAACTAAGAAGTTTAGAGGTACCCGAGTGGAAGTGGCAGCACGTATCTATGGATTTCGTGACCCACTTGCCGAAGACTGTTTCGGGTTTTGATGCCATCTGGGTAGTCGTGGACAGATTGACTAAGAGTGCTCATTTCATTCCCTACTGTATGACCTTCACGCACTTAAGAATGGCGCAGTTATATGTCAGAGATGTGGTGAGACTGCACGGGATCCCTGTTTCGATTGTGTCAGATCGAGATCCGCGGTTTACATCTCACTTTTGGGAGGGTCTGCAGACAGCTCTAGGTACAGAGTTGAGGTTGAGCACAGCCTATCATCCCCAGACGGACGGACAGACCGAGCGTACGATACAGACGCTCGAAGATATGTTGAGGGCTTGTGTGCTGGAGTTCGACACTTCATGGCGGGACTAGATAGCCTTGGTGGAATTTTCTTACAACAACAGCTACCAGGCAAGTATTCAGATGGCTCCTTTCGAGGCCCTCTATGGTAGGCGTTGTAGGTCACCCTTGTGTTGGGATGACATGGACCGTAAGTCGGTTGGAGGACCTGAGTTGGTTCAGGAAATGGAAGAGAAAGTTAAGGTTATCAGAACAAAGATGAAGGCAGCTCAGGATAGACAGGCAGCATATGCCAATCAGCGGCGTAGACCGTTGGAGTTTCAGTTAGGCGACAGAGTGTTTCTAAAGATCTCACCCTTCAGAGGAGTAGTACGGTTTGGGGATGCGAGGGAAGTTATCCCCGAGGTATATAGGGCCGTATGAGATCTTACAGCGTATTGGTACTCTGGCATACCGGTTGGCTTTACCGCCCTCTCTGTCTGGCATACACGACGTTTTTCATGTGTCTATGCTAAGGAAGTATGAGCCAGATCCTTCACATGTGTTGCAGCCTTCTGAGGTGCAGATTGAGTCCGATGTTTCTTATGTGGAGCGGCCTATCAAGATTTTGGATAGAGCAGACCGCAGACTTCGGAACAAGGTTATTCCTATGATCAAGGTACAGTGGGATCGTATGGGTGTCGAGGAGGCCACGTGGGAGACAGAGCGACACATGGTGCAGCACTATCCAGAGTTATTTTCTGGTATGCGTTTATATACTGTTTTATTTCTGGTTAGCAGCATGTTTGATTTCGGGACGAAATCCTATAAGTAGGGGAGTATTGTGATATCCCCGAAATGATTATGTGATTTTAATCATTTAAGTTATATTGTGATGTTAAGGTGTTAATTCATGGGATTGGATAAATTTTATTGGGGAGATTTACTTCAGGGTGCATGTAACATGTATTGGATTTTTGGGGTGTGTATTGTTTGTTTTGGTAAAGCATGCAAAAGGGTAATTGAAGTATTTTGTTGAGAAAATACTATAAATATCATGTGGGGATATTTTAAATACATCGTGCTAATTTGGGACCAAAACATAACACATCAAACCACCCAACACTTAACCACCCCCCCCAACCCATACTTTGACTCAGCATGAGCTGGCCATGCTTCCACTTGGCTCAAAAATTTAACACCTTTCCAGCACTCCAAATTTCGAACCTCCTCTTCCAAAATACCATCCAGCAGCTGCTAAGCAATTTTAGGAGGAGCCCTTCCATTTCCATCGCCTGGAAATCCTTCAAAAATCGGGGCAAAGTAGGGTGAGAAACCTACCCTGTTTCTTTCTGGAAAACTGGTTTGGTTCTACTTTTGAGCATGGTGAAAAACGGCATGTTAGCATATGTTTCTTGAAACCTGTGATTTAAATGCTTACATGGTGTTTTTATGAGTCTCTCTGTAATTTTCCTTAAGCATGATGCATGTTTTATGTGGAAGATTTAAGCTTGTGAAACGTAGTGCTCAAAAATCTGGGTAGAGATTTCCTCTGTTTTTCTGGAAAACGTGGGTTGGGAGTGTTTTTGAGGAGGTGTTATCATGCATGATAAGCTTATATTTTGGAGAACCTCTGATGTAAAAATATGCATGGTTTTTTTTGAAGCCCTTGGAATGTTTAGTTGAGCACGATTTATGTTATATGTGTTAGTTTTAATAGCTTGAAAAGTGGTGCTCACGAATTCTGGAAATGAAAATGTGCCCTGTTTCCAGAAAAAGTTGATCCAGTACTTGTTTAAATGATCGATGTTTATGCATGTAGGTTTATGCTCAGGGTGTATATTTGGTTTGAATACACTCAGGGTAGTGTAGTTCAAATGCTAGCATGATGATCTTGGTATGTATTATGTCCTACATGTTAGATTTAAGGGTATGAATATCGGTGTTAAGCAATTCTGGAAAATCGCCAAAGGAACAAGGTTGGCGATCGATCGCCAAGGAGGCGCGATCGATCGCGACGTTCCAGTAGGTTTTGGCGATCGATCGCCAATATTGGGGCGATCGATCGCTGAATGTTTTTTTTTGGTATGCGAGATGATATTGTAGGATTAATTTGGTTTTGTAATTTGGTTTTTTAATTTGGTTTTGCTTCCGGATTATTATGAGGTGCCTAATATTGTGTTGTGTGGCTATGTAGAACCATCCCAGGTGCCAGCACAACCGAGGAGATAAAGTCGATTGACTCCTCTATCTTTTGAAAGGTACGTAAGCGACGTACGGGCATCCCAACGGTAACATGTACTTTATGTTTGTCTTTATGACATATGATGAATGCAATGTGGTGCATTATGGTTATGATACATGTTTTTTATGCATCGTTTTTGCATATGTATGTTGTGAAATATAAGAGGTGTATTTCACGAGTCAAAGTTATCTTAGTAAGGATTTTAATGGCTTACGCTAAAGTCCACTGGAAGCGATGAAGAATTCCGCTTACATGGAGTAGCAACGCTAAAGTCCATTGGAAGCGATGAAGAATTCCGCTTACATGGAGTAGCAAGAAGCATTAAAATGTACTAATGATAAGGGCCCCAGGATGAAATAAGGATTTAAGGGAAAAGGAATGTCATGACATTGCATATCCATACATTCATATAATGTGTTTCTATTATGAATTATGGTACAGGGACAACCAATGGGCGATATAAATGCTGGAAATACAGGAAGGGCTTGTGTTTAAGATTTGCATTTATGCCTTACTTTCATATTATGTTAAATATGAATTGTGTTATGCTCATGTGTTGGGGGTTGTCTTTGTAGGTGCTTTTGTTGACGAGAACCAGGGCCGGGGTTGATATGCTGAGCTGTAAGGAGTGCTACAGGATTAGCATGTTAGAGTTTTTGTATAGCTTCTACTAGTAGAGTAAGACTATGATGTAGTACCTTTATAGGAAGTATGTCTTTCCTTTTGGAACATTTTGGTACTGTAATCTCTAAAGCTCAGGTAAATCAACACGGCACATTACTCTGATATAATCACATGTATGTTTAGTTCTCTAAATTGCACCTTAATATCTTGATGTGATAACGGGGTCTCACAAACCTTCTCTCCTCTCCTCCATTAAATTCGAAATAAGCACCACCATTTTTCCTACATCAAAATCTTCCCAAAACTTGCATGCAAGCTTGGTTTTGGATAGGAAATTAGAAGAGCTTCAAGGGTGTGGTGTTTTTGAAAGCTTGAGAGGTATATCATCCTCTTTTTATTCCTAATCTTCGAATTTTTACAGATAGGGTTCGAAGAGTCTTGTTTTGTAAAAAGAGAAGAACTCATGCTATCCTAAGTTTCAGCAGAAAACTATGGTTGCATGCAGAAAGTTGTCCCATACTTTCGAGTTCTGTAACTTCCGAATCTGTCTTTGAGCCTCAAACAAAAGTTGTAGATATAGGTGTTGTCGTCCTGTGGTTAAAATTTGAAACTATTTTGACTTGAAATGAGTGAGATATACTCATTTTACTAAGAGGCATCAGATTCGACTCTGCATGTGCTGTGAATGCACATGCAGTGTAGAAATCCGAACTTTTGACAAATTTATACTTTCGATTTTGATTTTTGTCTTCAAATAAATGTTGTATATCTTTCGAATTTATGCATTTTTAAAAAAATAAGCATGCAATTTGGGTCTCCTTAGTAGGAGTTATGACGATATTTCGTTCAGTGCTCATTTTCGCCTCTGCATGTCCATGCGTATTGCAAGTGGACTGTAATTCGGCATTCTGGGCAAATTTTATTCCGAATTTGTTGTCGGTCTTCAAATAAACATTGTAGGTATTTTCTTTATTTTGAATTTAAAAAAAAAAGATAACTTAATATGGGCTTCTTTCGAATTAGTTATGAATTTGTGAAATTAAGTGCTCAATCTATGTCCCGCATGTGGGCGAAAATGCCATGCAGTGTGTTTCTTTGGGTTCCTGAGCATTTTTGACTAGGAATTTTGAAAACTGTCTAGAGACAAGAATTATAGGATTTCCAGTTGGCTGTAAATTGCCAGTAGAATCACTAATATTGGGTTTTAAATGAAGAAGTTATAACACTTTTGCCAACACTGCTCAAGCTGGAAAATACATTTTTAAATGTTGCGGTTTTAGTGTTCAAACACCACCTAGATGGTCGAACCAGCTTGACAACTTCTCTGATGAAATGTAATATTTGAGTTTCTGAACTTTGAGCTTTGGAATCAAGTCGTGTTGTTGAAGTATGGAATTATAGCGATTTTTATACAAAAATGGGTCAGGCTGAAAATTTAGGAAAAATCGTTAGGGTCATATTTTAAGTTAGGTTTGATTCAATACACTTTTTGAGCACTTAGTGTCATTTTGGATTTTATTTGACCAGGTCAATAGACTCCGGGTTTACTCGAGGAGGTTTCGGTAGTTTAGTCTTGGTCTGAGGTACGTTGAAATGAGTTGTATCATGACGTCTGGCAAAGACGTGTAATGATACCACTGTATGACCTTGCTATTACTTGATTGATATGATTTTCTTGTCAATATATGATTCTGTGACTATCTGACATGATAAATGTCTTGGAGTACATGATATGTGAAATTACATGATTTCTATATACTCTCACATGAGATTGCATGATATATTGAGTTGCATATGTCATTAATGCATAATGATTCATGGGCATATCATATTGAGCTATCGTTTCTTTGATATCCACAATGGTTAGCAATACCACTTTTCATATCATAAAAGCACATAAACAATTAGTTATGTCGTACGACATTAATGCCATCATGCATAAATATGTGCTATCAATAACTTCGTAGGCCCTTAACAGCCCCATGAGCAACCTGGCTCTGATACCACTAATGTAAGGACCTCTAGCCCTTAACCCTTGATTAGTGTATTAACCACTATGTGTGGCACATGCTTTCAATAAAAATCAAACGGGAAGCTCAGATGATACTTTACCATTGAATGGCAATTACAAAATTTTCTTTAATACTCGATGTTATAAGATCATCATCCTAACAACCAATAGACTCATAAAGTTCGTCCATTTCCATCCCCTTTGTGCCACTTTTCACATTGTGGACTTTTATAAAAATTTGGGCAGAGTCACCCCATAAATAGAGCTATCCCGAAATAAAAGCACAACACATAACATAATTCCCGGCCAGGGAAGCACAATACTCAATAGAATACAGAAATTCTAAGTAAATTCCCAGCCAGGGAAGACACCACACATATGACGACAAAAGTGGGTTTCAACACCCACATAATACACCAATGACTCTCATATCATTTAGCAATTCTACCTCTAATTGCATGCAACATAGAATGAAAGAGAGAAAGGCTCATGCCTTTATATACAATCCATATAAAAGTATAATCATGCTCACATGCGAGCATCATGAATGTGTATATAATCCTCAGGTGTATATAAGTACTCTATACGATACCGTGCTCCATCAAGCCCTGGTACCACGATCCTGGGAGTACATCCAATCAACAGCTCGAGCTCAGCTCCACAGCCATCGATGTACCTGTTCACCTGCCCCAACAGAGACAGCCCCCAACGGGGTGAGCATACCAATATACAAAATCCCCTAATCACAATAATGAAATTCATAATTTACAACAAAAGTAAATACTAATGAATTTAAATGATACTCCCTGGATGGCAACGTCCTCATCCGGGATTCCGTGTACTGTCCCTGTTCTCACAATCATCAAACTCATCAAATCTCAAAAATCAGTAAATCAACACATTGATTAAATCATCGCATGCCTAATTCTCGAATATCAACAGATACTGATTCCAAACTCATTAAACATGCAAATATAGATATCTCAATATCTAATACTGATTTCCCAACCTCGCTATCAATCACAGATAGCTCAAATGCCTAGCATTTATTTTACCAATTCTCCATTATACTTAGACATCTCAAATGTCTTATAATGAATACATGGTTCTACGATCATTCTCAGGCATCTCAATGCCCTACATTGGTCATATAAATCCAGTACCCCCATATATCATGTAAGAGTTATCCTACTCTAGTGTCACGCACGCTTGTGACGGCGATATCAAGATTTGGTCGTTCCTTAGTTATATCAACATATATATATAACCATACGCACAATTATTCAATGCAATCAAAATACATTATGCATTTCACAAATGCTCTCATATAAAGAAATGCTCGTACGTCGCACGTACCTTAAATCTCCGAAGTCCGAGCCAAACCTTGCTCGAGTTTCATGCCCCGAGGAATGATGTGCTAACACGATAAATAATTCACAATTATTTACGAACATGCAACCCATGCTCAAGCACACCCATAACCCTCAAAATATTGTCAACACACGACATAACCATTTAAAGAACCCGGGGCAGGGTACATGCAGGGAGGGAAACGAATGCGACATATCGAAAAAATTGCTCAAGAACACCTTCAATAATTTGAACCCTATCATCACAATTCGAACCCAATTAAACACCATAATTCATCTAAAACATGAATTAATCAATCAACAACAACAATAATCGCCCCACATGCCAAAACCCCCAAAATTCAAACTCAAAGCCCTAAATTCAAACCCAATTCCTTAAATTCGAACACAATACCACCAAATTTAGCAGGGAATTACATGAGAGGGACGAAAAAGAGGTAAGGAAGGTTACCCAATCAAAAATTGGAAGTAAATCGGTCGAAATCCGATAAACCCTAGAAATTGGGGATCGGCGCTTTCCTGTAAAATCCGAACTCAAATCGTGACTAAACCTCAAATTGTTGGTGTGGGAAGCTGCGCCTCGGAGAGACGAATCCAACGGTGGGTCGGACGCGCCGAACGGCGGCATGCGCACCGCTTTTGTGCGCGGGGGCTGGGGGCGACGGAAAGGCAGCGGACGCGGGGAGAGAGAAGGTAGGGTGCTGAAATGCTTTTTAAAATTAAAATCTCGGGTTCAAATGTTATTTATAGCAAAAATACCCCGAAATACTAATAGCCCCAGAAATACATCATGATTCATTAAAAATCATCTGTTTTCAAAAATTCTCTCTCTAACTCCAAAACCCCCTACCGGTGCCCACACAAAGCACCCCTGATCCCGAGTCACACTAAAAACCCAACTCTTAGGTTTTTCACCCAAATGAGAATACAATCTCAACCTCGGGATCCAACGATCCCAACTACCCAAATAAACGAGCCCAGAAGGCCCAGCACCGCGATTACACTCCAAATTGCCACGTAAAACAACTTTAGGGGTTATTAACACTCCGGGATTAACATCAATAATCCCTGGTCATCACAATCGGATAGGTATTGAAATGCATGGCGCATGACATTTGCTATAAATGGATAACGATATGCATGGTAAATGGTATTTGTGTCAAATGGTTGCACATTGGGAACCATACGATGCCGCTATCGAGCGAGCAATGATTTGGGATGCTGTCGCCGTTGTGCGACCATCGGTTATGACGCCGCTAGTGTTGAGCGTGCGCGGGGTTTATAATGCCGCTATTGTGGAGCGAGCAATAAACTAGGAACATGGAATCATTCAACCGATTTATGTGATATTTACGGTCTTTTATATAATGATTTTACCATATTGATTATGGAACTGGCATAACAGGATATGTGGCGATTAACTGTCTTTGGGAATTTGATGAGTTTGGTTATTTTGAGAACAGGGACAATACAGGGGATCCCGGATGAGGGTGTTACCATCCAGGGAGTATCATTTAAATTATGGCATTTACATTATGTAAATTATGAATTGCAATATTATGATTATTGGATTGGTGGCATTGGTATGCTCACCCCGTGTGGGGGCTGTCTCTGTTGGGGCAGGTAACACAGGTGTAGCGGTAGCTTTGGAGTCGAGCTCGGGTTGTTGATAGAGGTACTTCCAGGATCGAGGTACCAGAACTGGTTGAATAAGTGCACAGATCCAGTGTTGAGATCGAGTTGTGCTTGGGAGGTGCTACCAGGATTGAAGTACCAGTAACGGTATCCGGTAGAGTGTTTTATACATCAGATACACGCTTATCCATTGGGTACTCTTATGTGAGTACATTTTACGTGTATATGGAATGTATAAATGGGCTACGGCTTCTCTCTGTTCATTATGGTTGCATGTAATTAATTATGGAATTGCTAAATGAACTAAGAGCATGTTAGTGTATTATGTGGGTGCATGTTATATGAATAATCTTTGTTGGGTAATCTGAATATTATGAGAATTGAATGCAAGAAATTTTCTGGGTAGCATACGGTGTTGCACTTGCACATGGTTTTCCCATGATGGTATGATTATATGCACTAATGGTATGGCTTAATACACTAATAACGGGTTAAGGGCACGGGGGTCCTTACAATCTTTCTCCTCTTTGACCGATGAAAAATGTAGATGGGGAAGGGTTTGGTGTGATAAAGAGTGATGGGGAGAAGTGAGGGTAAGGGGGGGTATGGGTAGTGGGTTAATAAATTAAAATGGCACCCATTAATTAGCATGATGTATAAAATATCCCAACATGATATTTTAAAAGCATTTTCCAAAAATGCACCAAAACTCAATTAAACATGCTTTACCAAAATAATTAATTCCCACCTCAAAGATATCATGACAAAACCCATTTTTCCCAATATGCATCACATGCACCCTGAAATGTACTACCAGGTCATGCCCATTGCATAACTATACATTTCACCACCATATATAATTTACATCGAATTAATCACATAAACATAATTAATTGCCAATTGCACATAATTATTTCAGGGATATCTCAAACTTTGCGTAAATGTACCATAAAACTTGTTTCAAGCAAAGTTTAATTTTCTGAAAAATTTAGAATTGATACGAACCCAGACTTGGGGATCGTACGACAGTAGTGTTGAACGCGAACTTGTGCTCAGAGCTATAATGGATTTCAGGTTAACAAAAGTGTTGATTTTGGGTATATGAAAGAATAGAATGTGCATGGCCATGGGTAGTAACTCAGTTTAGACTCCGTACATTTGTGATAAAGTTTTGAGAAAAAATTTAAAATGGTAGAACTTTCGAAGATACTTCCAATGGAGATTTGTAAGCATACCGATAGACTTTGACTCGGTATTGAATTTAGACAACTGAAATGATTCTTATGTTAAGGATTTACCTTATTCATTAATGTAGGACAATTATGTCTGTCTACTAAAAGATCTGCACTCTGAATAGTATCAGGTGTCAATCATACGAGACTTCTAATTCTTGATATTTCATGGACTTGATGAGTCGAATCCTTTGACAAACTCTTGATCGAATTGTAAAGTATTTCGCAATGAAAATAGGTTGTGTCGAATATCTGAAACAGATATATAGTTTCTGCATGTGAAATAATTTTGATCAATCCATCAAGCCTGAATGTGGATTGCACAGGATGGTAATCTTTCAATCGTGTAATTGTAGTGGGATTGACCTTTCCTATAGATAGTGAAGAATATGAAAATCTCACATCTCTTATGCGATTAACTCAAGCGAGTCAGATATTTCTCTAATCAGATGAGCATAACTTTGGTTCTGTGATTAATCACCGAATCTGTTTTTTCATTTATTCTGACACCAAAGAAAATAGGACAGATCTGAATCGGTCTCTTTATTTCCTACTAGGACAAGATTCTTTATGCCAAGCTATCTAAACGAAATTTTGGATGATCGAAGTGATACTCTTGGGACGCGTCATTTCTTGACGTAGCATTTCTGTTGATTCAACTAAGGTCGAAGTAATGTTAAACGGGCTAAGACCTACCAATGTTCACGAGGTCTGATGTTTTGTGGTTTAGCGGGATTATGTTGGTTTATCGAAAGGTTCTGTTTTTTTAAAAATGGCTAAACCTATTACTCAACTGACACAGAAAAGTTAAAAATGTATTTGGTCAGATGAGTATGAAATTTGTTTTCTTGAGACCCTGTATATAGTTTTGAACTTGTAACAAATGTTTTGTTTTGACGTTATTTATAAGGGGGGGAAATTTGTTTTTAGTCGGACCACAAGAACTTAAAATATCTATTCCGATCTGAATACGAGACAACGCAGGTTGTTAAATCTTTTGAAGGATTACAATGGTGAAACTCAAATGTTGCTACGGCTGTCCTCAGCAAGTCTATTCTACTTTATGATCGTAGCACCAAGTACATGCTAGTATCTGTACTTTTGACTGATCTTTGAACTCCAGAAATTCCATCAGTGTCTCAGCATTTCAAGTTGAGTCGGAATTTATTCTGAACATCAGATAAGCCTAACGAATTGATGCTCAAACTCAAAAATCTTAAGAATGTGTATCTGCAGGACGTCCTTTTAGCTTTCAGAGTTGATAAGTTGTTCCTGATAGTTTTGATCTGATTCAGTAATTATCCGTGAAGTTCATGACTGTGTGTAAGGACCCCATGCCCTTAACCCATTATTAGTGTATTAACCCATGCTTAGTGCATACAATTATGTTATCGGGGGAAAATGTTTCATGCAACCAAGGCATAAAACACCATCTATAAAAATTCTTGTATCCTTACATTAATATTCAGCTTTTCCCAACAAAATCCATTTAACATATCATGCATCCTTGCAATACACTAACACGTTCTCAATTCATTTTACAATTCCTAATTAATTGTATGCAACACATAAATGAGAAGAGAAATTTCCTTACCTTTTTATACAAACCATATACACATAATAGTGCTCACATGAGAGCATCGAATAAATATATGTGTATCTAATGTATAAATATCATACTCAATACCAGCTCTAGTACCTCGGACCTAGAAGTACCTCCAATCAACAGCTCGAGCTCAACTCCAAAGCCATCGATGTACCTATTCACCTGCCCCAATAGAGACAGCCTCCACATGCGGTGAGCATACCAATACCACCAATCCAATAAGCACAATAATACAATTCATAATTTACACAATGTAAAGACTATGAATATTAAAAGACACTCCCTGGATGGCATCATCCTCATTCGGGATCCCTGTGCTGTTCCAGTTCTCAAAATAACCGAAACCACCAAATTCCCAAAAGCCAGTTAATCATTACATTGATTAACGAATCCGTTCCCCATATACTGATACCATAATCAATAAAATCAAATCATCAAACAATGATTACTAGATATTCCATATATCTCACTAATAGTTCCATAGTTCCATAGTTCTATTCCATCGCTCGCTCCACAATAGCAGCATTTAAATCTCACGCATGCTTAATAGCAGCGGCGTCATGACCGATGTTCGCTCAATAGCGATAACATCCCAATCATTGCTCGCTCAAAAGCGGCACCATATAATTCCCCATGTATATCCATATATTGCAAATACCATTTACCATGCATTTCAAGTGCTTGCATCAACCATATATTATTCATGCACATGACAATAATATATATATATATATATATATATATATATATATATATCCATGTATGCTCGTACGTTACACTTACCTCATAATTCCGTATTTTGAATCCAACCTTGCCTTGGTCCCGTGACCGATGAATTATGACAATTAATAAATCACAATTAATTACAAGCATGCAACCACGTGACCAAGCACGTTTACAACCCCCAACCTATCGTCAATCTATGACGATTAACCATTTAAAAAGACCCCGGGCGAAGCATGCATCGATTCTATAACAATAAACCACATTAACCCCAAACAAGGCATCTCGGTAGATCGGCCAAATGGGTGCGATCGATCGAGAGCCCCAGCAAGAAATTGCCCAAATTTCCCCCTTACTCGATCGAGCGACCAACCATCTCGATCGATCGAGCGTTTTACTCGATCGGTCGAGCCAACTGCTCATCTTCTCCAAATTCTGATAATTACGCGCGATCGATCAAGCCCGTATACCGATCGATCGGCGAGCTCTGAAACAGCCAAAACATGGTGTTTTAAAGTATAAAATCCACAAATAAACGAACTCAACACCCATTAAACAAATATTCCTTAAACATAAACCCCATATAACTCCTTAAACAAACCAACCCAAAAATATTTAAAATCCAACAAATCCATACCCAACACTACACATGCTCAAATACTAAAATACTACCATCAAACGAAGACAAATGCGAGGGGAGGAATAATACCTAATTATCTTTAGGGAAATTTGGCTCCCAAGCCGAGCAACCATCGATTTAAGCTCAAAGGAGAAAAGGGGGAAGAAATGGGTTTGGGGAAGGAAACGATGGAGAGAGAGAGAGAGAGAGAGATGAGATCCAAAATGATTGAACATCGAGTCCACTTGGTATATATAGCACCAAGGCTCAAAAATCCCGAGTCTCCCACAAATACATCATGACTCACTAAAAATCATATGTGTTCAATTGTGATATCCCCGAAATGATTATGTGGGTAATCATGCAATTAAGGGTTGTTAATTGTGTACCTACGTGTTAAAGGCATGTTTTATGTGGGAGTGGTTTATTTATTTTGATGATGTGGTTTAGGGAGCATGTTAGGTGTTTTTAATTGTTGTGTTGATGTGGTAAAATAATAAAATATCAAGGAGAGATATTTTTATACATCGTATGAAATACCGGGACACAATTAAACACCACAAGATCACCCTACATGCAACCACCCTACCCGCACTTTCATGCAACCCACGCCCCTCCCCTGTTTTTCTGGAAACTGATTGACCAAGTAGCCTTTTGCACTTAGATATTTTTCACTTTATCCTCTTCCAAAAACCTCCTTCTTCCTTCCTTCATTTCGTCTGCATTTTGGACTGCTTCTAGGAAGAAAGTGATCGGATTTTACTAATCCCTTCTTGACGAAAATCGAAGAGCAAAAGTGGTGAGGAATCACGCTGGTTCACCAGTTTTTTCATTTTCAAGCATGTGTTTTCTTTGTAGCAGATTTGGCATGCTAGTGTAGGGTTCGACGAAATCTTGTTATGAGTACTTTTATGTGATGTTTATGAAGCCCCTGGCATGTTTTGTTAAGTAACTTGCATGCTTTATGTGTTAGATTTCGAGTTGAGAAAAGGGTTCCTCGAAAATCTGAGCAGGGGAAGTGCCCTGTTTTCATGTTGAGTAAGGGTTCTATCATGAATATTTGAAGCATGCTAGCTTAGGTTTTGGTTGAACCTTTGATGTGATTACGTGTATAGTAGTTTGTTGAAGATGCCAGTATATTTCGTTGAGCATGTTTCATGTGTTATGTGAAGGATTTACTCATGTGAAATGATGTGTTCGAAAATTCTGGGCAAGGTCCTTGTGCCCTGTTTTCTGGAATCTTGGTTAAGTACTTGTGTAAATGGACGACGTTTATACATGTGGATTTATATTTGCGGTGTAAATTTGATATGAATACACTCAGGGTAGTGTATTGTAATTGCTAGCATAATTGTTCAAACATGTGGTGTATCTTATATGCTAGATCGAAGGGTGTAAAATAGGTGTTCGAGAATTCTGGGATGGTATTTCTAGAACAGAGCATCTCGATCGATCGACATTTCATCTCGATCGATCGAGCGAGGCAGAATCTTGGCTTTGATAGAAGGCGTCTTCTCGATCGATCGAGAAGAGGGGCCGATCGATCGAGAGACCTAGAATGTTGAAAAATATAAATTGTTATATTTTGTTTATTTTTTTATATTGGATTGTAATGAGACATCTAATATTGTGTTGTACACTGGTGTAGAGCCTTCGCAGACAGCTACACAGCGTAGGGGATAGAGTCCCACAACACACTACATTTTGGAAAGGTACGTAAGCGACGTACGGGCATCCCAACGGTAACATGTACTTTATGTTTGTCTATTTGACACATGATGAATGCAATGTGATGCATTAAGAGTATGATACATGTTATTATGCACTGTTGTTGCATATTATGCATTGTTGTTGCATATTGTGATGTGGAATAAAGAGGTGTATTCCACGAGTCAAGAGAGATCACAGTGTATGTTTAATGCTTATGCTTGTTCTGTAGTAATGAAGCGGGGAAGATTGTACCGCTCATTATGAGGTTTTGTAGTAATGAAGCGGGGAAGATTGTACCGCTCATTATGAGATTTTGTAGTAATGAAGCGGGGAAGATTGTACCGCTCATTATGAGATTTTGTAGTAATGAAGCGGGGAAGATTGTACCGCTCATAATGAGATGATGAAGCAAGAAGCATTAAAATAACTGTTGATAAATGACTCAAAAGCTATGTAAAGAAAGAGGTGATATGTCATGACATTATTAAAGGATCCATAATTTCATATAATGTGTTTATTATGAGTTATGGTACAGGGACAACCAATGGGCGTTGTAAATGCTTGGAAATACAGGAAGTACTTTGTATTTATGATTATGCATTTACGTCTTACATTCATATTATGTTGAATATGAATTATGTTATTCTCATGTGTTGGGGGTTGTCTTTGTAGGTGCTTTTGTTGATGAGAACCAGGGTCGGGGTTGAAATGCTGAGCTGTAAGGAGTGCTACAGGATTAGCATGTTAGAGAAATTTTTTTGTATAGCTTCTACATGAAGTAGAGTAAGACTATAGTGTAGTACCTTTTGTAGGAATATGTGAAATTCCTTTTTGAAACTTTTGGTACTGTAACCTCTTAAGCTCAGGTTAATCAACACGACTTATTACTCTGATTTATTCATATGAATGTTCAGTTCTCTTAATCGCACCTATTAGTATGTTAGAGATAACGGGGTCTCACATCAATAATTACCTCTCAATCTCAATTTTCATTACCAGCCCCAGCACAAAGTATTCCATACCCCAGATCCCACCAAAAACCAAATTCCAAGGTTTATCACCACGATGAGAATACAATATCAACCCTTGGATCCAGCGACCCCAAATACCGGATTTAAAATCCTCGGGAGTCCCAACACCGAAATAGATTCATACTTGCCACAAATAAAATCCTCAACAATACAACACCGGGATTTACACCAATAATTCACGGGCATCACAATTATCCCCCACTAATAAAATTTGTCTTCGAAATTTGCACAGGCGTACTCCACGTACTGCCAAGACTACACAATCCAAACGGATTCACATCGTCAAACCATGAGCGTATCATGAACGACACACCAACTGCGAGGACACCGACCTCGCACCAATCTCTGGAATTGAGTAAACCTCCCAAACAATCACAATCTCAGAAGGACGTCAGCATGCCTCGATGCTAACCACCCAAAACAATCAGTCAACCCTAACTGCTAACCAGAACGAATCATTCATGACTCCAACATAGATATTGTTTCCATGATATCTCTACAATTTAGCCTACGATGTTAAACATACATCGCTACAAAGGAAACCCCTAGTATACAACAACATACACACACTAACCCGGTTTCCGCCCTCTAAATTCACCTCCATCAAAGGAGTTGTTGCACCACTTGCAACTCGGATTGGCAACCCACGGCCACCCAACAACGCAAAACACATCTCCACAGATGTAATAACTGTGTGTTCCAAGAATTCACATCTTTGTCCAAACACACCACCGAGACTCCACAAGGTCTCAAGTACCCAAAAAGGACATGCAAGAAAATCAATTGCATTCTCGCCACCCATGTCGCCAACGACACCCAACAATTTCAAAGCCTGGCCATCCCTCGTTTACCCTAGGATTCAACAATCCTAACACACGACGTTATCGAATTATCAGTACTGAACTACCAAGCTCCAAAAAACGACAATCCCTCCTCGGAGGGAGTCAACCAGACCTCACGATTATTCTTCAGAATACATCGTTTTGTGAGATTATCAATCTCTAGATGCCACAATCTCTCACCATAGATTATCCATCCAAGCATACTAGCCCGATGCTCGACAAGTACCAAAATGCGGGCATTTGTATACATACACCGTTACACATGCCTACGCACCAATACCACATGCATACTCAATGCACTCGGCTCGGGTATTTCCAATCATACCCATAAGCCCCCCAAAACAATTGTCAATCCTCAGTTATTCTCGCCCAGCGGAGAATGATGATTGACGAATTAACGACCAATGGTGTGATTCCAATATCAACACCACACAAACGGACTCATCGAATCTCTCAAGGATTCCCAAAAGGTGTAACAATTCCACCTTCCTCATAAGGAAAGTGTCATGAATCCAAGACCCTCCAACCTCGAACCACTGTTCGGAAAACCTAGATATATTTATACCAAACTATATCCCGGAACCAATAAATACACAATGGTTCAGAATAGTGCATCAATGCCACTATTACCAAATCAGAATCTGTAAGTAATCCTTATGTCATACAACGCAGCGGAATAAAATTTTAGGATTACTAACACCGGATCTATACATAGGTAATCATATCGGATTAAGGAATACATAAGAGTCTCACCCTTGTAGCGTGTTTGAAGCAGAATCCACGGAGCAGCACCACGTCCTACGCCTTCTCCGAGTCAATAGCAAAACTCAATGAGTTTTGCCTCAACGGTATCCACACGATCAAATCGGGTGAAGGGATGTTCAAGAACAAGTTGCTAGACTTATTCTTGAACCGGAATCAAAACCACACACGGTTCACAACCGACTAAACGGCGACCAAACAACCCCTCCACGCAACCGGCGGCGGCCGTGACTCTTGAAGAGGAAGAAGGTGTCCGAGAGCTTTTGGCTTGTGTGGCTAGGGTTTTTGATATCAAAGTATGATATGAAAGTATGATTAACAATTAATCAAAACCATGTATTTATATTATAAGGCTTTTAATTAAGGTTCAAGACTTTCTTAAAGTCTTATGGGCCCAAACCCATGATTTAATTAAAACCTTTTAATCACTTAATTAAGACTCTTCTTAATTAATTAATTCATCCAATGAATTTAATTTCCCTTCTCGATTTAATCTTTTGTGCGACCCGATAGGATCTTGTAATGTTGGCAGTGACATAAAATCTCATTTTACGTCTCAAGCATTGAGCGGTATCTAGCAACACATCAATGCTACCCAAATTACAAGAATGTCAATGACTCGACATAACCTTTAGAACTTGTGATAATATTAATCATGTAACTTAATCCCTTTGTCCTTTGTGTTTAGATTGAACACGAGTCATGGAATAGTCATACTCGTATATCCAATCTTTATTTCTTGATCCCCAAGTAGAACTAGAATAAACGAATAAGCTCGATATCTCATATCGACTCATTCGAGCATGGCCATGCATTTTAGTTCTCACTTGATCAAGGGCCAAACACATCTCCTGTTATATAGGAGGGACAAATCCTATCTCGATCAGTCAACATCCCTCTACATAATTCGTAGTGTATCCAATAGTCGCCTTTATAGATTACCCTGTTACGGGTAACGTTTGACGATATCAAGATACATAACTCCTTATGTTGGGATCTCTGATGATCACAAGTCGTAAGGATTACATACATTATTATCACTATGTGAATTGCATATGACGATCATATAACTATCCATGTTGCATTCCCATGGTGGGTCTGTCCAGTACATCGTTCTCTAACATGTACCCATATGTTGATTTGATATCTCATATCAATGAACAATTCATCGATCAACATATACTAGTCTCTACGTATTATCATTATCCCTATTCATGATAATACTTGACTAGGGACATCTTTAAGAATAATACAATATTATTCTAAGGACATTAACATATATATTAATTCACAATGCACAGTTAAAAGAATAATATATAATAATGAATTGCCATTCATAAATCCATAAACATTGTATGTCTTAAACAATCATCTAATGACTTGTCTTAGGGCATATCCCAACAGAATCCGTATACACAATGTATGCCCATCTAACGTGCTCCGTACTAATACCATAGTACTCCAAAAACCTCGAGCATCTCCCCAGAGACGTCTCCTCGTACGTCTCGCCGAAATATAGGAAGTCATTACCCAGTCCAATACTAGCTGTCTCCATGACAGTATGTTCCAGATCTCTCCAAGAGCTACAATTAATATAGTAGTGTCACCCTACTAACTATATCCCACAATTCCAATTGTGTCTCCCATTGCAACCCATATGCAAGGATTCTCAACCAGCTTTAACAACAACTTGTTGATACTCACGTTGGTATTCCAACAAAATTGAGCTGTCCTAGTACAAGTCCCTCAAAATATTTGACGTATATAAGTTCTCGTGAGGTAATCCCTGCCTCATCCTCATGCCACATAGTGACTACAAGAGTCCACCATAAACACTCATCGTATCATCATACGATTTACCAAACTCGGTTCCAACGAGCATTATAATGGCTATCACAAGCATACTATAGCACTGCCACAGTACCTGGCTAGCAAACTGGTGCCTCCCTAGGTTCATACCAAACTTATCACGTATCATACGTTCCACCATACCGTACCATCCATTAGAGTAGTGGGTGTCATCGTCACCAAGTGACGGTACATCTCAACCCTTGGATCCAACGACCCCAAATACCGGATTTAAAATCCTCGGGAGTCCCAACACCGAAATAGATTCATACTTACCACAAATAAAATCCATTGAGGATCAGTACCACATCGGGATTTACACCAATAATTCTCGGGCATCACACTATGAATACAATATCTATCCTGAAGACGAAAGATGCGTATGACTCGAACACCTCAATTCTGGTAGAGATGTATGAGATAAGACGTTATTGATGTATTGTCAAATGTTGAGATTGTCAACAGGTTTAATGAATAAAACTCGGAGGGTTGCTTCATGGCTTTGAAAGTCCCCAATGGGATTGAGAACATATGACTATGGATTTGTGACCCGTATCCCTCGATTACCCTGAGACTGTGATGCTGTTTTGACCATTGTTCATCGATTTCCTAAGTTTGCACTTTTCTTTCCTTACGAGCAGACTTATCCTTTTACGAATATGACCGTTGTTTATCGAGGATCCGCTAAGTATGGTGGCGAATGATTTTAACATTGGAGGACATGGAGCTTTGTCGTTAATCGAATTTCCTATATTAACAACTACCAAATGAGCTTAGGTTCGACATCTTTTGAAACCTTTTAGAAGAGACGTTGTAGATCGCATCTAGCCTGGAAAGAAATTGGTGAAAAACCAGTTGACTGGACCTGGTATTATATGAGAAATGAATTATAAGATTCAGTTGTTCAGTTAGCGGATGATGACCGCACGTGATCGTCAAGCAAGTTATGCTTTTAAATGAAGACGACCCATAGAATTTCAGATGGAAGATCCTATGTTTGTGATATCCAGAAATTATTGTGTTAACCCCGGAGTGATTATAATTCTTAATGGATTTTAAGTGTGGTAATTATGAGATAACTACGGTGTTGAGACTCCCGAGGATTTTAATCCGGTATCGGGGTCGCTGGACCCAGAGGTTGATATTTATTTTCATTGATGTGTTAAACCTTGGAATTATGTTGGTAGTGGGATCTGGAGTCTGGGTACTTTGGATTGAGGTTTGTGATGTAATTGAGTGAGTGATAGATAATTATTGAACACACACGATTTTTAATGAGTTATTGTACGAGTATTTGAGACTCGGGTTTTTGGAGCCTTGGTAGTATATATACCAAGTGAACTCGATGTTCAGTCATTTCTTTTCCTCTCCCTCTCTCCTCTCTCCACGCCTTCTCCCTCTTCTCCCCCCTTCTCTTCCCCTTTCCCTCTTTTCTCTGGGAAGAGAATCGAGCAAGGCTCGACTTCGGGGCAAAATCTCTCAAAGATAATTGGGTACTATTCTTCCCCTCGCTTTCGTTTTGGTAGTAACATTGTTTAATTGTTATTTAAAGTGTGTTTTAACCCTTGTTGTGTGTCCAAGGGTGTTTAATTGTTGTTTGAATCGAGTTAGAGGGAGTTGTGGTGTGGTTGGTTGAGGTTTTGAATTGTTTAAAATGGATATATTTTGGGTCTGTGCAGCGACCTATCGATAGGTGGAGTTGTATCGTCGATCAGTGCGGATTTTTTGGACGTTTACCAATCGATCGGGAGGACCGACCGATCGATCGGTAATAGGCTGTTGCCAAAGCTTAAAATTTGGATTTTTACCGATCAATCGGTAAGGGAGCCACCGATCGATCGGTAAGGTTGATTTTATGGAATTGAAAAATCCGGTTTCTCCTTTGAATTTTGAGGAGTTTTTTTGTTGGTCCATTGTTGATTTAATTAATGGACATGGGTTTTCTTTGTGATCATAAATGTTATGCTAAGAATTTGGGGGTTCTTAGAATTATCGGCTTTATTAATGAGTTCTAAGGATCGTTATATTCATATAGAACCTTAGAAATGAATTTACTACTTGTTAGAGTTAATTGATGACTCAATGATTAAAGGTTAGAATGGGATGGTTTGAGTAGTATAAGAAATATGTCGAATCGTGTTTGATTCTATTGTGAGGCATGACAAATCTATATTTTAAAGGATTAATGAATTATTGGTATTGAATTGATATTCAATATAGATATGGTCCGAGCCTCTAGTTGTCGAGGATGTTCAAATCATGTCGTCGACTTTAAGTTACATATAACGTACGAGCATAGTTTTATATATTATTGTCATTGTTGAATGAGTAATATATTATTATTGCAATGAGTTGGCATTGTTGAGAATTATGTGATGCCGCTATTGTGATATCCCCGAAATGATTATGTGATTTTAATCATTTATTTACATTATGATGATTTTGGGTGTTAATTCATGGGATTGAATTAATATTATTGAGGAGTTACATTTCAGGGTGCATGTGATATATGTTGGGATTTTGGGGTTGTGGCATGTTTATTTGGGGGTGTGTGTTATTTGTTTTGGTGAAGCATGTTTAAATGGGAATTGAAGTATTTTATTGAGAAAATACTATAAATATCATGTGAGGATATTTTAATACATCGTGCTAAATACCGGGACCAAAACATAACATATCATACCACCCAACACCCAACCACCCCACCCCAACCCATGCTGATGACACAGCCAAAGGCTGACTTTCCACCCCACTTGGCACAGTCATTCAACCCTTCTCCTCCATTCCAAATCTCGATCTTTCTCTCCCAAATAACCTCCAGCATCTGCTAAGCAAAATCGCGTGGAGCCCTTCCTTTTTCATTGCTTGGAAGCCTCTCAAAAATCGGAGCAAAGTAGGGTGAGAAACCATGCTCTGTTTTTTATTTAAGTTTGATTAAGTTCTTGTGTTTAAGTTGTGTGAAAATGGCATGTTAGCTTAGGTTTCTTAAAACCTTCGATTTAAATGCTTACATGGTGTTATTATGAAGCTCTCAGTAATTTTCCTTGAGCATGTTATGTAAGGGCCCCATATACTTAACCCTTGATTAGTGTATTAATCATTATGTGTGGCACATGCTTTCCATAAATCATTCGGGAAACTCAGATGATACTTTACCATTGAATGGCAATTACAAAGTTTTCTTTAACATACAATGTTATAAGTTCATCATCATAACAACAAGAGACTCATAGAGTTCGCCCATTACATCACTTTTTACATCGTGGACTTTTATAAAAATTTGGGCAGAGTCTCCCCATAAATAGAGCTATCCCGAAATAAAAGTACAACGCATAACATAATTCCCGGCCAGGGAAAACATAATACTCATCAGAATGCAGCAATATCAAGTAAATTCCCAGCCAGGGAAGACACCACACATATGGCAACAAAAGTGGGTTTCAACACCCACAATACACCAATGACTCTCATAGCCTTTAGCAATTCTACCTCTAATTGCATGCAACATAGAATGAAAGAGAGAAAGGCTCATGCCTTTATATACAACCCATAAACAAGTATAATCGTGCTCACATGCGAGCATCATAAATATGTGTATAACCATCATGGGTATATATATACATAGGTACTCTATACGATACCGTGCTCCATCAAGCCCTGGTACCACGATCCTGAGAGTACATCCAATCAACAGCTCGAGCTCATCTTCAAAGCCATCGATGTACCTGTTCACCTGCCCCCAACAGAGACAGCCCCCAACGGGGTGAGCATACCAATTCCACAATTTCATAATCATAATGACATAATACATAATTTACGAAAATGTAAATATTGTGGAACATATGTGACACTTCCTGGATGGTATCATCCTCATCCTAGCGTACTCCTGTAATAACCCTGTTCTCAAAACAGATAAATCATCAAATCCTGAATATGCAGTTAATCATCATATTGGTTAATCCTAACCAGTTTCGAATTAACAACATTTCATAACATCTTT
The DNA here is from genome assembly GCA_907163345.1 of Haberlea rhodopensis. NCBI lineage: Eukaryota > Viridiplantae > Streptophyta > Magnoliopsida > Lamiales > Gesneriaceae > Haberlea > Haberlea rhodopensis. The sequence goes on along the minus strand of CAJQUN010000240.1, from coordinate 19,951 downwards.
CTTTATCTAGCAATTATCATAATTCTAGATATCATATTGAGATTTCCTTAATTTCCGATACTAGTTAATCACTTCTCTGATTAACTACGTCTCTGTTCCTATTCATTACCAATAGGGAATAAAATACAGATATCTTAGATATCTAATCAATACCACATTTTCATTTCTTACTTCAAAGTAGCGTCATACTACTGGTGTTCGCTCCGTAGCGACCACACCCATCATTTGCTCGCCTCATAGCGGCACCAAGCATTTCATCATGTGAATCAAAATAACGTAACCAAGTCCGGTGCTATCATAGTAAAACAATTCATGTATTTTAATTCATGCATCATACTTGTAAAACATCATTTAAGCTATGCTCGTACGCTAAACGTGCCTTAAATCCTCGAAGTCCGAGCCAAACCTTGCTCGAGTTCCATGCCCCGTGGAACGATGTGCTAAAACGATAAATAATTCACAATTATTTACGAACATGTAACCCATGCTCAAGCACATCCATAGCCCTCAAAATATTGTCAACACACGACAATAAATCATTTAAAGGACCCGGGGCAGGGTACATGCAGGGAGGGAAAACGAATGCGACATATCGAAAAATTGCCCAAGAACACCTTCAATAATTCGAACCCTAGCATCACAATTCGAACCCAACCAAGCATCATAATCATCTAAACACAAGAATTAAACCATCAATAGCAAGAATCATCACCCTTGCCAAAACCCCCCAATTTTCGAACCAAACCCCACAAAATTCGAAAATAATTTCGAACCAAAATCACCAAATATAGCAGGGAATTACATGAGAGGGACGAAAAAGAGGTAAAGAACGTTACCCAATCGAAAATCGGAAGTAAAATCGACCGAAATCGAAGAACCCTAGAATTTGGGGATCGGCGCTCATCTGCAAAATCCGACTTCAAAACGCGACGAAACTTCGAATTGCCGGAGGGGATAGCTGCGCCTCGACGAGACGAAGCCGGCGGCGGGTCGCACGCACCGAACGGCGGCCGGACGGCGGCGAGCGAGGCGTTTTTGTGCGCGGGGCTGGGGGAAAATCGGGAATCGGCGGGAGAGAGAGAGGGAGGCGGGTTGGGGCTAAAATGGGATTTTTAATAAAAATCTCGGGTTCAACTTGTATTTATAGCAAAATACCCCGAAATACTAATAGCCCCACAAATACATCGTGATTCATTAAAAATCATCTGTTTTCAAAAACTCTCTCTCTAACCCCAAAACCCCCTACCGGTGCTCACACAAGCACCCGAGATTCCGAGACACATTAAAACCCAACTCTTAGGTTTTACACCGTAATGTGAATACAATCTCATCCTCGGGATCCAACGATGCCAACTACCCAAATAAACGAGTCCGGAAGGCCCAACACCTCGATTAAACTCTAATTGTCACGTAAAACAACTTTAGGGGTTATTAACACTCCGGGATTAACATCTCCAATCCCAGGTCATCACAATATCCCCTACTAAAAGGATTTCGTCCTCGAAATTAGCACCGGTGTCTCACGTAACACCCGGGCTACACAACGACATGGAGCCATAACCTCGATTCTTGATCATAACAGAATCGTATTAATAAACGCGAGGATACTTACCTCTCATCAAACTCTGAAACAGGGCGACTTACCCAAAACCAATATATCACCCAAGAGGCAAAACGTACCTCGATGCGGGTCATCCCAAAAGTCAGTCCCTCATGACTGCAAAACAACCGATACTTACGACTGTAGATCGGACAGTCATCCTTAGTTCTAACACAACTAGTAAGAACGCATCATAAATGACACCTCAACCGTGAGAATGTTGACCTCGTGTCAACTCTGAAGTGGAATAGACTTCCAAATCCATCATAACGTCAAAAAGCGTCAGCGTAACCCAACGCTAACAATCCAAAAGCAGTTAGTCAACTGAAACTGCGAGGATCCGAATCGCTCCCGATTCCATCGTAGATATCATTCAATGACATCTCTTATCTCTGACTCACGATGTCTAACATACATCGTTACGAGGGAAACACTAGTATGCCACGGTGTACACACACCAAACCTGGTTTCCACTTTCAAACCTCCTCTATCGAAGGAGCAGTCGCATATTGCAACTCAAATTGGGCAACTCACGGCCACAGATTCACACAAAAGATATTTCATAAGATGTCCACCTCTGGATATCCCAAGAACCACATCCTGGTCATAACACAAACAATCGAGACTCCTCAGAGTTTCAAACTTGAAAGGACATGCAATAAACCCATTGCATCCCAAATACATGGATTCCCAGATCGAATCAACGACGACTTGATGACTCTCTTGTTGGTACTCCAACATCATGATCTGTCACAGACAAGTCTCACCAAGATTAAACATAACGTATACACGTTTCAGTGAGGCATGCACAACCTCAACCTCGATGACATGGTGACTACTAGAGCCCACCACAATCCACATCGTATCACCTTACGATTTGCCACACTTGGTTCCTACGAGCAGTATAACGGCTCTAACAAGCCCCTCTTGGTGCTGCGCACACACGGCAGACAAACTAGTCGCTGCCTCTCTAGGTTCACCTCAAACCTACCAATAAGATGGACGTTTCCGCACGGCATACCATACTGTGGGAAGAAAATCAATAGAGTAGTGGGTCTTTACCCAACATTCCTCTAATGCCTATACACCCTGGACACTCCAATGTCCCTGTTTCATAGCCATGCATATAGTCATTAATTCTTGACATGAATGATTAAAATCATCATCTTATAATTATCACCATCTTATAACATCTTCATCATATGAGCATCATCATTTCATAAATATCATCATCTTATAACATCATCATCACATAAGCATCGTCATCTTATAGCATCATCATCTTATACATCATCATCTTATAGCATCATCATCTTATACATCATCATCATATAAGCATCACCATCTTATAGCATCATCATCTTATACATCATCATCTTATAGCATCATCATCTTATACATCATCATCATATAAGCATCATCATCTTATACATCATCATCATATAAGCATCATCATCTTATAGCATCATCATCTTATACATCATCATCTTATAGCATCATCATCTTATACATCATCATCTTATAGCATCATCATCTTATACATCATCATCATATAAGCATCATCATCTTATAGCATCATCATCTTATACATCATCATCTTATAGCATCATCATCTTATACATCATCATCATATAAGCATCATCATCTTATACATCATCATCATATAAGCATCATCATCTTATAGCATCATCATCTTATACATCATCATCTTATAGCATCATCATCTTATACATCATCATCTTATAGCATCATCATCTTATACATCATCATCTTATAGCATCATCATCTTATAGCTATAACAGTAAATGTACGAAATCATAGTTGAGTAAGCTTGCTGGTTATTCATTAACTTCTTTTCATTTTCCCTGGTTCATATTCATGCACATGGGCATCTTACCCCGTGGCATCTTACCACATAATAACATCGTATGGCCTCTTACCATATGGGCATCTTACCCCGTGGCGTCTTACCACATAATAACATTGTATGGCCTCTTACCATATGGGCACCCTGTAGCGTCTTACCACATAATAACATCGTATGGCCTCTTACCATATGGGCATCTTACCCCGTGGCGTATTACCACATAATAACATTGTATGGCCTCTTACCATATGGGCATCTTACCCTGTGGCGTCTTACCGCATAATAACATCGTATGGCCTCTTACCATATGGGCATCTTACCCTATGGCGTCTTACCACATAATAACTTCGTATGGCCTCTTACCATATGGGCATCTTACCCTGTGGCGTCTTACCACATAATAACATTGTATGGCCTCTTACCATATTGGCATCTTACCCTGTGGCCACTTACCACATAATAACATAGTATGGCCTCTTACCATATGGGCATCTTACCCTGTGGCGTCTTACCACATAATAACATTGTATGGCCTCTTACCATATGGGCATCTTACCCTGTGGCGTCTTACCACATAATAACATCGTATGGCCTCTTACCATATGGGCATCTTACCCTGTGGCGTCTTACCACATAATAACATTGTATGGCCTCTTACCATATGGGCATCTTACCCTGTGGCGTCTTACCACATAATAACATCGTATGGCCTCTTACCATATGGGCATCTTACCCTGTGGCGTCTTACCACATAATAACATTGTATGGCCTCTTACCATATGGGCATCTTACCCTGTTATATGGCATCTTACCATAACATAATCATCGTGTGGCATCTTACCACATGGGCATCTTACCCAATCATATGGCGTCTTACCATATCATAAACATTGTGTGGCATCTTACCACATGGGCATCTTACCCAATCATATGGCGTCTTACCATATCATAAACATTGTGTGGCATCTTACCACAGGGGCATCTTACCCACTCTCATATACGTCATCATAAACATCATCATGATCATCATCATCGTAAACATCATCGTAAACATAATCATCATAAACTTACTTATCATAATCATCATCATAAACATCATATCATCTTTACTCATCATAAACATCATCATAAACTTACTTATCATAATCATCATCATAAACATCATATCATCTTTACTCATCATAAACATCATCATAAACTTACTTATCATAATCATCATCATAAACGTCATATCATCTTTACTCATCATAAACATCATCATAAACTTACTTATCATAATCATCATCATAAACATCATATCATCTTTACTCATCATAAACATCATCATAAACTTACTTATCATAATCATCGTATAGAAGCATGGTTTACCGTCCGATGCCCGTACGTTTCTTACGTACCTTCCTTGCTTGAACATTACATGAACAAACGCATTAGTATATTCAATAATAATTGAGACCATACCGAAGTATTTCACTGTCGGTTGTCTACCCAGTCTGTCCTCAGACAATACGTCATATCTTTCTTTTCCCTGATTTTCTTCCAAAATCAGATTCCTTGGCACGTAGCATATAGAGTGTTAGACATCGCTATTAATGCCATCCTATCGTGTTCCACACGATTCCTGCAACCACAATGGTTAGCAATACCACTTTTCATATCATATAAGCACATAAACAATTAGTCATGTCGTATAACATTAATGCCATCATGCATAAATATGTGCTATCAATAACTTCCTAGGCCCTCAACAGCCCCAATGAGCAACCACTGCTCCGATACCACTAATGTAAGGGCCCCATATACTTAACCTTGATTAGTGTATTAATCATTATGTGTGGCACATGCTTTCCATAAAATCATTCGGGAAACTCAGATGATACTTTACCATTGAATGGCAATTACAAAGTTTTCTTTAACATACAATGTTATAAGTTCATCATCCTAACAACAAGAGACTCATAGAGTTCGCCCATTACATCACTTTTTACATCGTGGACTTTTATAAAAATTTGGGCAGAGTCTCCCCATAAATAGAGCTATCCCGAAATAAAAGTACAACGCATAACATAATTCCCGGCCAGGGAAAACATAATACTCATCAGAATGCAGCAATATCAAGTAAATTCCCAGCCAGGGAAGACACCACACATATGGCAACAAAAGTGGGTTTCAACACCCACAATACACCAATGACTCTCATAACCTTTAGCAATTCTACCTCTAATTGCATGCAACATAGAATGAAAGAGAGAAAGGCTCATGCCTTTATATACAACCCATAAACAAGTATAATCGTGCTCACATGCGAGCATCATAAATATGTGTATAACCATCATGGGTATATATATACATAGGTACTCTATACGATACCGTGCTCCATCAAGCCCTGGTACCACGATCCTGAGAGTACATCCAATCAACAGCTCGAGCTCATCTCCAAAGCCATCGATGTACCTGTTCACCTGCCTCCAACAGAGACAGCCCCCAACGGGGTGAGCATACCAATTCCACAATTTCATAATCATAATGACATAATACATAATTTACGAAAATGTAAATATTGTGGAACATATGTGACACTTCCTGGATGGTATCATCCTCATCCTAGCGTTCTCCTGTAATAACCTTGTTCTCAAAACAGATAAATCATCAAATCCTGAATATGCAGTTAATCATCATATTGGTTAATCCTAACCAGTTTCGAATTAACAACATTTCATAACATCTTTCTTTATCTAGCAATTATCATAATTCTAGATATCATATTGAGATTTCCTTAATTTCCGATACTAGTTAATCACTTCTCTGATTAACTACGTCTCTGTTCCTATTCATTACCAATAGGGAATAAAATACAGATATCCTAGATATCTAATCAATACCACATTTTCATTTCTTACTTCAAAGTAGCGTCATACTACTGGTGTTCGCTCCGTAGCGACCACACCCATCATTTGCTCGCCTCATAGCGGCACCAAGCATTTCATCATGTGAATCAAAATAACGTAACCAAGTCCCGGTGCCATCATAGTAAAACAATTCATGTATTTTAATTCATGCATCATACTTGTAAAACATCATTTAAGCTATGCTCGTACGCTAAACGTACCTTAAATCCTCGAAGTCCGAGCCAAACCTTGCTCGAGTTCCATGCCCCGTGGAACGATGTGCTAAAACGATAAATAATTCACAATTATTTACGAACATGTAACCCATGCTCAAGCACATCCATGGCCCTCAAAATATTGTCAACACACGACAATAAATCATTTAAAGGACCCGGGGCAGGGTACATGCAGGGAGGGAAAACGAATGCGACATATCGAAAAATTGCCCAAGAACACCTTCAATAATTCGAACCCTAGCATCACAATTCGAACCCAACCAAGCATCATAATCATCTAAACACAAGAATTAAACCATCAATAGCAAGAATCATCACCCTTGCCAAAACCCCCCAATTTTCGAACCAAACCCCACAAAATTCGAAAATAATTTCGAACCAAAATCACCAAATATAGCAGGGAATTACATGAGAGGGACGAAAAAGAGGTAAAGAACGTTACCCAATCGAAAATCGGAAGTAAAATCGACCGAAATCGAAGAACCCTAGAATTTGGGGATCGGCGCTCATCTGCAAAATCCGACTTCAAAATGCGACGAAACTTCGAATTGCCGGAGGGGATAGCTGCGCCTCGACGAGACGAAGCCGGCGGCGGGTCGCACGCGCCGAACGGCGGCCGGACGGCGGCGAGCGAGGCGTTTTCGTGCGCGGGGCTGGGGGAAAATCGGGAATCGGCGGGAGAGAGAGAGGGAGGCGGGTTGGGGCTAAAATGGGATTTTTAATAAAAATCTCGGGTTCAACTTGTATTTATAGCAAAATACCCCGAAATACTAATAGCCCCACAAATACATCGTGATTCATTAAAAATCATATGTTTTCAAAAACTCTCTCTCTAACCCCAAAACCCCCTACCGGTGCTCACACAAGCACCCGAGATTCCGAGACACATTAAAACACAACTCTTACGTTTTACACCGTAATGTGAATACAATCTCGTCCTCGGGATCCAACGATCCCAACTACCCAAATAAACGAGTCCGGAAGGCCCAACACCTCGATTAAACTCCAATTGTCACGTAAAACAACTTTAGGGGTTATTAACACTCCGGGATTAACATCTCCAATCCCAGGTCATCACATGTTACATGTTTTATGTGAAGGATTAAGCATGTGAAAGACGGTGTTCGAAAATCTGGGTACAATGTATGCCCTGTTTTTCTGGAAAATATGGGATGGGAGTGATATTGTGAAGGTGTTATCATGCATGTTAGATGGGTTTTTGGTAAACCTTTGATTTGAGTACATGCATGGTAGTTTTGTAAAGCCCATGGCGTTTTTGTTCGAGCATGTTTTATGATTTATGTTGTAGCTTTAATAGCATGAAATGAGGTGCTCAAGAAATCTGGAAATGAAATATGTTGCCCTGTTTCCGGAAAGGTTGGTCGAGTACTGATGTAAATGGGTAATTGTAACGCATGTGGGTTTGAGTTTGGGGTATAAATGTGATATGAATACACTCAGGGTAGTGTATTGTGGCTGCTAGCATGTTGGTTTGGGCAGGTTGTATGTCTTACATGTTAGATTGAAGGGTATGAAAATCAGTGTTAGAGAATTCTGGAAAAATCGCACTGAAACAGAGCGACCGATCGATCGGTAACGAACACCGATCGATCGGCAAAAGCCGTAGCTTTTTTATTTAATTCGAAGTGTTCACCGATCGATCGGTGATGAAGCCCGATCGATCGGTAGTGCCTGATTTTTTTAAAATGTGGAATTTGTTTAATTTTTGATATTGGATTGTAATGAGACATCTAATATTGTGTTCTACACTGGTGTAGAGCCTTCACAGACAACTACACAGCACAGGGGATAGAGTCCTGCAACACACCACATTTTGGAAAGGTATGTAAGCGACGTACGGGCATCCCAACGGTAACATGTATTATGTGTTTATTTATTTAACACAAGGTAAAGCAAGATATGCATAAGATAGTGCATCATGATATGATACATGTTGATATGCATCGTTTTTGCATATGTATGTTGTGAAATATAAGAGGTGTATTTCACGAGTCAAGGTTATCCTAGTGAGGATTTTAATGCTTACGCGAACTTCCATAAGAAGCGAGGAAGAATTCCGCTTACCTGGAGAAGTAAGAAGCATTGAAATACACTAATGATAAATGACTCAGGATTGAAGTAAGGATTTAATAAGTAAAGATATGTCATGACATTATTAAGAACCATAATTTCATATGTTGATTATTTGTGAGTTATGGTACAGGGACAACCAATGGGCGTAGTAAATGCGATGTAAATGCAGGAAGTGTTTGTATTATGTTTTATGCATTTACGTTGCATTCATATTATGTTGAATATGAATTATGATGTGCTCATGTGTTGGGGGTTGTTCTTGTAGGTGCTTTTACTAAGGAGAATCATGGTCAGGTTGATAAGCTGAGCTGTAAGGAGTGCTACAAGATAACAAGATAAAGACCTATTTTGTATAGTGCTACTAGGAGTACAGTAGAAGTAGCTTTACCAAATTTGTTAAAGAGTGTAACAAGTTCTTTTGGCATGTCATTTTTTACATGTAGACTCAGCTCAATTTGTCAACACGATCTAAATACTCTGATTAAGTATGTTTAATTCTCCTAATTGCACCTAATAGTATGTTTGAGATAACGGGGTCTTACATTTAGTGGTATCAGAGCAGTGGTTAGATAACCAGGGAACGAGTAAAGGGTAGCCTTTAGAGACAAGTTGGCTAGGTATTCATCGTTGGGCATGTTATGCATGTAATGCATATTTTTGTATAAGTGTTATACTAACATGCTTTTGAATATGATACTCTTGTTATCTAACGGCTTATATTATGAATTGCCTTTGGTATTGTTGTTAACTCTTGTGTTGTAGCATCTCGGCTATTAACCCGGAGAACCTCAATGAAGAGGGTAGGGGATATGGGCAGCATGAATGCCAGTATTGCTCAGCCGAATCCTTTACCGCCACCTGCTGTGGGCGTGGAGCCCAGTGCACAGATGTTATTACCAGGGGAGATAAGTATGACCCAGTTCTTGAGCTATCATCCACCTATTTTTGAGGGGACTGAGTCTGGTGAAGCAGCCGAAGAGTGGCTGGAGCGGATAGAGCAGATACTTGTGACTGTGTGTGAGACCCCGTTATCGCATCAAGATATTAAGGTGCAATTTAGAGAACTAAACATACATGTGATTATATCAGAGTAATGTGCCGTGTTGATTTACCTGAGCTTAAGAGATTACAGTACCAAAAAGCTCCAAAAAGGAAAGACGTACTTCCTACAAAGGTACTACATCATAGTCTTACTCTACTCAGAAGAAGCTATACAAAAACTCTAACATGCTAATCCTGTAGCACTCCTTACAGCTCAGCATATCAACCCCGGCCCTGGTTCTCGTCAACAAAAGCACCTACAAAGACAACCCCCAACATATGAGCATAACACAATTCATATTTAACATAATATGAAAGTAAGGCATAAATGCAAATCTTAAACACAAGTCCTTCCTGTATTTCCAGCATTTATATCGCCCATTGGTTGTCCCTGTACCATAATTCATAATAGAAACACATTATATGAATGTATGGATATGCAATGTCATGACATTCCTTTTCCCTTAAATCCTTATTTCATCCTGAGCCCTTATCATTAGTACATTTTAATGCTTCTTGCTACTCCATGTAAGCGGAATTCTTCATCGCTTCCAATGGACTTTAGCGTTGCTACTCCATGTAAGCGGAATTCTTCATCGCTTCCAATGGACTTTAGCGTTGCTACTCCATGTAAGCGGAATTCTTCATCGCTTCCAATGGACTTTAGCGTAAGCCATTAAAATCCTTACTAAGATAACTTTGACTCGTGAAATACACCTCTTATATTTCACAACATACATATGCAAAAACAATGCATAAAAACATGTATCATAATCTTAATGCACCACATTGCATTCATCATGTGTCATAAAGACAAACATAAAGTACATGTTACCGTTGGGATGCCCGTACGTCGCTTACGTACCTTTCAAAAGATAGAGGAGTCAATCGACTTTATCTCCTCGGTTGTGCTGGCACCTGGGATGGTTCTACATAGCCACACAACACAATATTAGGCACCTCATAATAATCCGGAAGCAAAACCAAATAAAAAACCAAACAAATCCTTTAATATCATCTCGCGATCGATCGCCCATGAGCCCCGATCGATCGCGAGATGCTACTGCCTCGCATACCAGAAAAATTCAATCCGCGATCGATCGCCACCATATTGGCGATCGATCGCCAAAACTTACTGGAACGTCGCGATCGATCCTGCCTCCTTGGCGATCGATCGCCAACCTTGTTCCTTCGGCGATTTTTCCAGAATTGCTTAACACCGATAATCATACCCTTAAATCTAACATGTAGGACAATATACATACCAAGACCATCATGCTAGCATTTGAACTACACTACCCTGAGTGTATTCAAACCAAATATACACCCTTAGCATAAACCTACATGCATAAACATCGATCATTAAAACAAGTACTGGATCAACTTTTTCTGGAAACAGGGCACATTTTCATTTCCAGAATTCTTGAGCACCTCTTTTCATGCTATTAAAACTAACACATATAACATAAACCTTGCTCAACTAAACATGCCATGGGTTTCACAAAACTACCAAGCATGTTTTTACATCAAAGTTTCTCCAATATATAAGCTTATCATGCATGATAACACCTTCATAAAAGTACTCTTCGCACATATATTTCCAGAAAACAGGGCATTTGAACCTTGCCCAGAATTTTCGAACACTACCTTTCACATGATTAAATCTTTCACATAACACATGCAACATGCTCAAGGAAATATACTGGTACCTTCAACAAGTTACCATACATAAAAACACATCAAAGGTTCAACCAAAACCTAAGTTAGCATGCTTCGAAACATCATGGTAAAACCCTTCCTAACATGGAAAACAGAGTACTTCTCTGCTCGGGTGTTCGAGGAGCCTTTTTTTCTAGCATAAATATAGCACATAAAGCATGCAAGTTTCTTAACTAAACATGCTAAAGGCTTCACAAACATCCCAAAAAGGTATTCATAACAAGATAACATCATACCCTAAACTATCATGCCAAAACTGCTACAAAGAACAAGCATGCCAGGAAACTTGAAAACTGGGAAAAAATGTGACTCCTCACCACTTTTGCCCTTCGATTTTCTATATGAAAAGAAGCATGAAACCCGATCACTTTTCTCCTGGAACTCGACCAAGTTGCAGAGAAATGAAGGGAAAAAGAAGGAAGCTCTTGGAAGAGGCAAGACTCAAAATATCTAAGTCCAAACATGCCTATAAGTCAATCTGCTTTCCCAGAAAACAGGGGAGGGGCGTGGGTTTGGCTGCAAGTGGGGGTTGGGTGGTTGCATGTGGGGTGGTTTGTGGTGTTTAATTGTGTCCCGGTATTTCATACGATGTATAAAAATATCCCTCCTCGATATTTTATTATTCTACCACATCAACACAACAATTAAAAACACCTAACATGCTTCCTAAACCACATCATCAAATTAAATAAATTAATCCCACATACAAACGCTTTAAACATATAGGTTCATAATTAACCACCCTTAAATGCATGATTACCCACATAATCATTTCGGGGATATCACAATACTCCCCTACTTATAAGATTTCGTCCCGAAATCAAACATGCTGCTAACTAGAAATAAAACAGTACATAAACGCATACCAGAAAACAGTTCTGGATAGTACTGCACCATGTGTCGCTCTGTCTCCCACGTGGCCTCCTCGACACCCCTACGATCCCACTGTACCTTGATCATAGGAATAACCTTGTTCCGAAGTCTGCGGTCTGCTCTATCCAAAATCCTGATAGGCCGCTCCACATAAGAAACATCGGACTCAATCTGAACCTCTGAAGGCTGCAACACATGTGAGGGATCTGGCTCATACTTCCTCAGCATAGACACATGAAAAACGTCGTGTATGCCAGACAGAGAGGGCGGTAAAGCCAACCGGTATGCCAGAGTACCAATACGCTGTAAGATCTCATACGGCCCTACGTACCTCGGGGATAACTTCCCTCGCATCCCAAACCGTACTACGCCTCTGAAGGGTGAGATCTTTTTAAAAAACACTCTGTCGCCTAACTGAAACTCCAACGGTATACGCCGCTGATTGGCATATACTGCCTGTCTATCCTGAGCTGCCTTCATCTTTGTTCTGATAACCTTAACTTTCTCTTCCATTTCCTGAATCAACTCAGGTCCTCCAACCGACTTACGGTCCATGTCATCCCAACACAAGGGTGACCTACAACGCCTACCATAGAGGGCCTCGAAAGGAGCCATCTGAATACTTGCCTGGTAGCTGTTGTTGTAAGAAAATTCCACCAAGGCTATCGAGTCCTGCCATGAAGTGTCAAACTCCAGCACACAAGCCCTCAACATGTCTTCGAGCGTCTGTATCGTACGCTCGGTCTGTCCGTCCGTCTGGGGATGATAGGCTGTGCTCAACCTCAACTCTGTACCTAGAGCTGTCTGCAGACCCTCCCAAAAGTGAGATGTAAACCGCGGATCTCGATCTGACACAATCGAAACAGGGATCCCGTGCAGTCTCACCACATTTTTGACATATAACTGCGCCATACTTAACTGCGTGAAGGTCATACAGTAGGGAATGAAATGAGCACTCTTAGTCAACCTGTCCACGACTACCCAGATGGCATCAAAACCCGAAACAGTCCTCGGCAAGTGGGTCACGAAATCCATAGATACGTGCTGCCACTTCCACTCGGGTACCTCTAAACTTCTTAGTTCACCTCCAGGCCTTTGTCTCTCAGCTTTCACTTGCTGACAAATCAAACAACGCTTGACAAAAGAGGTGACATCCTGCTTCATACGCCTCCACCAGAACTGGCTGCGTAGATCCTTATACATCTTCTTCCCACCTGGATGGACACTCATCCTGCTGCAATGAGCTCGCTGTAATATACCTTGGCGCAACTCGGTTGTATCTGGAACCACCCATCTGTCGCCGAGCCTCAGAGAACCGTCATCAGCCACTCTGAATCTCGATGGCTGTCCTGAATGAACCACTAACATCCATCTCTGAACCTCTACATCGGTCCCCTGAGCCTTCCTGATGTGATCAAATATAACAGGCTCAGCTAGCAAGGTCAAAACCTGTACTGGTGAAGAAGATACATCATAATCGAATCCCAAATGGCAGTAGGAGCCAAACATAGCTGACAGAGACATAGCATCCTCTGCTGTGCTCCTCACCTTCCGACTCAAAGCGTCGGCTGTCAAATTTGCTTTTCCCGGGTGATATTCGATTTCACAATCGTAGTCCTTCAGCAGGTCCATCCATCTCCTCTGCCTCATGTTCAGCTCAGCCTGTGTAAACAAGAATTTCAGGCTCTTGTGATCAGTGAAGATGGTAAATGAGGTACCGTATAAGTAGTGTCGCCATATCTTCAAGGCGAACACTATAGCTGCCAACTCCAGATCATGGACTGGATACCTCGTCTCATGTGGCTTCAACTGTCTCGAAGCGTAAGCCACTACATGTCTGTCCTGCATCAGCACGCACCCTAATCCCTGTAGAGATGCATCGGTATAAAGAACAAATCCTTTGTTCTCCTTGGGTATCACTAGAACTGGCGCAGTAGTCAGCCTGTGCTTTAATTCCCGGAAGCTCTGCTCACAAGCCTCTGACCAACAAAATGGGACTCCCTTCTGAGTCAGCTGTGTAAGTGGCTTGGCGATCTTTGAGAACCCTCGACGAAACGTCGATAATAGCCAGCCAGACCAAGAAAACTTCGAATCTCACTGACTGAAGTAGGGGTAGACCAATCCATAACTGCCTCTATCTTCCTCGGGTCTACTGATATCCCCTCTCGTGATATGATATGGCCCAAAAATGTAACACTGTTCAGCCAAAACTCACACTTGCTGAGTTTGGCGTATAACTGATGATCTCTGAGGATCTGGAGTATTATCCTCAGATGATCGGCATGATCCTCCTCATTCCTCGAATAGACTAGGATGTCATCAATAAACACGATCACAAACTGATCGAGGTACTCCTGAAATACTCTGTTCATCAGGCTCATAAAGACTGCAGGTGCATTTGTCACACCGAACGGCATCACCAAGAACTCATAGTGCCCATACCGAGTTCTAAAAGCCGTCTTTTGAACATCACCAGCTCTAACCCGTACCTGGTGATAGCCTGACCTCAAATCTATCTTGGAGTACACCTCCGTACCCTGAAGTTGGTCGAACAGATCATCAATCCTCGGAAGCGGATATCTGTTCTTCACTGTAGCCTTGTTCAGTTGCCTGTAGTCAATGCACAGACGCATTGATCCATCCTTCTTTTTCACAAACAAGACTGGCGCACCCCAAGGCGATACACTAGGGCGGATGTATCCCTTGTCGAGGAGCTCCTGTAACTGTACCTTCAGCTCCCTCAGCTCTGCCGGTGCCATCCTGTATGGGGCACGAGAAATGGCTGATGTCCCTGGCAGCAGCTCAATAGCAAACTCCACATCCCTGACTGGCGGAAATCCCGGAATCTCATCTGGAAACACATCACTGAACTCCGCCACAACTGGAATGTCCTCGGCTCTCACTTCCTTCTCCTCTGAAGCATTCATAGCATAAATAAGGTACCCAGTATGACCACGTTCCAATAACCGCGACATCTTAACCGCCGAGATTACTGGTATCCTTGGACGAGAGCCGTCCCCATAAAAAGTCCACTGGAACCCCTGATCAGACAGAAAACGAACCATCCTCTTTTGGCAATCTACCATAGCTCGGTATCTGCTCAACACATCAATGCCGATAATGCAGTCAAAGTCTGCCATCTCTAACTGAATCAAATCGGCCTTCAGATCATTGCCCTCAAAATAAATGAGGCAATCTGATAACTGTCGATCCGCAATCACATGCTTCCCCGTGGGTGTCGAGACCATGAGAGGCGTGGGGTAACAGAGACGAGCACAAATGGTGTCCTTCCACAAAGGCAAGTAGATACAAAGGAATGGGAAGCACCTGTATCTATCAATATAAGTGCAGGGTACGTAAGTAAATGACACGTACCAGCAATGACCTCCTCTGGGGCTGCCTCGGCCTGCTCCCTGGTCAGTGCGTACACCTGTCCCTGCGGCGGTCCTGTCGTCTGACCTCCCAGGGGTCGTGGTTGCAAACTGCTGTCTCTGTGGTGCCCTCCCAGCATCAAAACCTTGGCCTGTTCGGCCCTGAATCCGTCTGAACTGCCCGATTGGGGCAACCCGAGCTATGTGGCCCATCTTGCCACAGATATAGCAACCTCGACAGTCACGTAACAAATGCCATCCTCCACAGTTGGTACACCTGGTTACCTCTGTCCTGTTCCCTGTGGTGCCCCCGGGTGTTCTGCTTCTGTCCATGAGACTTCTTCCCACTAAACCTGGAAGATGATGAGGCCCCACGAGCCTTAAACTGATCCCCTCGTGGCTTCAGACTATTCAGTAGTAGGCCTCTGTGATGGTACAAAAGGGGGGTACAGCATCCTTGTATGCGTCTACGGCAATCTCTGCCAACTCTGCCCGTGTCAGGGCGTCGTCAAACGAGCTGGGGTGTTAGAGATAACCCTATCGAATAGCTCCGGCCTCAGACCTTTCAGAAAGTTCCCTCATCTTGGCATGGCTTGCTGACAGCAATATGAGGTACATACCTCAGCAGTGAGGAATACTGCATAGCGTAGTCTGATACGGACATGCTACCCTGCTTCAAACTGTTGAACTCATCTTCCTTCAATTGTCTGGCAGCTGCCAGAGAATACCGGTTAAGGAACGGGTCCGGAATACAGTCCAGTCAACTGCCATACCTAGAGCTTCTCAGCTCCATCCACGGTGGTCTTCAACCCACATAGCAGGCTTCTTAGCCAGCTGAAACTCTGCTAACCTCAGCCATGCGTGAGTGCACAAGGTGCAGTCACAAGTATCTGCTCTATACGTTCCAACACTTCCTCAGCTACTTCACCAGACTCAGTCCCCTCAAACATTGGGCGGATGGAAACTCAGAAACTGCTTCAAACTGAGCTCCCCTGGCAGTAATATCTGTACACGGGCTCCACGCCCACAGCAGGTGGTGGTAAGGGGTTCGGCTGAGCAATACTGGCATGTCTACGTCCCTATCTCCTACCTCTTCATTGAGGTCCGCCATGCTTTTCTCAACACAATAGTTAACAACAATACCAAAAGCAGTTCATAATATAAGCCGGTTAGATAACAAGAGTAAAATATTCAAAGCATGTTAGTATAACACGTATACAACCATATGCATCACATGCATAAAGCATGCCTAAATGAATACCTAGCCAACTTGTCTCTAAAGGCTACCCTTCACTCTTCCCTGGTTATCTACCACTGCTCTGATACCACTAAATGTGAGACCCCGTTATCGCATCAAGATATTAAGGTGCAATTTAGAGAACTAAACATACATGTGATTATATCAGAGTAATGTGCCGTGGTTGATTTACCTGAGCTTAAGAGATTACAGTACCAAAAAGCTCCAAAAAGGAAAGACGTACTTCCTACAAAGGTACTACATCATAGTCTTACTCTACTCAGAAGAAGCTATACAAAAACTCTAACCTGCTAATCCTGTAGCACTCCTTACAGCTCAGTCATATCAACCCCGGCCCTGGTTCTCGTCAACAAAGCACCTACAAAGACAACCCCCAACATATGAGCATAACACAATTCATATTTAACATATATGAAAGTAAGGCATAAATGCAAATCTTAAACACAAGTCCTTCTCCCTGTTATTTCCAGCATTATATCGCCCATTGGTTTGTCCCTGTACATAATTTCATAATAGAAACACATTATACTGAATGTATGGATATGCAATGTCATGACATTCTTTCCTTAAATCCTTATTTCATCCTGAGCCCTTATCATTAGTACATTTTAATGCTTCTTGCTACTCCATGTAAGCGGAATTCTTCATCGCTTCAATGGACTTTAGCGTTGCTACTCCATGTAAGCGAATCTCATCGCTTCCAATGGACTTTAGCGTTGCTACTCCAATGTAAGCGGAATTCTTCATCGCTTCAATGGACTTTAGCGTAAGCCATTAAAATCCTTACTAAGATAACTTTGACTCGTGAAATACACCCTCTTATATTTCACACCATACATATGCAAAAACACTGCATAAAACACATGTATATAATCTTAATGCACCACATTGCCTTCATCATGTGTCATAAAGACAAACATAAAGTACATGTTACCGTTGGGATGCCCGTACGTCGCTTACGTACCTTTCAAAAGATAGAGGAGTCAATCGACTTTATCTCCTCGGTTGTGCTGGCACCTGGGATGGTTCTACATAGCCACACAACACAATATTAGGCACCTCATAATAATCCGGAAGCAAAACCAAATAAAAAACCAAAAAATCCTTTAATATCATCTCGCGATCGATCGCCCATGAGCCCGATCGATCGCGAGATGCTACTGCCTCGCATACCAGAAAAAATTCAATCAGCGATCGATCGCCACCAATATGGCGATCGATCGCCAAAACTTACTGGAACGTCGCGATCGATCCTGCCTCCTTGGCGATCGATCGCCAACCTTGTTCCTTCGGCGATTTTCCAGAATTGCTTAACACCGATAATCATACCCTTAAATCTAACATGTAGGACAATATACATACCAAGACCATCATGCTAGCATTTGAACTACACTACCCTGAGTGTATTCAAACCAAAATACACCCTTAGCATAAACCTACATGCATAAACATCGATCATTAAAACAAGTACTGGATCAACTTTTTCTGGAAACAGGGCACATTTTCATTTCCAGAATTCTTGAGCACCTCTTTTCATGCTATTAAAACTAACACATATAACATAAACCTTGCTCAACTAAACATGCCATGGGTTTCACAAAACTACCAAGCATGTTTTACATCAAAGTTTCTCCAATATATAAGCTTATCATGCATGATAACACCTTCATAAAAGTACTCTTCGCACATATATTTCCAGAAAAACAGGGCATTGAACCTTGCCCAGAATTTTCGAACACTACCTTTCACATGATTAAATCTTTCACATAACACATGCAACATGCTCAAGGAAATATACTGGTACCTTCAACAAGTTACCATACATAAAAACACATCAAAGGTTCCAACCAAAACCTAAGTTAGCATGCTTCGAAACATCATGGTAAAACCCTTCCTAACATGGAAAACAGAGTACTTCTCTGCTCGGGTGTTCGAGGAGCTTTTTTCTAGCATAAATATAGCACATAAAGCATGCAAGTTTCTAACTAACATGCTAAAGGCTTCACAAACATCCCAAAAAGTATTCATAACAAGATAAAATCATACCCTAACTATCATGCCAAAACTGCTACAAAGAACAAGCATGCCAGGAAACTTGAAAACTGGGAAAAAATGTGACTCCTCACCACTTTTGCCCTTCGATTTCTATATGAAAAGAAGCATGAAACCGATCACTTTTCTCCTGGAACTCGACCAAGTTGCGAGAAATGAAGGGAAAAAGAAGGAAGCTCTTGGAAGAGGCAAGACTCAAAATATCTAAGTCCAAACATGCCTATAAGTCAATCTGCTTTCCCAGAAAACAGGGGGGGGGTGGGTTTGGCTGCAAGTGGGGGTTGGGTGGTTGCATGTGGGTGGTTTGTGGTGTTTAATTGTGTCCCGGTATTTCATACGATGTATAAAAATATCCCTCCTCGATATTTTATTATTCTACCACATCAACACAACAATTAAAAACACCTAACATGCTTCCTAAAAACATCATCAAATTAAATAAATTAATCCCATACAAACGCTTTAAACATATAGGTTCATAATTAACCACCCTTAAATGCATGATTACCCACATAATCATTTCGGGGATATCACACTGGCTTTGTGCATTACGGCATGGACTGCGGTTAGGCCGCAGTGACGAGTTAGTTTCAGATGGCGAAAGAGACTCTATTGTGGTGGAGACCACGGTGATGAAATGGCAGCTCAAAGGTATGACAGTGGACTGACTGTATTCCGAAACCGATTCTGAACGGTACTTTCTGCAGCTGCCAGACAATTAAAGGGGAAGATGAGGCAATAATTTGAAGCAGGGCCCGGCCTGTCAGTGTCAGACTAAGCTATGCAGTATTTTCTCACTGATGAGGGTATTGATGTTGTTGGGTATGCCCTAAGAATATCCTTAGATGATTGTTTATGACATACAATGTAATATGATTTTATGTCATGGCAATTCATTATTATATCTTTCTTTTAGTGCTGTGCAATGTGAATTAATATATATGTTAATCTC